>OX596217.1:4979359-5370550 GCA_951394215.1 Glyphodes perspectalis
TATCCACGGGAAATACGGAGCTAGCTTCGCACGCGTCAGTACAATACTCACCAGGCCCGCGGCGGTGAGCAACACCGCGACGCACTTGGAGAGCGAGAGCCGGTCGCTGGGCGCTTGCGCGAACACCGCGCCGACCGACAGCGCCAGCGACGCCGTCGTCGACGTGTAGATGTTCGCGGAACTAGTCGAGCCGTACAGCAAGCTTAGTCTGTACAGGTAGTTCGATATGAACCACTGAAAGAGGGAAAACAATATTTTAGCATCTTAAGCCGCGAATTAGTTGTTACCATAGCGGGGCCGGATCGTGAGTTTAGGGGGCCCTGGGCTTATACTGCTTAGGGGCCCACCTAATTACTCAAAGTATAAGACGTAGACTTGAATTAGGTAAATGAATTGAATAGGTTTGATTAATCGCAGGATTAGCAGGGCTGCAAACCGTACGATCTGTTTAATTTAATAAAATAATGGATTTTTTCGCATTATCGTCTATTTTTGAATTTGACTTGACTTAGCTGGGGGCCTCTTGAATCCACGGGGCCCTGGGCTGAAGCCCAAAAAGCCATATGGTAGATCCGGCCCTGTACATTAGGGATAAAACTTATTTTTAATATATCACGAAAGAGGAAAACGCGCGTATAAGCTGGATACAGCTGGATTGAGACAGTGGTCCTACTCTGCTAAAGTCCATCCAGTTATGCTAAATTCATTCGGCTTCAGCGTGGGTCCACTATATGGCGCCGCTGGGAGAGCCTAATTGTAAACGTTGCCGTTCCATAGTCCACTATCGATAATCTATCGATAGAGTATCGTTGGTTTATGCAAAAGCAATTGTATCGATAGGCCTAAAAATCGATATTAAGCATTATATTATCGACGACGATAGTATTGCAATATATTTATACTAATTTACCAAATCTAGGTACTCAATAATATCGATATTATAGATTATTTTTGAGATCAACTATCAATAGTTCGGCGACACTACTAATAGTATCCTACTAATCTACCAGGCTATTTGCCTCTCCGGGGGAGGCTAAAACTGCGATACTAACTGGTATACTGAACAGGACGGCCAGTTTAAGGTGCCTGCGGGTGGCCTGCGCGGCGGCGCGGCGCTGCGCGTACTCGCTGGCGCGCACCGACGCCGCCCACGACAGACGCGCCAGCAGCGCCTCGCCCGCCATCGCCGCCGACATCACCCGCACCTGGGCAAATATACAATACTAGCAGCGACCCGTCCTCGGGTTTCTTCGCCACCCTCGGCGCGGTCGGACCCACCGGGTGGAACCCGTTGGGGAAGCCCAGTGAGTCTGCCAGCGAGCGGGTGCGGCGCAAAGGGGAGGAAGTCGATCATTCAGTCGGGGGCATGGTATTTGTTAATAAATGTCTCGTCGTGTCGGTCGTGGGCTGGGTATATAAAGATTGTTATTTTTTAATAAGTCCTCCAGCCTTCTTTTCGTCCTATATTGTCTGTCCTAATTCCCGTCCGTCTGTATGTCAGGACCTGTGTCTGCGCATTGGGTCATGGTGCGAGCGCAGCAAACAGGTCCTAGGGTTCCCGCTTACGACCCTGAAGCAGGGACGGGGGTAAGGGGTAGGATCGGGGATGGGGTGGAAGGGGTCGACTGGGTCAGTGGTGAGCAGCGCAGTCGAGGCGCATGGGTGTATTTGTGTGGTGAGCTGTGTACATGTGTGAGTGGGGGTGTTTGTGTTCAGTGTGCTTGGGAGGGTGCAACCTGTGTGGTGAGTTGCGTGCCCACATTGCCGTCCTCATCTCCGGAGAGTATGAGTTCGCGGGGTAGTGCGCGTTTCAATGGGTTAGGCGGCCGAGCATGGAGCGGCGCGATATTGTTGAGGTGCTTGTGTGGCACGGACAGTACCACATAGTCCTCTATCAACTGCATCTTCAGGTCGCGGGCGAGGACGTCATTGCGGACGTAGCGTCCCGCCCCCGTAATGATGCGGAGGGCGATGTTTTGCTGTGCCTGGAGACGCTTTTTAGTCCCCTTATTACATAATCCATACCAGGCCGGCATGGCGTATGTAATTCGACTTCTAATGTAAGTCTTGTAAATGGATAGTTTGGTTGGCACGGGTAATCTTAACGTTAATACAGGCCGCAGCACCGCCCGGGCCGCCTTCGCCATATTAATGGCGTGCGTCGCCTGGGGCACCATGCGCAGTGACCTATTCGACACCCTAGCAGCGTCCCGCGGTTTTACCCGCGTAGTTCCCGTTTCCGTGGGAATACGGGGATAAAATATACAGCCTATGTTATTCGCTGATAAAGTAGCTTTCCGTTGGTGAAATAATTTTTCAAATCGGCCGGAGCCTATTCAATCCAAACAAACAAATATTGATTATTTGTTTGTATATTTCATCTATATAATATTAGTATAAAGTATGATATAATATAGAGGTTTGAAGTCCGTTAAGAAAACTATTTGACTTTTTCCTCGGAAGGTTTTTGAAAAATCCGCTAGTGGCAGCACTGGTGATTTTTTCACAACACATGATTTGATATACGCAATGGCAGCAACGTTAAATATTGTTTTTAGTATCAATAAAGCTAATAAAAACAATAAATTATCTATGCATTTTGCATTCGCGATCGCACTGTTATCGCACCGTCGATACAAGCGATAAGCATGGTATGAAACTAGCGTAAAAAATCACATTGGCAAGAGATTTTTATCACGATAGTGAAAAAAAAAATGCTTATAATATAAAATATTAATCTGTTATCAGTATCATAGTTTAATAACTTTATGCTATGAAGTTTTTCTGCACGAGAGGTAAATCTATTTACATATAAAATGAAATAGATTAATTTTCGATACTTGAAAAAAATATTGGATAGATATTATTTGATACGAGCGGCCCGCCCCGACTTTGTTTGGGTACATTGTAACATTTTATCCCGTTGATCCTGTTACTGAGGCAGTTTAAATCACGTTCTTGGGCCTTTGTATGTGATTTATGTCTTCGTATGTGAACCTAAGAACTACCGATTACAAATATTATTACATACAAACATTAGGGAATACATTTTTCTCTATATAAACTCCCTGATCATGTTTTGTTGGTTTTATTGATATTAAAATGAGATGTAGGTATATATGAAGTATGTTATGTACCTATTTAAACGTGTGTTCTCAAGTTAGTAATAAACTGTTATTCTCTTCGTGGCGACCCTCGCTATGTTTGTAACGCGCGACAGAGTGCTCAAGCTTCGACGTCGAGCGTAAGTCCAGAGTCCTTCGTGGAGAATTTATCTCTGACGAGTCATTACCGAAGCCAGTTGTCCTAAACTTTTGTACTATTAAAAATATCAAAAATGGGCAAATCACAATCTAAGCCGGAAGAAGTGATCATTCCGCAGAAAACTTTGGGAGAAAGTGATGGAGGCTTTAAGTTCCAAATGAACGCCTTCAGCGTGGTTATGGTGGTTCTCTACACGCTTATAGCAGTTTTATTAGTGTATGGGATATATATGGGGTGTAAGAAACTTTACAAAAAATGGTTGCAGCGAAAGACACCAGCGCACGAGTTAAGCAAGTCTGTTGAATACTTTCCTCGGCAGGAAAGATTAAGACTCGGAGACGCTACAGTAGAAATAAGGTGAAAAGTGCAGTGTATTTTGTCTCTTTGTATGTTATTCTACGTTGAAGTCTTGGCGTATAATGGACATAATAAAGAAAATCAAATAGAGACATTAAGCACATAATGCATAATTAATAATAATAATATATATGTATATATTTTAATTTTTATTGACAGGCCCGTTGGTCAAGTAGTCAGAGACCCTGGCCACAAAACTAAGGGTCATGTTCGAATCCGGCTAGGGGAAAATGTTTCGTGTGATATAAAATTACATTTGTATTGTACTCGAGTCATGTATGTTTATAAAACGTATTTAAGTATGTATAATGTTTAACCGTTCACCTAGTATCAACGGCACAAGCATAAGCTTAGTTTGGGACTAGGGAATTGGTGTAGCAGTCTGGAGAATTTATTTATTTATACATATAATATAATTATTTATACAATTACTTTACTAATTATATTTGTCATTAGGTACTACTACCAATTATTGTTGTATTGGGGTAATGTATAGTTTTAGCAAGGTATTTTAGCAATATGTGAGTTATAGTGAGCGAAGAGTGTTTACATTCAGATGTCCATTTACGATCGTCCTGATGTGCCCTACTACGTGGCTTGTATGGCAGGGTATGTATATTTTAATATTACTTTAGTTTTATTTAGGCTTGGTAAAATTGTTTATCTACTTAGACGATGTGATTGTGTTTGAAAAGAACATGACCATGTTATAAAAAAAATAATAGACGTTTGAGAAAGATTGAGAAAAGTTGATTTTAAAAGTCAATCCAGAAAATTTTTGTTTTAAAAATATCAGTAGGTAAAGTAATTTACTTAGGACACATAGTTTCAGCGAAAGGGGTTTCACCTGGCCCAGCAAAAATGTATGTTTTTAAAAATTATCAGTTCCCACCAATACAGATAAAGTAAAAAGATTTTTAGCATTTTGTAATTTAATTATTAGAAAATATATAAAAAATTTGCACATAACCGATAATTTAAACAAATAGTACAGGAAAAATTTACCCTTTTTAAGGACACAAACGATTTGTTTTTTTTTTTTCACTCCGGAGGTGAGGTGTATGAATGAAGTATGTTAAATATGATAAGTACCTATTTACTCGACCTATTTAAACGTGTATTCAATGTGTATCAATTAGTAATAAATAATTATTCGAAGAAGCTAATTGTTTACTTTTATTACAACTTCCCTTCAAAAATACATATATATTTAACGTTGCTGCTATTACTGATATCAAATCATTTGTACTCTCTCCCACCAGTGTTGTCTCTAGCGGATTTTTCAAATCCTTCAAAGGAAAAAGGCTTATTGCAATAGTTTCTATATAAGATTCTGCACAAACAGGTTTCAGGTTCCGTATAGGTACAAAAATAAAGTATGCAGGGGCTCCATGATGGTGGAAGACCAACACATGTACTTTTACACTGTAGCAGCGTGAGTGATACAAGGGCACGGCTAATAGGCAACCCTCCTTCAATGGAGCCTGCACTCAAACATCCAAAAACCCTAATTACCTTCTGGATGGAGCTTAAATGGTTTGAATGATCACTGTAGTGGTACAGTGACCATATACGCACAATGGCCCACTTATGACGCTAAGGGCGGAAAACACATGTCCAACTGACTAACTATATAACTGTAGATAAAAGTCATTCATCATTTTCCTAGCGT
The DNA here is from genome assembly GCA_951394215.1 of Glyphodes perspectalis. NCBI lineage: Eukaryota > Metazoa > Arthropoda > Insecta > Lepidoptera > Crambidae > Glyphodes > Glyphodes perspectalis. The sequence continues at coordinate 4,984,653 of OX596217.1, forward strand.
TATGTCCCGTGCTTAGACGGGGTCCGCTTAGACCATGAACCAGGATTTAGCGAGTCTGGTAATTACATTGAAACGACTGCCGGTCTGACCTTCGTAACCCTAAGAAAGGGGAACCAGCCAATTTTTGGATCATGGGTACAAATCCAAAGTTTTTTGAATTTGCAGGTTTCATCACGATGTTTTCCCTCATCGTCGAGCTAGTGGTATGAATACGTACATAGATTTGAAAAATCCAGAGGTACGTGCCCGGGTTTGAACCCACACTCCTCGGTTAAGAGACGCGTGTCCTTACCATTGAGCTACCACCGCTAACTGTAGATAAAAGTATTGGTATTATATTAGGGCAAATAAGAACTGTCACCAAATTTATGGAAGCACTGCATTTTGATAGCCCAAAAAAGTATGTCAAATCACTAGGGGTGTTATTTAGGCTGTTGGCACCAGTTCTGTTGTTGTTTTGTTCGTATTTGTTTATATTTTTATCAGCGTTAACACAGTGACCTCTCTGCCTGCCCCACCAGGGAAATGGCGCAAAGTTGGTTAATAACACGGAGTAGACAATACTTATTAGATTTTTGTATAAGACAAAAATAGCTATGTAGGTGTCATCATTGTCATTTGAAAATATATTTATATATTAATATGTAAAGCAAAAACTTTGTACCCCTTTTTACGAAAATTGCGTGGACGGAGGAGTATGAAAATTCGAACACTTATAGTATTTATAGAGGACTGCAGAATGCTAATATTTTAATTAATAATGCATCAGAAATACAAAAAAATACGAAATCTGCTCGAATTGCGACCAGCGGCCACTAGTATTTTTTTTTTTAAACAATTACCCTATAACCTACAATGCGCAGAATAAAAGATCGTACCTCAGCAACCTTGTTGAATCTGACGGCTCTGGGAGCCGCGTCATCACTGTCTGTGGTTTCCCCGGCTCGAACAGGCACGAACGTTGAGTCGCCCTGAAAACGACAAAATAGGTACATGTATACAACATTGCGCACATATTTTGTCTCATTAGACTGGGTTGATGGCGCATTCAGTAGTGATTATGTCCTATGCTCCAAGAGCATAGGACAGCAGCCTTCAATCCCAATCCAGGACGATCGTTCTTGTGGTAAATCCTTGACATTTTACCATCCAGATATAGAACAAACATTCTATATCTGGATGGTAAAATTTATCACTTATTTGTTTAAATATGTTCATATTAACACTGTTGATTCTAATATCCATAACACAAGTGTTTAAACTACTTAATTCGGAAACGGATCATTGTGCTGTTATATGATATTTATTATTGACTGGTTGTATAATAAAGAATTTAAAAAGCAAGGTACACTAAGCACATATATAATGAACAAGTTATTTTGATATAATTTAATTTAATAAACTTAATTAAAACGAAAAAAGAAAAATCAGACAACACAATCCACGAGACAGTATAAATTTTCTGTAATGGCCTTACAGACTGATATTTATTTCCCAATTAAATAAAAACAAAAGACATTAATTATTAATACTAATGTTACCCTTGGAATTAATCATTTTAGTAATATTAGAAATATTATAAATGCAAAATTGTGTATTCTTGAATGTATATTCCGTTTTCATATCAAAACATGTGATGAATTTTTGCATAGAAATAAATTAGGTAGATTGACATAAGATAAAAAGAAGGATTTTTTGTCTTATTTCACATGGACAAAGTTACGGGCATTAGCTAGTTCACAATAAAGATAAAAATTAAGAGAGGAACATGCTTAATAAATCAAGTTGTTCAGTTTTAAAAACAGCACTTTGGTATCATTAAATTATATACTCACCAAGCTGTTAGTGGACTCATTAAAATAATTGTTTTCATCATCGGTTTCGGCTCCTGGCTCCAATAATTGCTGAAACCATAATTTTTGATAAAAATTTAATCTTTAAGCTTCCCTCATTACAATAATATATAATTGTTTGTAATGTCCTTTAAACTTTACTTAGGGTTTGATTTCTACATTTTTGGAGTAAAAAGCATTACCATAGTACCATTTAAATAATTTAGACCAATTTTGTACATTCTCAAGCAGGAGGCACCAATCAAAATTATGTATCCCCTCAAACAAATCTGCACTTTAAATTACAGCATATTTTGTATGGCGCCTCGGATTTACAACCATCTCCCAGAGTCACTTCTAGATAGCTGATGTAAATATATTTAAAAGTAAATTAAAGATGTTTTTATTAGAAAAGGGATATTATACAGAAAATTAATTTTTTTCTGACAATTTTCAAACCATACCATGACATATCTATACGAAAACGATTAATATTTGACATCTTTAATTTGCGTGAATTTGATTTTGACCTATGTAATGTGTGTAAACTGTAATTTTTATGCCGAGAGTAATTTGCATGACCTCTGAAAATTGTAATTTGCATGCCGAAAGGCTGAATGTGGTGATACATAAACATATACCTACTTAGACCATCATTGTAAAGCCATGTTTCGCAAATAAATTACTTCAATTTGAATTTATCCAATACCTGATACATACTAGTTCTCAGGTAGGTATATATATTTTTGAAGTTATACTGTTGAACTAGACCAGAAATAAGGTAGCTTAGAAATAAAAGCCTAAATGAACCTGGGATTGTGATCCAGAGCTATCGCAGAATCAATAAAGATATAAATGGTACATCATTCTAATAGTAAAAAAATATTTTAACTAACTAAACTTAACGCCACTTCCCTAGCGGGGTAAGCAGGGAGAATATTATAATATTATTATATTTAATAAAAAAATATTATGACTAGGCCTTTCATACTTACAGTGTAGTCAGTAGGCCGACATGGGTCTCTTGTAGGAGGCGAAAAACAAAGCACTAGTAGATATATAAACAAGAGTGAACTCCGCACATAAGTCACTAAGAACGGTCTTTCCAGTTTCTTTTCAACATAGATATACTGAAAATAGGGATATTACAGTATTAATAAATTGAAAAAACTTGTTAATCGATTGAAAACACTGATAGAGACAAATATCTTACCTTCGTCAACTCTGATGAGGCGACCCATATTACAACAACCAAAAGTAAAATAAGTACACCAAAGGCAAATTTTCTCTTGCTGATATGTTGGCTACCATCTTTACCGTTTTTGTTATTAGGGAATACGCGAAAAAAGTTATGGCATAAAGTCAACATGAAGATTATAGAGTCCTATTGTGCCTAACGTTACTCATAGAAACAGTCTCATAACAACTACTTTGTTTGATATCGCTGATCAGTAGCCACGGGACTCATATAAGAAGCTTTTAAAATATATTCATTGTCAAGAATGAGCCGTGGAAACGTTTTAATACGATTAAAAACGATCACAAGAACACAAATGTAAATCAGGGGGTTCCAACTCCCCTACTGTGATTGTGCTTCATGGAGATATAAATAAATAGACCCTACACTATTGCTGTACGTGTCACACTTATGGCACATTCCCACGATTCTCCCATTATGCACGTAGTCCTCTTGCTCGCACTAAATAAATTCACTGTGCCTATGCTTTTAGGGTCTAAACTTTTCTTGCACTGTGGACCAGTTTTGGCCAATAACGTGTCTTAACTTTGTCTAAGTAATTACCAATAGAATTTAAGCTATGTTTAAACCGACCAATAGCTTTGTTTGTTTAATTATTAACTGGCCAATATTGTGCTTCATATTTATGAATGAAATTACGGTTTTAAAATAAAAAAAAGAAAATAAATGACAAGTATGACAACAGTTCGGTGGTAACCTGAAAGCTGCTTCAAGAGGAATCAAATTTTGCTAAGTAAACTTGCTTTATTCTTATAATATTCTGTTTTGTTTTGGAAATCCGGCCTATCACGACTAATTACGACGATAAATTCCGTACTACCTAGTGTTTGTGTAGTCTTTTGTTGTGATTATTTTGTAATTAGATTGACACCAACTTGTTTTTATTTGTATTAATTACTTATTGACTTACAAAATGCCTTCAGAGTGTATTGTACCAGGCTGCCGTAGTAAAATTGTGTATACGAGCAAATCTAGTTGGGAAGCATGGTGTAAAATTTGCCCCTTTTTGGCAAAGTTACGTCTATTGCAATTCTATTACTAAATGCTCGGTTTTGTCCATTTCATCTTTTGTCTGGATACATTATCGATAATAACTTGACTAACTGAAGATGTCATAGGTACCTTCTCTATATTTAGATGCAGTTAGACTCCAAAGTAAAGAAGCAGACATAATTATTACAAAGAAATAATGTCATATAGTAAAATGCTTCCAAAATAATTTTCAGAAAAAGAAATTCATTACCAGGGGCAACAAGAACTATGGAAATTCCTGGAGATGCTGTACAAAGTGAAAGACAGAAAGTTGAGCTCGCTCAACCAAACCGACAGACAGACAAACCACAATCATATGACAAGAAGGTACTAAAAATTTAATAATATTTTGAGTCTAATTATTATATTAATTCACAACTAGATTTGATAGGTGATTCTGACAGGGTCTCAGATCAAACCAGACAAAAAAACTTTTTTTTTTACCTTTCCATGGTTTGCTTTTTCATACCCATGTCCGTCTCTCTTGATTTAACACTGTGTCATTGGTAGCATAGACACGGGGGTGGCTTAGGCTGTCGCGGCAAAAATATTTCAATTGAGCGCTGCCTCACATGCTTGGGGATTTCAAAATTGCTATTATAATGCTATTCAAAACCAATTTCATGTACCACAATACAAGATAACGTTCACGTAGAATATTTTTGAAATCATAAAAGTTGCAAAATTGTCACATCAAGCCTGTTTTAATATTTATTATGTAGTTAAGAAGAAAATTGCTGAGTTATAAATCTTATATCTCTGAACGGATAGTTGTAACAACAAAGATGTCATCATAACAATTGTTGTTTCAATTGAAAAGACCTAACTGACTGATTTATCTCATTGCTATTTTATGGTGGTCCCAGGTTGCATACATTTTTGCCCATTCTCTTTTACTTAATAATTTTATGAAGATTATTTTATTATTATTTTTGTGGCCATTATCATCAAATTATGCCATGCGATTATATTTTAAACGTGATATATTTGGCGTTCTTTTTTTTGTTACAGGTCTAAATAGAAAGCCTTGGTGTTCCTACCCAGACGTTTCCGCGTCGTATCGTCTACAACTCTGTAATACTCAAGCGGTCCATAAAGATGTCGAAAACCCACTACGATTATAATAGATCACTTAGATATTTTTACATAACCTACATGCCTTGTTGAATTCGAATGTATCTAATATCTATGGAATATTACTACAACCATTGATTATTTCTATTATTACATGGTATTTTTTTGTCAGCTGTGATTTTGTGGCATTATTAAAATTTAAGAAATTGCGCTTTAGTTTTATTTTTAAATATTATTTATTAAAGATTTTGAGAATGGGGGTGAATCTATATTTTTAGAAAACCGATTATTACCGATAACCGAACGATTTCGGAATATACCAATCTTTCCGGTAAAATTTTGTAATTTATCGATTGTATCACATCCCTAATTTTACTATTTTTACTACTATCGGTAGTGAAAATAGATTTATTACGTAGGTATACGTCATCGCAGCTCTAGCAAAGTACGTGCGAGATGGCGGTACGTATAAGTGCGATAGAGAGGGCTGATTCATTCTTTAATGATTTGTCAGTGTGACAACGTGTACATATTACTAACGTGTTTATGAGTGAGTGTGAGGTGTAACCAGTATGGCTATTGTGCAGTTTTTTTGTATGGAGTTGGCTGTCTGTTTTACATTACTCGTCTGTGATGTAAATTAACAATTTGACAGCGGATTTGACAATAGTTTTTTTAATTTTGACATTTTGAGTATGGACAGCTCCAAATTAGCCCAACAAGTAATATTAATGTTACATTTAGATCATAGAAAAATATATATTTTATTCATATGTACAAAATTAACCAATGTTAAAATTAAATATGTTTTATTCTGTATTTTTATTAACTACCAACGATCTACGCAATAAATAATAACAAACATATCGAATGGAACGACTTGGTTGATGTTGATGTAAAAAAGAAAAATAATGTCACTACGTCAAAAAACGTTTGTTGTGGTTTGTTGATTAAATCTTTGGTCACGATTTAATTCAAAGTTTTGATTTTAAGATCCAATAAAAATGTGCGCATGCAACGTGGAAGTTATAAAGTTAGTGGGAAAATATTTGAATACGCCAGTGGGACCAATATGCTACAATACAGATAAGGTTAGTTTTTTGCCAAGTTATTGATGATAGCTAGCTAACGTGGGGGTCTAGATGTGGTTTTGGATGAGTTTTTTTTTAATTATAGGTATTGACGACGGTATTAGATAAGCAGAATGTAGAGGGGTTCGCTAGCATCGTTTTGAGGCTGGCATCGAAGGGTGGAAGTCAGATGAACCAAGAACAGGTGCTCCTCTGCTACCAATGGTTGGAACACATTGCAATGTATTCAAACCAGGCTGCCGCGAATCCCGGATTTGCCAAAGCATTTCTTCAGGTACTTTCATTATTTACAATTGCAGGTTCATTTCTACTACATAAATATTTAATTTTTAATAGAACAACAAGTAGGTAATTGAAAAATAAGATTTATTATACCAAGCTCTTTATTGTTACTTAAAATTTATTGATAGATTAACAATCCTTTGATTATTATTATCTATATATTCCTATTTTGTTTAAGTTATAGTATTATACATTTTATGGTGGCGTAGCAGGCCTAAAATGTTTTTTTATATATGTTTTCAGGATATCAATAAGGCACTGGAAAAGAACACATACTTGACTGGACAGTTCCTAACGGTGGCTGATGTAGCAGCTTATTATGTTTTATATTCAATTATTGTAAGTGACTTAATGAGTTTTGAGATTTTCATACTGATTTTAAAGAATCTTGAAATCAAAAAAAGAGCTTGTATATCATTGAAACAAAAGTTGAAAGTAGTAACAAAAGACTGAATTGTGTATTTTAGATCATCTAACGTTTGTTAAAATTTCAATGTAATGACTCACTAAATCCTGGATCATGGTCTAAGTGGACCCGTCTAAACACTGGACATAACGCTAGGAAGATATAGATGATGATTTAGTTTGCCTTTGCCTATCTATTACTAGCCCATGTGCCTAAATTAATGTAAATGTTTGTTAATCTCTCTTTGTATTTAGAGGTACATGAGTTTGTTACTTTAATTCCCTGTAGTATTAATGTCATAATTGGATTTTCAGGACTGTTTGTCAGTGTCTGAACGCGAATCACTACTGCATGTGTGCCGGTGGTCCAAGCACATACAAGCGCAACCGAGAGTATGTGCCAGCAAAGCACCCCTCGCACTGAACACTTTGAACTTGACTGTTTTAGCTCCAGCGGTGCATTGACTTTGTTTTGTTAATTTATGATGTGAATAATTAATTTATTGGTAAATTCCTACAACAATGATTTACAAATAAAAATATATAAAAACTTAATGTCTTATTTTATCAACTACACTCGGCGTCAAAAACATCGCACCTTTTAAAAATCTTATTTAAAAAATTTTATACCTTATTTAGAGGATAGTGTTGGATATCATTAGAAAGGTAACAAAAAGGAGTATCCAAGAACAATTAAATTTAAGCCTTTGTTTAGTTATAATTATACATAAAATATTAAAATTAAAAAAAATCATAAAAATCCTTAATTACGTTCTAATTAACAATCAATAATTTACATAAGGAAATGTACAAAAGTGTCTTAAAGTTAACTTTAAATCTAGTGTTACCCCCCTTGCCCTGATGACGGCTTTAATACGGTCTCTCATGGACCTCACCAACTTTAGGAGCTCTTCTTGAGGGATAAGACCCCATTCTTCAATTACCGCGTCTTGAAGTTCCTGTAGAGTCAAAGGAGCCGGATCCCGAGACCGAACCTTACGTTTAAGATGGTCCCAGAGGTGCTCTATCGGATTCAGATCCGGACTTCTCGCTGGCCACTGCATCACAGAAATTTGGGACCTCCGCATGAAGTCGCTCACGATGGTTGCAATGTGAGCGCGAGCATTGTCGTGCATTAATGTGAATCCCTCGACAAAAGATTCGGCAAAGCGGACCACATGCACTTCCAGGATCTCTGTGACATAGCGGCGAGCAGTCAGTCACCCTTGTCCGCGAGCACCTCCAGTCCGAGAGACGCAGACAAGGTCGGTTTTGCCGGAAGCCGACACACACTGCTCAAGGGTCCAATCGACGTGGTCACGAGCAAACTGCAAGCGGTCTCGCCGGTGCGCTGCAGACAATTTTGGACCTGTAGCCGCTCTGTGGGCTGCTATTTTCTTCTCTTTCAATCTTCTTCTAACCGTAGAGACGCTCACGGTGCGTCTGCGAACTGCCTGGAGCTTCTGTTGCAATTGAACAGCGTTTGAGAAGCGATTTCTCAAAGCGTACGACACAACGAAGCGGTCGTCTCTTTCCGAAGTGCAGCAACGTCTACCGGACCCATGTCTCCGGATATACCCACCGGTCTCTTGAGCGGCCTCATCAGCTGTGGTATCCATTTTCCAGGTGGTTTTTTTTCAATATAATCTGTGCGTGTGTCCTCTTCAACGGTTGAATAGCGAATGACCCACATTGACCCCGTGTTGACCCTCTTATACCCACAAAAGAAGCGCAACTAGCGACTCTCCCGGGTAGCAAAATTTGCATCGAATTTTTGTGACCTTTATTTGTTGCATTAGGTTTTATTTGATGTTTTTAATTAAGTTAATAAGTAAACTTTTAAATAAAATCATAATTAATGCAACTGCATGTGCATTATCAAGAGTTAATAACATTTGAAAGTGATTTTCTTAGAGGTGCTATTTTTTTTACGCCGAGTGTATATAGTTATTCTTAGTTTGTCCATACTTTTTCACAATTTTCCATCTAACCCAATTGAAGTTTATTTTTGGCACACCTATACATACACTTTTAGATAAGCAATATAAATTGGATAACCAAATGTTTTTATTTTTATAGGCAATAGGTAACAATATATTTGAGAACAATGTTTGAAACACAGTTTCATAGAATATGTTTAGGCGGATTTTTGCATTTGCTATTGGCTTATAAATGTGTGGGTAATTTATGATAGCTATTTTGAATGAGTGTAAATTTAATGTACCTATTACTTGGAACTGTTGCGAATGTATGTGTATGCTATGTGAGCCTGCAAGGAGATGAAATTATAAAATTATATCATAAGATGATTATGAAGTATGTATAGGTATTATGGAGTAGAGTATAATAATCATAATGGTAAAATTGCTTCATGCCAGTTCCCTAGGGAGGTTGTCGGGGAGAACCGAACGCCTTACCACACGGTTTTTAAAACCTCACTCGGTTTAACTTTCATAATTATTTTATACAAAAAATTGCAGGTCGCAACATCATCGAATTTCCCTTTGCCAGCTCAGCTGTATCCACATGCGCTGAAGAATGTAAGCCTTGATAAACCCGTCGTGTATTTCCCGCAGCCATTTTCATTTCCAAGGTATCCAGTTATCCTTTATTTGTAATAATATGTAGTGTTGACATTTATGTAATGAAGTTTATTGTTTATCTTACCTAATAGTTTTTAACATTATAATAAATGTACCTACACATATAAAAATGCATACTTTTTTTTGGTTCTTCGTTTCGATTTAAACATTCAGATAAAAATCAAAGTCAATAATATCACGTTCAGACTTTATTCTGATTTGCAGCAAAATAACTAACAGGCGCTAATTTAACTACAGTACCTTCTAACAAAAACAATTTTATATTTATTCAAGTCAGTCACTATATGATACTTCTCAGTATATTATCAGGATTGATCCTAAGTTTTCTGGTCGTTAGATTGCGTTGCTCCAGCATCGGTTTTGCGGTCAGAGAAACGTAGCATTAGGCATCTTTCCAGCTTGTTAGAATAAGAGCAGCCATTGTCCTCAGCCTCTGTCGGAAATTAAAAGCAAAAATGAAGCGTTTATGAGAGTTAGTTAGATCTTTTTCTACAGACATTAATTTTGAAAGCAATGGGTTTACCTACTGTTTTTTTAGGTATTAATTAATGTATCTACCTAAACAGTGATGTACGGGATGTGAAATCTTTAGAACTATCTAAAGATTCACAGGCACTAGCCTGTGAATGTAGTTACATAGGCATAAAAAATGATGTAAACCCTTTCGGTCGGCGGGTGTAGAAGCCAGCGTCCTAAATTAGTTTAACGCTACAAACCATTAGGTACAATTATAATGCATGGTGTCATACCTGATTGTAACTCTTGGAAGCACGCCCTGATCTGATCCCGCAACGCAGCCCGAGACTGTTGTGACGTCACAGAATTTTGCACCTTGTTCCACAGTTCGGCTTCGCGTGGTATACCTCTGGAATCGACCTGTGGATACATGATGGATAGAATTATGTAAGATCTGGTGTTATGTGCAACTGTACCCGCTTTTCGATGCGTCTAAACAACAAAGATCCAGGTTCGGGCTGCATCCAAGGCATATCTATAGATATGATGAGATGTGTATCCTTAATTATCATGTTACCACCTTATTTATATTATAATTCTTACTTACCACTTGCAAATTGGCAAATATGCACTGGCTGAGACACTGAAACAAACAAACGAAAGTTTGGTATGCGATAATAGAAAAATAGATGGTTTACTGAGAAGACGGTCTTGTAAATTTTTGAAGATGGTTTTGGCCTACAATAGCGTAACGATAGCTAGATATATTTGAGGCCCAAGGCGATATATTTTGTTAAGGTCCTGCTCAATTTGACTGACTGGATGGCTCATTCGGTAGTGACGCTGCCCCATGCCAAGAGTTGTGGATTCGATCCTAACTCAGAACAAACATTCGTATGATGAATACTTGTGTTTGTTCTGTGTCTGGGTGTTATTACTGAATATTTAAGTAGGTATATATTTGTAATACTTACCAATGTTGATTCTGATATCCGTAACACAAGTGCTTAAGCTACTGACCTCGAAGTCAGATCAATGTAGGTATGTGATGTAGTGTAACATTATTATTATTACATACATAACATCACGCCCATAATCCCTGAAGGGGTAGGCAGAGTCAAAGGGGCAGCAGGTCCTTTCAACCAGTCAGGCAAAAATAAAACTGGACTGGGTTGATGGAAAATTGTGAAAAAGTGATAAGTAGTGATAAGTGGCTAGCTTGTCGCCTACATAATCACAGTCTCAAAACCCGATATACCTTCCATTAATCGCCTTTTACAACTTGCTAGGCAAGAACCACAGTTGGCGCATTATTTTTAAGTCCCAAACCAACATGGCATAAATGGCTGAGTTAAATGAAAAATTGTAATAAAGTAGTGACTAGGGGCTAGCTCGTTGCCTACACAATCACATACCCAAAACCCCATATAACATTAATCGTTTTTTACAACATGCTTGGCAAGAAACGAAGTCGGCAAATGGTTGGCCCTATGATTATGCCATGCCACTACTGGTTTAGTAGCTACCTCTAATCTGCTTAGTTCCTGTTTGCTAATACTTAGAAACGAGACACGGTACGGGGCTAAATTTGAAATAGGAAATATCATACCGCGTCGGTAGATTGAATATAATATATTCGCAACCAACTTGCTTTCGTCACGCTGTAAGCCGTAAAACGTAATTGCTACATTTTATGGTTCTTGTAATATTTTTTGCCTTTTCAAATACCTGATCTGAATCGGGCTTGTTCAATAATGGTTCGCTCCGTTTTGTCCGGTTTCCATAGTCACTGCTGTTTCCGTAGTACCCTCTTCCAGAGGCGGGTCGAGGGACAGACGATACAAACTTCTCCCCCCCACTGCCGACTCCATAGCCTCCGTAGTCGTAATCCGTCCCGTTCAAGACGAACATTTGTTCCCGAAGGTCGCTAGTGTTGCGACGTTCGTGGCCATAGATATTCTGACCGGAGCTGTCGTTGTTGTCTATTCGAGGGTAGTCCTCAGATCTGCGCTGGCGTTGTTGGGTTGTGGCTGAAATAAATAAAATAGGAGAATGGTTCGAGCCAGAGTGTGGGAGTTTTAGAAAATGCTTAGACAAAGCCACAGGCATGGGAGAAATGCGCCTCTTAATGTATTTGTCCAGAGGTTACTTCCAGTATACTATGGGGCTCTTATGTAGGATCGATTCGATCGATTTATCCTAGCATCGACTTATCGTACTTTCGAGTTCTTGAATCACCTAACCCTTTTGCGATATCGGCAAAGAGTATAAGTAAAGTCTTTTAATTGGTCGGTTATTTTGGTACCTAATTAAAACTTTTAAGGCAAAATAATTTTTAATTTTTTTAACACAGATAAAACGAGGCATATCTACGTGTAGCTTGTGTGCGTAGCTATGGACAAAGGTGCATTGCATTGAAATCAATCATATTGTGGCGACAAGTCTGCATTAAAGATTACTAGCAATAATGATGATGATCATGATGCACGATACTTCTTGCCTACAGGATTGTCCACCGATCCATCACGCACAGTCTAATTACTTACTAAATAGATAGTAGATGCACGGATTATATTCAGTCTAAAGAATATCTGAACAATTTAAAATGACGTTACTGTCAATGAAATGAAATGAAATAATTTATTTCTGCAAGTGCCGCAAGAGGATTCATAACAAATTCTTTTGCACGTCAAAGATTTTTTGCCCATCCAGCGCCTTGATGTCAATGGCCTGCTGAGAAGAAGAGGTGCCGCAAGAAACTCAACATATGGCCTTTTTTTAAATACGTTCGAAAGTACTTTTTTATCTAATTTAGTGACATTATAAATATATATAAATCAAAATACAAATTTTACAGTGGATGCAAGCAGACTATCTTTTTTTTTTTTTTTTAGTTGGGGAAACTCCCACGAGCCGTCACCCTCTACTCGGGGAAGCAGAGGGCGGTGTGTCGGACTCGAACCGACTAAAACCCCAACGTGGCCTCCAGCGGCGCAGTCCCGGAGGAGCATGTATCCCCACTGTCGGGACTATACGACTGCTCCTCCGGTGATGCGCGTGCCGCGCTACGCGGCCCACCTCGCGCGGCGGTGGTCGATGCTGTGCAGCCCACGACAACAGTTGTCGGATGCACAGCACCGAGCACGCGCGCGCGTCGAGACATGCCAGGCCATCCAGCATGTCTCAACCACTCCGCCCAGGATTCAGACGCCGATCATCCCCGTGGCCGGCGTCGTGGGCCCACTCTCGCGCTGTACCCTCTGCTAAGCCAGAGGGGCACGCGGAGAGCGCCTCGTCGAAGGGGCCGCCTTCCGCCCGGCGACCCAGATTGAGGGCTTAACCCTGTCGTCGCAGAGGGAGAGCATCGAGACGCTCAATCCCTCTGCGACCCACCACGACGCGACCCAGCACGCCCCTGTCGGGTTGCCGAGGATAGGGAGGCGAGCAACGACAACACTCAGCTCCTCCTCTTCCTCGGCAACCCTGGTCCGGCCGCAGTGGGTCTACAGCCGGACCGCCGCAACTGCCCGGTAGCAAGTCGTGCAGTTGCGGCTCACCTCGGGGTCCCTCTTCGTTTCAGCCCTGCCACGTCAGGGCCTACTAAGCCCCCCCGATACGACAAACCGAGGACCCCGGCGGGGGGGGTGAAAGCAGACTATCCAAATATTTTTATCATTTAAATAGTCTACGTTGTAGTAACCCTTTATCATTAAACATGATTTACCTACCTAATAAAAATCTTAAACTTATTAATGGGTAATTCAATTACATTGTGTGGCAATTTATTAAATATTAAGGCCTACAAATGAACTCGGCCTATAAATTAGCTACTTATCTTACCAAGTCTGAGTTTTGGAACGCCAAGTTGTGTTTATTTCTTGTATTTAAACCACAATGATCAAATTTTTTAAGAAATTCATCTATGTTTCTACGCACATAGATGATGCAATCGAGAATGAATTGAAAAAGCTATGGTGAGGATATCTATTAATTTCTTTAATTAATGCCTTTAATCACGAGATCTGAGGCCATAATATGGATCAAAATCTGCAACACAAATATTGTATGTATGTTAGATGCGCGGTATAAATAAAATAATAGGAATAGAAATAAAATAATGTCGACGTACATTTAAAACTGTTGGTTTATATTTGTACTGAACAAATCTAGTAAACTATCCTAAAACCGCTAGATTTTTATCAGAAAACAATTTTTAATTAGGCCGCTGAAGTTGAATTTCTTCTATTTGGTATCCACTTCGGCGGAAAATTAGGAAACGATACCAAAGTATTCTAGGCAATATTGCATGTTTTTTCTTAGTAACTCAGTTTCTTGTGTCTGCGCAAATGATAAAACTGATATAGCTTTATGCTTACCGTCTTTGCTATCAGCCGGTTGTGCACATGCCTTCATTGCGGTGGCCACCTCTTCCTCCAGCAGACGAATGTTCCCTTCCCCAGAACATCTGACCAGAGCTGGTAGCACACACAGCAGGATCACAGCTCGCATCGCAGAGTAATGAGTGCATTTCACATGGTGGCCGTATAAATTACATTTGGAGAGGAAACCAGGCCATTAGATGTGACAGCTGATGGACAGAGTCAAGGTTGAAATGCTTGTATTCTGGGAATGCACTCTGCTGGAGTATTATGATGCTATTTTTGTGTCAAGCTCTTACAGCATTGCAACCTTATATTTGTAACTGAATGAGCATGTAAGTACATTAGGTAATAGGTCATTATTATAGTGTTTGTTTTGTTCTGAATTTAAGTATGTGTAATTCTGTACGTTTAAAGGAGAATTTCTTTACATGAGATGCCTCTAAACGATTCCCACAGAATTTAAGTAAATACACGCTTATTTTTTCATCCCATATTTGCAAACAACCCAAAAACAGATAGAGAGATGTGCTTGAAACCTTTTTATGATATGCGAAAATGCATTCGAAAAGATGCAAATATTAAAAACAACATAACGTATAGTAGGTATTGTATGAACATAATGTTACTGTATATTCTCATAATTTGTCATTAAGACTCTCAACAGACAAATGGATTAATTTAAAATTAATTCTCCTAGCACTTCAATGAGTGCTTCATATAATTAATGGGATTCCCGTTAGCAGCAAAATGAGCACGTTGCGTTTATCTTGTAATTAATGTATTTTGTGCTGCACTCGCATTATGATAGAACCTAATGACATGTTGAGGCTGTCAGAATAATTTGCTGGGCTAGGGATGCCCCACAATTTTTTTCTAGTCTCTGGACGTACCAAGGTACAAATAAATGCAATATTATTGACGAAGCAATGAAATTACGTAAGTCCGTATATCAAAAATCTACCTTATCTTCATTGCTCACTAGTATTAACGACAGACACAACATAACAACAATACAGATACAACCCTATATTCCATTTACCTCGTATAAATGCGCATATGTAAATAAGTAGCGTATTTTGTGTAGAATATAATTTGTGGTCATATAAACCAAATGAGTGATGATTAGTACCTGCTTTGATATGCATGAAATCAACATCCTAGATCTAAGGTGAGGTGATCTGTGAACGATGAAGACTGCTAATTGTAATTGTTATTTAGTACACCATAAATTACTTATTAGCAGATTATACAGGAGCATGCGAACACAATTTGAAACAAAAATTAAATGCAATAAAATTATTCAAACAGGATTCAATTATCAGCATCTCGGCTATGATTACATCAATAGGTTAACAAGTAGGTTAGCAGTCTATTAAGTGAATACCATGGTGGATACCTAATCGTTTAATATTTCCTTTTCTACACATAAGTAGTAAGGAATACAAAAGTACCTACCTACTAAAGATTTGGACGAAAATAAGTGTTAGACAACTTGCCGACTTTACTATTTATTTTTGGATTGATAATACGTATTATTAATACAGGACAATATTTTCAACTAATATCATAAACTTAAAAATTACTCAGTCATTTGATATTCTGTATCAAAAGTATCTCACCACATTTATCTTTTATTCCCAAGAATTTATATAAGAACAAATATGATTACCTACTTCTGTGCAATTGACATACGCATATTATCTAATTCAAAACGATCACTCATTTATAAAACAAGGTAATTTTATCCCTTCCCATAATGCCCCCATTTGCCGTTACCCCACCCGCTCCACCCAGTTTTTCCACTGTTTCCATATATCCTGACTCCAGGGTATGCTGATCCGAATGTTCCATAACTGCTACCGGCCAGGGCCGACTTGCCATAGCTGCCATAAGCCTTGGCGGGTTCGTCAGCCGCCACGCCGCCATATGTGCCAACCATGCCAGAACCGACTAAACTACTGGTGTAGGTACTGCCGACCACGCCAGACCCATAGCCATTGTATCCGCTGCCGTATGTTCCGGAGACGCTGAACGTCAGAGGTATATGGATGCCGCCCAGTCCGTATGATGTTCGTAGGCTTGGCCAGAAGGTCTCTGCGCCTTGCATGGGGTCTGGATCTTCTGTTGTACTTGTTGGTCCTGTGGACATATTTAAGAAGATTGTTTAAGATGTCGAACTATACAGTAAAAGAAAAAACTGAAATTATGACAGAATATACTTTTTGAAGAACTGTTTTTGCTATCTCAACGTTGGTGAACAGCTATAGGTAAACACTGTATACCAGTACGTTTCGATCGTTATTATTCTATTATTTTAAGAGTCTTCGTATACATATGCGCGTTTTCACACGTAATAGTATAAGCACAGAGTAATAATATACTACGTACAACAGAGGGACACTGCCCATACTTGAAAAGTTACTGCATTAACTCGCGCAGGAACAGCGACAGTGGTGAGTAATTGGAACTACCGCAAAGTTTAGTCTGGTTGTCAGGAATAACACAAGATGACGCTACAAGCACAGGTTAGTTGTTTCTTAGTAGTAATACGCCATCTGTGTCAAATTCATGGTTTTAAAACAAAGATTATTTTGGTTTGCTTCTGAAGAAAATATTTTATAAACATGTTTTTCACCTAAATTTAATAAATTATCTAAGAAATGACGTAAAAACTTATTTTATGAAAAAAGCATTTTTTTAAAGTGAAATAATAACGTTTTTATTCGGTTTTATCTCTCAATTAGTCTAAATGATGCCTGTAGCGACATCTGTCTGTGTCAAGTCTATACGAAATCTAAAATGTATGTGACTGACCAGACATGGTAAAAGTAATATGTAATCAAACAAATAAACTAATTAAGTTCTTACCAATGTCAATATTATTATTGATAGCATCCCGCGTTACCCTGGTCGCCTGAGACCAAGTCTCTCCTGGGTCACCATGGGTGGTCAGAGGTGGACTAGGCATTAGGTACAGCGAAGGATCCAAAATAGCACCTTCGGCTACATAGGACGTCAGCATGGACCACCAAAAAAATGGCACCTGTAAAAAATTTTTTACATCTATACTTACTTACTAATACTGGTATAATAAAGCTGAAGAGTTTATTTGTTTGCTTGAACGCGCTAATCTCAGGAACTACTGGTCCGATTTGAAAAATTATTTCAGTGTTGGATAGCCCATTTATTGAGGAAGGCTATAGGCTATATAACATTCACCATAAACGCGGGTGAAACCGCGGGCACAGCTAGTGATGGATAAAGCTACATTGATGGTAAGCTTTTGTTCAGCAACTGTTGTTAAAAAATGTTGTTCAAGTGGCCACAAAGTGCCTAGAAACTTTGTTTAGTTAAATTCATATTTTCAGGTAGTGATCAACTCTGTAACACGCAGTGTTGCCAATAAAATGTTGACAGCAACTCAGAGCAACTCAACAACAAGTTGCTTCAACTTTGTTGCTTAACAAAAGTTTACCATGAAGCTCAAGAAAAACATTGATTTATTAAACATGTGCCTTCATGGATCATAATAAGCAACATACTTACGTGTAATTGTCTATTTGGTCGACGTACTTCTATAAATATTCATAGAAAACAATAAATTTTTTGCCTACATGGTTTGATTATAATCTAAAGGCAAGACGTCACACCTTTTTTCTCATAAACCACCCAACTGTTTAATGCAAATGCTACATTTATGTAGTAAGTACTGTATCAAAATGTATTGTATATACCGACCACAGAACACAAAAAACTAATTATTACTTAATATGAGTTCCGTGATACCTACCCATTCATTAGCTAGGAACGTGTATGTAACCTGATTATACTGAAGCGAAATACTAAGCGTTATTTACAGATTCATTTTGAAACTGGTATTCATCCTATTAGTTCATCACACGACGAAACTTGATATGATGTGCTGGTTTGGATCAAATATTCAAATAGGAGTAACGTACCGATACAAAAATAATGGGTAGGTAGTAGTGATTGCAATCCAGCGGCATTTTTCGCCATCCAGTACATTAGGCTGGGATGCAGCAGAGCTAAAATTGTGCTGGACCCAGCCGGAATGCTTGATCCAGCATTTCAATCTCTAATAGGCATTGAAATCCAGCATTGAACCAGCACAGGACGCTGGGATCCAGCACAGCTTAAATTGTGCTGGGCCCAGTGGCCGATTTATCCTAAGGCCCAGCAGGCCCGGGCCTAGGGCAGCCAGACAATAGAGGCGGCCAATCGTGATAAAAAAATTAACTGATGATAACAAGAAATTACTTAAAGAACACGCCCACGCGTTCCGATGCTATGGTAGTTTTGGTACTGAATAAGGGGCGGCTGGCTTACTACATGGCCAGCGGCCTAGGGCGGCCAAGATTGTAAATCCGCCACTGGCTGGGCCTAGCCGGATTGCTGGAGCATTGCAAACAAATACGATTTTTCACATAAGAATTATTGAAGGAATTATTTTCCGTGTCAAAGAGATATGAGAGTTAACATTTTAATAATTGTACATTCTATTTTAATTAAAGTGGATCCCACAATTGAAGTATTTGTGATGTTGTTAAGGACGTGTGTTAATGGGGTTCAGACAAGGAAATCATCTTTGTTATTACAAAATGAACAGCAGATAAATCGATTAATCGATTAGTCCTGCTGACATCAGCTCGTATTTAAAGATACAGAATTATTCATATTGTTGCTTAGATTAAATTAGTAGTATTTTTTTATTATAAAATAAAACAAAGTAAAACTTGGTACCTACTCATTTTTACCAATACTGACTATACCTATGTATAAGTCAGTATTGTATTATAATATGTATCTATATACATATTATCACGCAACATTGTACTCCCGTAATTTCAGACAAAAAATAAAGCTGGGCTCGATGAAAAACTGTAAAAAAATATTGGTAGGACTAATAGACACTAATTTTAAATCTAAAATGGTGTGTGTGTGATATAGAGTATTTTCACCTATAATATTTTTTTTTCGAAGGAGAAAACAATATCCCGAGTGGAACAGCTGCGGAATTAGCTCACATTGAAAAAAATAATTAATAAGTATGTAGGTAGTAATTTCTTGGCGAACAACTTTCGCTTTAGATTCCGCTGTGTTTGTGCATGCGTCTTTTTTTACTATTTGTGCAAACATTTGTAACGTTTACCACTACATCGGTTTTTGAAACGGCTGAAAGGAATAAGCTAAAATGAGCACCCGTATTATAGATATGGGTGCCCATTTTAGCTAACTTCTTAAGTTTTATTTCCTTTCATGTTTCCGCGCGGCAATATGGAAATATACCTGTCTTAAAAAAATATGGCTTATCTTTAACTTATATCTGAAATATAGACAGACGAAGTTATGAGCCATAAACTAAAATTTATGGTTAATGAAATAAAACTTTATAAACTTACCAGGGCCGCGGCGAAAGCAGCCATTGCTTATCTATGTCCGGCTAATAACAGTCACACAGGAGCACTGTACAACTCACTCACTTGCTCACCAACGCCTGTTACGTAAGAATTTAGGGAAAGACTTTCTCCCACTCTTGGGGATATTTAATGGGAAAGTATAGTGATGTGCATACTTACATCATAAAAATACTTAGTTATCTAGTTATGTTTTCTAATCTATATGATATTTGGTCGTTTAATCGAATGAAGTTACATATATAAAACAAAACAAACTTATCATCACGCCCGTAATTACAGTTATGCAACTAATGCTAATAATATAAATTATTAAGGATGGATAAATAAAGCTTTTCGCTTAAACAAGAGCTTCGTTTAAAAATCATAAAGCAGTCTAAGGCACTCGAAATACAGTAACACTACCGTATTATAAAGATAATAATAAAATGCTAATCAAAAATATTAATAAAATACTTCCCAAACAAAAGATCTACCAAATTGACATCATAAAATTTCCCTATACATTTTTGGAAAACCCATTCTTGAATTATAATATGTTTATATAACATGTACTATATTTTGTTGAATATATATTCACTACTGGTTTGCATACATTACTGGTTGTTGTTCTGATATTTTACGCATCGTGCGATATCACGGTGATTTGTCACTGTTCTATTTACTCGATAACGTTGGTACCTAACAGGTTTGGAGTCATGGAGGACAAGGTCATTGATGTGAAAGTGAATAACCGGCTCTGCGTCATACCTTACCTATCTTTTTGTAAGCTTGGCTTATTTATTTTGTGACCCCTTTTTATTTAAATTTATGTTCATATGTATTTTTAATTTGCCACATAAAACGAAATCATTGAAAAGTTTTCCGCCTAAATGTCACTAGGTACCATAAACTTTTTAATACTTTTAGAGCTAAAACGGTACGAACATTGACATGTATGTAATATATCGATTATATTATTGATGTTACTTATTTTTATATTATTTAAATAAATAAAGGAACATGGAACCATGTTGGTCTGTGTCGCAAAAACAACGTTCCAACTGTGTTCCTTGTTTAAATTGTCGTAAAAGGCGACTAATGGTGTAGGTATTGGGTGTCGGTTTGTGCTTATTTAAGTGATGACCACAATCAACGTTTTCCATCTAACGCAAATCGATTTTATACGATACAAAAATAAGCAGGTGAGTGTGTTGACGGAAATCTCACTCGTTCGCAAAATATATTCCACCTTGACTTTGATAGCGACGGATTATTATGCAAAACTGTTTGTGGAGTCGATTATTCAACGTCATGTCATAGAATATTAAGTCCAAGAGGGCAGAGTTTTATAATTGAGGCACACCTTTTTACATACACATATTCGTGAGAACTAAGAAGACCACATTTTCTTATTTTTTCACTAATGACCATTCTGTCATTAAAAGTTTACACGGTCAAGTAAATGCGGCTTCAGTAAGCAATGTTTAGGAGGGAGATAGGTATTGAATATGCTTTATTTAGTACTAGCAGCGTCTCGCGGTTTCACCCGCGTAATTCCCGTTCCCGTAGGAATAGGTGAGGTAGGTGAAAGATTTTTTTAATCGGTCTAGTAGGTTCGAAGCATATTTAATACAAACAAACAAATAATAAATTCTTTACAATAAGTATTGGTATAGATAAATACTGAGACTAATAAAAAGCTCTAATTAGTTATGGATGCAGGCTTTATTAGACTTAATATATGCTTGGGTAAAAATGTGTAGTAATGCTTGATTTGAGTTATACATGTGCTTCCAAAAACACACATGTGTTTTTTATTTAAAGAACAACTAAGAGGTAGGAAGGTAGTCAAGACGTGGAGCCGAAAGAACTTTTTAATTGTTCGTGACTTATACGATATACCTAACCAATGTTAGAAGTGAACATTCTGTTTTTTGAAAACTCTCTGTGAGCGCGGGTCGCTCTAACTGGTTTTTGTACCCATGCCCTGTGGTTCCCCGAAACGCGGAACCAAAACAAAAGTCAATGGCCAAGAGTAAGCTCTCAAAATGCGCCATTTTGGTTTTAATTTCGCTGAGTAAGTGTAGTTTATTGGGATAAAATAAAATGGTCACAAAAACGAGATTAATAATGGGATCCATTTTTAAACCCATAGAGTTTGACGTTTTGTTATATAATTGACAAGGAGGAAAAAATAAAAAAAACATGATAAAAGTTTAGGCAGCTTTGACGTCATTTAGATATTTATCTTTTGTTAATTGTAGACATGCAGACATGGTCTCTTTGGTTGGAACATGGATTTTCTATATTTGCTACGGAGTTTGAAGGGCTTAGATGTTTCTATAACGAACGCGGTGATTTATAATCTACACTAATATAAAGAGGAAGAGCGGTAGTAAGAACACGCGCCTCTTAACCGAGGAGTGCAGGTTCAAACCCGGGCATGTACCTCTGGATTTTTCAAATCGATGTACGTATTGATACCACTAGCTCGACGCTGAGGGAAAACATCGTGATGACACCTGCTAATTTAAACAACCTTGGATTTGAAACCATGATTAAAAAATTGTTTGGTTCCCCTATCTTAGGGTTAGGACGGATAGATCGGCAGTCGCTTCAATGTAATTACCAGACTCGCTAAATCCTGGATCATGGTCTAAGCGGACCCCGTATAAGCTCGATACATAACTCTAGGAAGATGATGACTAATATAAAGAGGAATGATTTGATTGTTTGTTCGCTTTGAATAGGTCCCAAAACTACTGGAATGATTTGAAATATTCTTTCACCAATAGAAAGCACTTTATCAGCGATTAATATAGGCAATTCTATCCCCGTATTCCTATGGGAACGAGAACTACGCGGGTGACACCGCGGGGGCTGGTATAATATATCTATGCGAAGGTAAATGTTATTTTGTGTCCATAACACAATCATGCTTAGTGTGGAATAAAATAATTAGTGTGCAAGCGTGAACACTTCAATATTTCATATATTTTATTTTTTGGTTCTCTCTTTAAGTGGCGTGAAGTATAGTCAGTTTTATTTTGAATTTGAATTTTAAATTTGCTTGCATAATAGTTAAATGGCCCATTCGGTAAAGGCAATAATAGCAATTTCGATAATATCCGTAATAATTACTAGAGTCCAGAGCCGGCCATGCGATCGACGACCGCCAGCGTTTGACCGGTTTTGTCGTGCGCACACGCATGCACTGCTCATTGTCTCCGTAAGAATTTATTTAGAGGAGCACATTATGGTCCTGTGTTCAAATAATTCATAAATCTGTGCTATATATGAAGTAAAAATTACCAAATCTACACATACTTTACATACTGACTGGCCCGTTGGTCGAGTGGTTAGAGACTCTGGCCACGAAACCAAGGGTCGCGGGTTCGAATCCCGCTAGGGGCAAATGTTTCGTGTGATGAACATGGACATTTGTACTCGAGTCATGGATGTTTATAAACTTATTTAAGTATGTCTATCCGTTCACCTAGTATCCATAGCACAAGCATAAGCTTAGTTTGGAACTAGGGAATTGGTGTGTCAGTCTGGAGAATTTATTTATTTATTTATACTATAATACCTACAGAAAAATTAAATGTTTTTTGTAATGTCTTAATATAACAGATTATTATTATTTATGAAATTATATATGGTATTTTTAGGGACAAAATCATATTTATATTGTCTGTCTCTTTGTTCCTTAAAAGCTCTATTCCGAGGCTACCTGTAATTATACAGACTTCCAAATTGATGAGCTAGCGTATATCTTGCATAAGTTTATGAATAAAAATGAGGCTGAAACACATACGTAATGTGATGATCATAAGGCGCACATATTTAGTGGTATAGGATATTATAAAACGTCGTGGTTGTGGTCAAAATCAAGGTTAAATAACACTAATTGTCTATGAATATTTCGATAAACAGACGAGTTCGGAATTCCCACATGTAAGTAGTATTTATGTATTGTGTCAATATATGTTAGTCATCCATCTAGTACCGAGGGGCTTGGCTAAGTTGTGTTGCCCTTGTGGTTAGTTTAATTGTCTTTGATGGTCTTTTCCAAGAGAATAGGCGTTAATGCTTTTGACTCATCAGGGGTATAGATAGGGTTGCCAACTTTTATTAGAAGAAATAGAGTATATCTAATTTCAAAGGAGGTGAATAAAGAGTACGGACTTACAAAAAAGAGTATAATTTATTTATATTTTTACTTTTATATACTTTTTGGTTATGATAATTGGTTTGCATCGTATAACATGACTGGCACTAGTATAGTAAACATTATGTAAAAAAGAGTATTTTAGCGTACTTTATTAGTATAGATCTTAGATAATAATAATAATCTTTCTTTATAGATTATAGAGTACGCCTACGTGATATAGAATATAATACTCCATTTTAGTATACGGTTGGCAACCCTAGATATAGAGCAAAATAAAGTCGAACATAAAGGCTTCTTATTAAAGTCTGAAGGAGATTATACACTATTAGGGTTTTCTCAAGAATTTCAATAGTACATTGGGTTTATAATTATGTAAGCGATAAGCTAGCCGTTTGTCACAGCTATTAGACAATTTTCCATCTAACCCAACTTACATTTGTGGTCTAAGAGTGGTTTAAGGAACTTACTGCCCTATGGCCTCTGATTACCTTTGGGGGACAGTGGCTGTGTCGGTACATATATTAATTAGGAACAGAGCGGAGTATTGTGGTCATGGTCAACTCGATCTGGAACAATAGAGCGGTACCTACATGATGATTTTTGCAAATGCTCGCAATGTACTAGTGTTGTAAGTATACTCATCACAACATCGGTGAGTATACTCACTTTGATTTGACCTTATTTTACAGTGTTCAAATAATGGAACATCGTGGTCAAGATGCAAAGTGCACTGTAAAATTTTTTTGTTATTTTTTTTGGTACTTTTGACGATATTTAGGGTACTTTAGATAGTAGTATCTAAATAATAATAAAAAATAAAAATGTTCTTTGTTTCTTACAGTATTACTATGAAAGTGCTGAATATTGATTTCGGTTGGTAGAATATCAATTTATTATCTCCGGAACAATGATATAGCCAGTCGAAATACATGGCAGTTTTATTGTATTTTATTATGTATTTGTAGTGTAATAGTTTTGTTTTCCAATGGTCTCGAAATATTCAGTCTATAACCATAGAAATAAGACAGTCCATAAAAAAAGTAGACACATCGTGTTGTTTCCTTATCTTCCTTATCTATTACGCTCATCTACTTGCGGTCAGGTGAGTGTTTTATAGAAGGCCAACGAACTCTATGTCAATTACAAAGGTTACCAAGTATAGCGTAAGTACTTACATTTTTTTTTTCCATGTTGGTCTGAAACTTAATAAGAATGTGCCAACTGTGTTTCTTGTCTAGTATGTCGTAAAAGGCGACTAATGCTATAGGGGGTTTTGGGTATGTGATTGTGTAGGCAACGAGCTAGCCACCTGTCACTACTTCTTCAAAATCTACCATCTAACCCAGCCCAGTTTTATTTTTGGCTGAATGTGGTTGAAGGGGCCTACTGGTATTTGTCTCTGCCTATATTATGGGAGTGATGTTATGTATGTATGTATGTATGTACATTTTTTCAAGGAGCGTTCAGACATTCAAACAATTAAAAAAATAAATAAGTGTCTAATTAGTCCTAGATATCATGGGAATCGGATACAAAGATGTGGAAGTTTTTCCATAGAGCAGAGTTCAGAAAAATTCAAAACATAGTTTTATACTCTGATCTCGTCGGAAAATCTGAGAATCTGCGTTTTAAATACATACCAACAAGTATAAAAAAATCTAACAACTTCACATTAATGATTGACGTAGCATGTAGGTAGGTAAACGTTTTTGATTTTGAACAATTAAAATACCTCATGCTGTCTGGTCGAATCAAAGCCACTTTTTACTGCCATTTCGTCTTTGGATTTCTTAAGGTCATTGACTTGTTTTCTATTATGAATGATTATTGTCTATGACGCCTCGCGGGATTTCCTTGCTATGTACGTAAATAATTAATAATCATTACGCTTCAAATTGGGATTTTTTGTCAAATAGATGATGGAAGTTTTTGTTTAGTACCAATACGCGAAGGTATTTACCTAGCTGTTAGGTATTATTGCACGATGTTGTAAAGAAATATACTGAACGATTTTTACTATGGAACACAGTTGGCCTGTTATTTAACTGACAAATAGGCACAAAGTTAAGGGTTAAGTTATTACCCAAGAATAATAAGCAGTTTTTAAGGCTTAAATCCATTCCATTATAAGTCGATCAACCTGTATTATATCTCTAAGGTACAACATTTGGTAACCACAAGGAACACAGCAACCTTCAAAAAGTCAAGAGCAAATAAGGTCTTTGACCTTAAATGCTTCTCCTGTATATAATTTTATATACACGAAATAAAAAGCTTAGCAGTAGTCAATTCTCTCATTGTACGCGTTGCGAATGTAATGTGCTTCAACGATAATTATCCTAGGATGATGTAACCATTGGACGCGCAAATTTATCTGTCTTACTACATATATAAAAAAGTGAATTAAAATTTAAGGAATCTTCTTCCAATAATATTATGTTACGTTATGATAGATAAGCATTAGGTCATAATATCAGTATTTATAAAGAAGCATTATTTTTCATATTGTTGCCTACATAAGCGCCAATTTGATATCCGTATTAGTATAACGAATATTTTTACCGATTTTGAGAATGGTGGTGTTATTTGATGTCTTCCACTATCATAATGTATGTTAATACGATTGTATCAACGTTGACTTATTTAAGTACAAGGATACCCTTTAAAATATCCTTGAATCACAAATATGGTCTGGCCTACAACAAAAGGGGAATCACCAAGAGATAAGATGAAAAGAAAAGTATGAATGTAAATTATGATGTTGGTTTATTAGTCCACAAGTTGGCACATTTTATTTAAGACAAGGTCAAGATTTTATCCGTTTTCAAAAAAGACCTTATCTACTAAGACATGTTCTTTTGTATGCGTGTTTCTCTGCACTCCGCTTCATCAATCGATAGTCAATTTTTTTATAATATTACTATATATGCTTACTTATAGTATACCGTTGTAATAACCGCGTTGTTTCTATTTACATAATATAAAATCTTCAGGGATTTATCTATCTATAATTATCTTTTTTTTTAATGTTAATCCCATTCAAATCAGATGTGTTTGCTTTTAATTAAACAACAAAACAATCAAGCGATGCTATTGTTTATTTCAAATCTCTCTAGACCCTCTTGTAGGAAGTCTCAGTATATAGACGTAATAATATGGTGGATGGTATCTTTAATTATTCCAAGGCCATGCTAAGAACAAAAGCTGTAACATAAACATTAAAAAAATTAAGTAAAATAACAAACTAAACCACAATGAGAATCGTTTTTGATTTGAATAATGATATAAGTATAGATCATTCCGGTTTAATTTGAATAATCGTGTTCCTGCTGTTGAAACATCCCTAAAGAATGTTTTAATAAATTCTTCAATATGTGCCAACAATACCTTCTAATCTAATTTTCTGACTGATTATGAGGTAGGTAGGTGAGGTGAGTGAGGTAACTTCGGTTCGGTTCTCTCTGCCTACCCCGCTAGGGAAGTGGCTTGAAGTTAGTTAGTTGTTTAAAAAAAAAACGGATCTTCCTGCTAAAGGATGATCACCAGGGAAACTTGAGTGAATAAAAAACCCTATGTCTTCTCTCCCTAATAAGTCGGGTAAAGTAATTTTTTTATCCACTAAAGAAAAAGCTATATCTATTAAAGGTGTATCTTTCGAAGATTCCTTCCCCTCACAACAACAAAAAAGTATGGTATACTAAACGAGTTTAAATTTTAGTGAGTTAAGTTTTGGCGTATATTTTAGTCCGAAAGAGCTGGTGAGTACCACATACATACTAAGTACATAATTTCTTTCGAGAGTGAAATAGTGCGTAAGGTATCAAAAAAGTAAAAGTCCTATCCTGTATTAGGAATACGACCACTGGGTCTTGAGGAAAGCCAAGGGGTTTTCAGGATTCGACGATGGCTTGCAGTTTGATGACCATGTGGCAACATCATCAGACTATAAAGCAGGAAGCCTGTCAATGAAATGCTTCAGTTTCCCGCCTCTTTAAAGTAAGGGTCAGAATCTGCCACACGCAACACATTTGGATTAACACTGGATGACAAATTAAATATTGTTACTTTTCATGCTGTATGATCTTCAATCATCCTTGGCCCAAACTGAATTCTAATATATAAATATAGGAAAAAAAGCAGGTTAAGCATAAAGCAAGAATTATTTAAATACGCGGGAGAGATGTCCCATCAACAACTATTTGTCCTGGGAGTTAAATCCGCGCCCTTTGCGTTCGACGCGAAGTCTTGTTCTCAAATATGTGAATATAGGAATTCTTTTCACAGACCCCCTTTATAATATTAAGTGTGTCTGGAACTTAAGAACATAAAAATAATGTGCTTTGTCTAGCATGTCGTCAAAGGCGACCAATTGGGTATGTGGTTATGTAAGCGACGAGCTAGCCACTTGCCACTACTTTTTATGTTGGCCAAAAGTGGTTAAAAGCGCTTGCTATTTGTCTCTGCTCATCCCGTTGGGGATATCCCCTAAAGGGTACTATTCAATATTGATGTTGACTGGCTAGTCAATTAGGATACTTTTTAAGAGCTGTCAAAACGAAATCACTTCATAGATTTTGTATGGGCTTGTCAACGTGTGACGTCACTAGTTTGTATAGTCAACTGACTTAATATTAAGCAGTTTTTGTAAAATTAAAAATCTTAGACTCAATATGATACAAAATCAATAAGCCATCATGAAAGAAAAAAAGAAAAATTGTAAGCCCATCGAAGATCATACATATGTATGCATTATATATCAAGTCATTATATATCAATATTCATTTTATATCAAGGCATAATTGAAAACTTCTATATACATTATACATGTCTAACACCTTAATGCTGATACGAACTGTGTCTAACGAACATTTGGTTTAATTATATTCAATTTACTTCGTCAATTCTCTGAAATGTTTCGACTATTTATATACATATATAGGATTTATATTGGTGAATAGAACTGGTCTAGACGATCCATAATTCTATTTTTTGTCCTCATTTTGGTTTTTGCATGCGATATAAATTTAAATTTTTGTGTTGTTCAAGGTGCTACAACCATTGGGAATTTATGTATATAATTAATATGCACTTTTTAGTTTTGCATGTATTAATTGTAGATTAATAGTGCTTGTTTAACTAAGTGATGTTTTCATCTGTTTTCGACCAGTTTTATGTTTAAAATTATTAAATTGATGTTGTACAGAAAGTTATAAATTAACCTAACAAAAAAATATTTGGCAAACGTATAAAACATCTTTTATCCTCGGACTAGTAAAACCGCACCATTAACTAGACGTTAAAGCTCCTCAAGTGCTCCAACTTGACACACAACTTGCATACGTCACACATTGACATAATAAGCGCTCCACATGGCAGTTATCCACTATCTGGTATCAATAAGTATCTCACTCACACATGCATAAACGTGGCTTCATGCTGCAGTATGACAGCATGGAGTCCTTCTTTTTTTTACTAGTCCGTGCTTTTATTATAAAAAAATATTTATAGTACATTTTTATAAATCATTGGAATACAGCATTTTTACGGTAATTTTACTTTCTTATCGTTGATGTAGGTATTTATTTCATTATCTTCCTCCCATCATAATCCGTTCTTATTCCTACTAGTTCCTGCGATTATATTGAAATGTTATCTTTGTCAGTAATTTTTTTAAAACATTTTTTTAACGTGGAATGCATTTACTCAACGTCCAAGTAAACCTAGGCTTGGCCTACAAGGGTGTGTCGGGCTCAGAGCTGTCTGGGAAAAAACACTCCACTACCGACTAAACGTCACGGTGGTCATTCTTCGGACGTATCGCAGATTCCGGGCTCCACATTACGGGACTATTTGCGAAAGTATAAAACAACCTAACCCAACTAGGTTTTTTGGCTAAATGTGGTTTAAGCTCATGCTCCTTGAGCTTTACCCCTTCGGTGATTGCGTAAGTGATAACATGAAATAGTTGTTGGTACAAAAATATTGGGTTGCGTTACTTATTATATATAATACATATATATTCTTTATTATTGAGCAGAAGGGGGTTGAGAAGCTTCCTCGCTCCTTGTTTAACTAAGTACTCAAGATGTTATTTACTTCAAATATCACAACATAATTATGAATAAAACAAATGTAATAATGAAATGTATTATTAAAATTTTCAATGTTCCTAGATAGCACTGATATTGTTTTGGTCTATGGTTTTTAAGGATTAACGGCTACGAAATCAATCATTTCAATATTGTGAAATTATATACCTAATATTTTATTCATAAAACACAAATAGGTAGATACTTGTTTCTGAAGATCTGACGACGCATATTTTATGCTAGCATAACGGAACTCTGGAGACTTACGTGCGAAAGTTCAGAAATAGTAGTAGAGTTGTCTCACGAATTTAAATTCGTGTGTCGTTTGAACTAAATCATCTGTTTATTATAGCGAGTCGATGATGAATAACTTTTTGAGCTAATAGGATTTGATAGTTCTCACCTCTCGTGTATTTGTCGCTGTGTTGTGTTTGTCTAACAGCGCATGACGCATTGCGCTACTATCAATCATATGTATTTGTGAATTGCAAATAAAACATGATGTTAATTTCGGAAATTTCGTATTTTATTTGATTTATTAGTACATATTAAATTTCGACTAATCACAGATAATAATACCGATTGTCACTGGTTTAGTTTATTTATGTATTCTGAAACAAGTCAAGTAATTTGATTGATTAGGTGAATTAATTGTTACACAAAATGTCAATTTGAATTTGAATACAAAACTAATAGTATAATTTTGACTACACCTTTCTCTGATTATTAAGTAGATTTATACTTGAGCTATGTTTCAAAATACTGGTATAGGAATGATTAAGCACTTCACTTTACACATTAACGGCCATATCCGAATCCACCGATACCGCCTCCAATGAATCCACCGGCGAAACCGCCGCCATAACCACCACCGTATCCCCCAAATCCACGTCCGTAGCCGCCGTGGCCAAATCCTCCATGTCCGCCATATCCGCCAAATCCTCTATGTCCACCGAAGCCTCCGTAACCGCCATAGCCTCCGCCGTATCCGCCGTATCCGCCGTAGCCTCCGCCGTATCCACCGAACCCGCGACGCCAGTGCGACTCGGCCGGTTCTAGGGTCTCAGTGTTTTTGGGGGCTTCTGCTGGTGCCTCCACTGCAGCCTGGGAGGGTTCAACGTTCTCAGGGTCCGTGGGCACGACGGCTCCCAGCGCCAGGCTGGCGCAAATCAGCACACAGGCACAGGTTAACTGAAATAGGGGAATGCTAGTATGAGGAGTAGGTTCCTAAAACGTAGCCAACCACGTGCTTACTACATAGTATGTAACTAACTGTTATAATTTCATGTTAACTTAGTTTAAGATTCAGAAGTTCAAAGAAAATATATATTGATAATTATAACATTTTTAATGTTTAAAAAAAGTGAATAACACAATTATGTTATTAATTTACCAACAAATATGAACTTTAGGTAAATCACACATTAATAGTAATTGAAAATGTAAAAAAAAAATATAAATAAAAAATGGTTTCTGAAACCCTGTATAAAAATTAATAAACATTTGCTGACTGTTGAAAATACCAAAAAAACAAGTGATTTCAAAATTAAAAATATTTTTAACGTTTTTTTTTTTAGAAAAAAAAGGATAATGGTCAAAATTTTAATATTTTACAAGGTATCCTTCTATAAAAACCAGAGGATAATAGCTAACAATAAATTCTAAAAGCTAAAAAAGTTGGCAAATCCACAAGTTTACAGCTTGTTACAATTTGCAACAACACTAACAACTTGTTCTTTTTTCGAAATAACATCTTATAAGTTTTTTTTGTAAATAAAATTTTAAAACACGCAAAGGCACTTTTCTACTCACAGTGTTCATTGTCAGAGAGTCGACTGAGGAATACTGCTGATGGCCCTAAGTGGTCAACTATTTATACCAAACCGACTTTTCTGACTACGTGTCGGTAAATAACCGGAGATCAATAAAATTGTTTTTATTAGGCCGGCTAAACATTAAAACAACATTTAACATAAAAATACTAAATTAACGTGAATCACCAAATACACCACACACTTTGGACGGTGGTCAATACAATGTACTTGGTGCAAGTACGTTTTGGCTTATAAAAGCGGTTTGTCGCGTGGTGAATCGCATTTCTAAGGGCGGATGTTTAGTTTGTACGCGTGGCGGAATGTTGTCTGTGGATATAAGGTTCCGGGTTTGATCCTTGGTGATGTGGAATGACCTTTGGTGTTTCACGGCTGTAGATTGAAGATTGTTCAGGGAGGTTTTTACATTTCGTTTAAAATAATGAACATATATAATAAAAAAAATCAAATAGAATAAGTAGTAGTTAGTAGAAGAGATGTTAGTTCGTTAGTTCAGTAAATGAGATCGCTCACTTAACTTTCGGGATGGGACGGTTGCAATAGAGACGTTTGTCTGGAATTAAATTAAATTAATAGACATTTAGCAGATTTACATAAATTAGTCTTAACTGTTGTGGAAGATATCATATTATTGACCTTAAACATTTTGAACTGATTTGGTAAACATGAACCAATTTGTCTGGTCCTTCAAAAGGTTACGCAGGCTAGGTGGTAATCGCTTCAGATAATTACTAGAATATGATTCTGGCTAGACTCGGTTAGAAGCGAGCTTAAGCTATAGATAGAAAAAAAGATTTGTATTAACTAGCGTTACGCCTTTTGTTATAAAGTCTATGGAGATTACGTAGAACTTTGTAATTGTAACAAGTTTAAGCAAAGAGGTCATATTGGTAGTTAAATCATACTGTTTTTTTTTAAAAGGAAGATGAAAGGAACAGGAGAAACTACCTAAATTTTCTTTCATTCTATTGAAGTTTTGTACCTGAGTATACAAAAATCTACTTTACTGCGAGCGAAATTATTAATAGAAAGCCGGTATTGTACAATTTGGTAAAAAAAATGTACTTCGTGGGGCATGTCAATGTCATTAATGCAAATCTTAACTTGAGTTGAATTTTAGAATAACACCTTGTTTGGGTGAATTATAAAAAGTTCCATTAGCTTTTAGTCCTGCGATTATTAATTATCTCAATTAACAGTCTATCTCACAAAAAGGCAATCGCAGTGGTCCGTTTATATGACCTGT
Source organism: Glyphodes perspectalis (assembly GCA_951394215.1). Classification (NCBI taxonomy): domain Eukaryota; kingdom Metazoa; phylum Arthropoda; class Insecta; order Lepidoptera; family Crambidae; genus Glyphodes; species Glyphodes perspectalis. The sequence continues at coordinate 5,017,826 of OX596217.1, forward strand.
TTTTCTTTCCAGCGCTACAGGTTACAATTAAGCAACCGGATGAATTTGACCATAGAGAGAGACACGTAGGGATTTATATGAAGTTAGCTGCATGTTTTGATTTTCTCATACTAAATGCTTTCCGTTATCGCAGAGGTGAGGTTAAAAATCCTGAGCACGTATTCGCGGAAAATTCTCCATTCATATGATGCTGTTGTCCAAAATGTATTTTGTATGTATTTTATGTATTGTCCTATGTAGGTGTAGGCTTAAGAATAATGTACCAACTATGTTTCTTGCTAAGCATGTTGTAAAAGGCGACTAATGACTAGCTAGCTCTAGCTGGACTAGCTCGATGGCGCATTTGGTAGTGACCCTGCCCCATGCGCCAAGAGTTTTGGGTTTGATCCCTTAATTCCCCACCCAGGACAAACATTCGTGTGATGAATACTTGTGTAATTTCTATCTTACTTTATTTTATTTTAGCTAAAAGTTTATTGAGCTTGCTGCTTGGACTCTCTATCCGTTAGGGGATTGTAGGTGTGGTTATTTATAGCTCCCGTTCCCGTGGGAATATGGATATGAAATATAACCTATGATACTTGCTGATAATGTAGCTTTCCATTGATGAAATAATTTTTAAATCGGGCCAGTAGTTTCGGAGCCTATTCAATGCAAATAAGCAATCAAATCTTTCCTGTTTATAATTGTAGATATGTCATGCTGTTTAAATTGCCTTCCACCTATATTGAAGCCCCACGGTACACAATTTGGTATCATTTGAAGGTTGTAGTTTGGTTACTTACGTTCTAGGAGAAACTCCTGACATTGATCGTTACAAGGCAAAATACAGATGCGTCATAGTGCTTGACATAGGTACACTAATTATATTGTATTCATTTTAAGTACCTAGTATACACATTAGCAAGTAAACACTCTAATGAGGAGTTGACGCAGTGGTATTCGGAACTGTGGTTCCAGGATCCTTGTTGGATTTTGAATGGACTTAGGTTTAGGTATTCTGGAAAAACTATGACCTAGAACCTAGACCTATTTTTAGATTTAATAGTGCTGTATTTTTATTAGCTTTTCGCTGTCTTATTTGTTCTTCCTCTATTTTATATTGTTTTGGTTCCATTTTGACGTATTTTTTCTACTTTCTGGTACTATATAATCCAAATTAAGCATAGATGATTGTGCTGTGATTACATATAGGGTAGTCATACACGTGTTTACGTTTTTATAAACATCCATGACTCGTGTTTAAATGTAGGTAGGTACATGCTCATCACACAAACGTTTGTCCTTGAACGTAATTCGGAATTAGGGATCCCGTTTGTTTAAAATCCAGGATCTGTAATCCTTATCACTCGACCAGCAAGATGTCTGCGATTTTCAGCAGATAGCTTTAGTTCAAGGTATTTTTAGTATATACTTTTCCATAATCGCTATTAAATTTATAAGGTAAAACATACATAACATCACGCCCGTATAGGGTTGCCAGGTCGCCAAACCTAATAGCCGGACAGACCAGCCACTTTGGCCGGACATTTGAGTAAAAAGGCCGGACACCCTACATTAATGACGGACTGCGGGAGAGACCGATAGTCGACTCGCCTACGCTCGGCCACGCTCGGCACTCGCTCATTTGCGAAATGTAAAAAGCCCAATAAAAGCCGGACAAGCCGGTCACCGTATATTTTGGCCGGACACGCAATCAAAAAGCCTAACTATGTCCCGCTTTATCCGGACGCCTGGCAACGCTACGCCCGTAATCCCCAAAGGGGTACGCAGAGTCAAAGGGGCAGCAAGTAGTAGTGTGTGACAAGAAATAGTGACAAGTGGCTACCTTGTCGCCTACACAATCACACACGCAAAAACAACCAAATTAGTCGCCTTTTACGACATACTGACACATTCTTTTTAAGTCCCAGACCAACATGGCACAATAAAAATAAGTTAAAAGGTATTTTAAAATAGTACCAAAGCGAAAAAAATATTCAGACAAATGTTACTTTAATAAAGTTGCATAGGGCCAATTTAACAGTTACCATGAGATGAGTGTTACGCTTGTTTACCACCATCATGGTGTAAAAAATATGATAGTTTATCGTACCTACATTACGAAGCTAAAGGAAGCGCGCAGTTTTTGTCTGCTGCGGACAAAAGTCGCCCAAACACAGAAAATATATATAAGTACGCAGTATGAGATCTTATTACTTCTTACAACATTTACTTACGAACATCATTTTCCAGTCCCTTGTTACCGTTTTGAACCAGTTGTAAGCATTATATGAAGTGAAATGAAACCTGCAGACAAATATTTGGTCTGCGTTCCCTTAATGAGTCTGGGTTCTGGGCGAGAAGCATTCGTAATCGAATGACACTTGCACAAGATTTGTCATTAATTCCTTTGTTGTCATTAATAAGATTCTTTATCTTAGAGCTTTATGTTGGGACTATTAGATTATTGTAGATACCTATACATATACATAACATCACGTCTATAATCCCCGAAGGGTTAGGAAGAGTCAAAGGGGATATATATATATATATATATATATGTATATATATATTTAAGGTAGAGCACAATAACTAAAAAAAGCACAAAATTTTACCAAGTTTTTCGTCTAAATCAAAGGTTTCAGTATAATGTAACATAAGAAAACAGCTTTTTTACAATTTTCCATCTAACCCAGCCCGGTTTTATTTTAGATGAATGTGGTTGAAGGGGCATGCTGCTCCTTTGACTCTGCCTACCCCTTCGGGGATTATGGGCGTGATGTTATGTATGTATGTATGTAAGAAAACAGCTTATTACACAAGTAGGTATACGGTAGATATATCACAAAAAAATGTTTTAGGGTTTTGTCTGTCGGTCTGTATTAACAGAGTAACGATAATATCTGAATCAGTTTTAACGGAAATTTAACTAGCAAACAAATAGTGTCAAAATTAGTAATTCAGGTTACTTTTATTATTAGATAAAAAAATTAGGAATAATATTCTTTTTGTTAAATTACACGCTTAATAATAAATAACTGCTTTAGGACATCAAAATCAAACCGGGATTAAGCCGAAAATAATAGCTATATCTAACCTTGTCCAAGGTGAGCATTTTTTGCTGACACGAATCCGATACGGTCCTTCGTTGCATTCTGACGCATAACATGTTTGTATATCCGTCGCATTGTCTTGTGTCACGTATAATCAATCAACGTAATCATGTTTAATTTCGTTAATTACATTGAACGTAATTTAATTACACTATCGTAAGACTGTATTAGAAACAAAAGCGAGTAAGTGACATTTCTACTATTTAAACATACATACATACATATCATCACGCCTGTAATCCCCGAAGGGTTAGGCAGAGTCAAATGGGCAGCAAGCCCCCTAACCACATTCGCGCAATAAATAAAACTGGGCTGTGTTAGATGAAAAATTGTGAAAAAGTAGTGACAAGTGGCTAGCTCGTCGCCTACACAATCACCCGATATACTTACCATAAGTCGCCTTTTACAACATGTTAGTTAAAAAACACTAGTGTTCTTAGTCAAAGCCGCTTAGATCAAGCGGGATTTAGCGAGACTGGTTGTTAAATGACAAATAGACTAGCATTAGACTTTCCAAACCCTTAGATAGGGGAACTAGAAAAAATTAATCGTGGATATACTACAGCCATAGTTACCACCGCTTTAAACATTAACATAGCATCTTCCAAGCGTCATGTTCAATACATAGCCAGGGTCCGCTTCGAGTTAGACCATGATCCAGGATTTAACGAATCTGACAATTTCATTGAAGTGACTATTGAAGTGTTATATTTTAACCTTGTATATTAAGGCGTATCACAAGTGTTTCATTTAATTAAAATAAAGAAACCAATTACGACTTATTAATTTAATAAAAAAATATAGTTTAACAATCACAGATTAGCCACTTATTCATAATAATTGGTTGAATATTCTACTTTCCGAAGCCAAATCCGCCTAATTGCCCGCCGCCGAATCCGCTCAACCGGCCGCCGCCGAAGCCGCCGCCGAATCCGCTCAACCGGCCGCCGCCGAATCCGCCCAACCGGCCGCCGCCGAATCCGCCCAACCGGCCGCCGCCGAATCCGACAATTCCGCCACCCAATCCACCCAGGCCGCCGCCGAAGCCGCGCGCACCGAATCCACCTCCGCCCAGGCCACCGAATCCTCCCAGACCACCACCGAAACCGCTTGCACCGCCCAGTCCTCCCAGGCCACCAAATCCGCCCCCTCCAAAGCCGCCTCCTCCAAAACCGCCACTTCCGAAGAACTGAGGACTCCTTACTAGTCTCGTATATACTACTTTTTGAGCGTGTTGAGGACGAGCTAGCACCACGCCTAGGCACATGAGGACGGTTGTGCAGGTTATCTGGAAAGTAAGAAATAATCCATACATACAAAACATTATCCCTTTAATCCCCGAAGGGGTAGGCAGAGTCAAAGTGACAAAAAAGTCCCTTTGATTTTGTTCATTCAGCCAAAACTAAAACTAGGCTGGATTAGACGGAAAATTGTGAAGAAGTAGTGACAAGTGGCTAGCTCGTCACCTACACAATCACATAGCGAAAACTTGATATACCATTAGTCGCCTTTTACGACATATTAAGCAAGCAACACAGTTGGCACATTCTTTTAAAGTCCCAGACCAACATGGGACAATAGAAATAATGTTAAAGGCAATTAATTGTGTGTTGATTGTTGAGTTTTTAATTGTGCGACAAGCTAGCCACTTGTTGCTAATTTATCACAATTTTTCGTCTATCTCCACTCAACCCTCATCAAAGGTCATTAGTTAATCAAAACCCTAGAAGTAGACCTGTTTAGCCCTTTATCAAAATTCCTATACAGGGTTGGCAATCTTTATCTTTTTTAAATCGGTTCAGTTGAAAATGTTAACCGAAACGGGTTTAATTAGTAATTAATTTACAAATGTATGTCAATTTAATTAATTGATAAACATTTATAGGAAAGCACAGATAAAACATCAAAGAATTTAATTTTAACCGTACACTACTAAAATTATTAAATATTAATACCTATTTTCTCCAAATATTTAAAAATAAAAAAATCATCTACTCACTGTGTTCATTGTGTCGGTTTTGGCTGAGATCTGTTGGTGAAGGAACTCGCCAGAGTGATATTTATACACGATGAAACGACCCAAAAGTAGATATTATTTTTGCCTGCGCGTATTAAAACAGTGACCAGTCACAGATAAAATACCTCGGCTAGATTCTTGCTTTTATGTTAAGAAGACGAGTTCTCACTTCAGACTTGGCAGACAATTTAATTTATTATCTGTCAACGTTTTTGTTAAAAAAACGGTCAAGTGCGAGAGGGCTTGAGTATTCAGAACTCGTGAGAACTCAGATTTACAAACAAAATAATGAAATTCAGATTTCAGTGGAGGATATTTAAAAGACAAGCATGGTCGACCTTATCTATATTAATAAGGCTACCAGACAACCACGAACTACTGGTATAATGACGTAGGTAGGTTTGAAAAATCTAGAAGGACGTGTCCGAGTCTGAACAAAAGCCCCTTTCTGAGGTACATCCTTACTATTGAGCTCGTACGCTCAAAAGCTGCCAAAAGCTTGTAATCAATTAATACCTACATATCATAGAGAACATCACGCCTATAATTCCCAAAGGGGTGGGCAGAGTCAAAGGGGCAGCAGGCCCCTTTAACTACATTCAGCCAAAAATAAAACTGGGCTGGGTAAGATGGAAAATTGTGAAAAAGTAGTGACAAGTGGCTAACTTGACGCCTACACAATCACATACTCAAATCCAGATATACCATTAGTCGCCTTTTACGACATGCTAGGCAAAAACCATAGTTGGCAGATTCTTTTTAAAGTCCGACACCATCAATCAATTAATTAGGTCAATTTTTGTGTAATAAATACCTTTGTACATCCTATATCAAATGTCGAAGTAGGTACTTAGTTTTGCGAGCGAGGTGGATGAACAGCCCTCCTTAAATTTGCACATAAGAAGTACAATATTACTGTTAAAAAGGTATCAGCACACAGTTGCGGAAATAAAGCCTTGATAACTCTCTCTCCCACCAGCCATAAGATTTTCTTCCAACCATTTGTTGTTCCTTGTAAGGTCGACTTTGACGACGGTTTTACATTTTATTTTAGTTGAAGATAATAGACTTAGTAATTCATCCAGAAGACAGAATACTTTATCTTTAAACGTTGCAACGCACCAGTAATTCGTTTGGCGTTGCAGTTGTGCATGATTGGAGGCGGCAGTGTTACAGACCATTAGGTAACCCCTTAGTCCGTTGTCGTGTCTAACATTTATAAAAATAGTTGAAGCGTTTATCTAGATATAGGGCTATCAAAATAAAATAATCATAGTTACACATTCATAGTAGTTTTAACCAAGGGCGGATCCAGGGGGAGTCATGGGGGTCTGGATTTTTTGTCACAATATACAATTTAAATACTTAGATGAAGTGATAACGCGTTTCAGTAATAGAAAAATTGATTTTGTTATTTTATTTAAATATAGGTATTTTTAAGTAGAGTACTTACATACATTAATAAATACCTTCGAGCTAGGGTGTGAATCTTTAGGTTCTGAGATATTTTTAAATTTGAAGATACGTGCTTAGATTTACCTATAATTTCTCGCATGTCATTCTTTTTTATTGTACAACGGAACCCTAAAATTCAAGTATGTTACAATAAACTATTACACCTAATATTGGATTTGAAGTATACTCAAAACCTCTTAACTCGCGAACTCTTGTATGTACAAGTACTACACCAAAAAAATTGGACTTTACAAAACATACAAAGATTTGATCAACAGTTTGGTTATTTTGAACGAAAATTCCTTTTTTTTTGTTAATTTCCATAAGTTGTGGAGCACAGTGTTGTTCAACATGTTGGTGGTTGGGCGTAGATGGGTTTAATTATTACAGCTTATCAACTATCCCCCCCGCTGGGGTCTTCGGTTTGGCGTACCGGGGGGGCTTAGTAGGCCCTGGTGCAGGACAGGGCCGAAGCTAAGAAAGACCCCGAGGTGAGCTGCGACTGCTCGGCATTTCCCACCGAGCAGTTGCGGCACCGGCCGCAGCCCCCTGCGGCCGGACTAGGATTGCCGAGGAAGAGGAGGAGCTGAGTGTCTCGTTGCTCGCCTCCCTATCCTCGGCAACCCTGGTCCGGCTGCGGAGGTTACAGCCGGACCGCCGCAACTGCCCGTATGCCATTTGTGCAGTCGCGGCTCACCTCGGGGTCCCTCTTCGCTTCAGCCCTGCCATGGCAGGGCCTACTGAGCCCCCCCGGTACGACAAACCGAGGACCCCGGCGGGGGGGGAGTTCAGGTGTCAGCCTACCATAATCCATCAGATCCTATGTTTACTAAGAATTGTATCCTGTTTATGTATATGGTGAGGAATAAATGATTATTATTATTATTATTATTACTGTTATTTTTCTCCTCTCAAGGGAGGGTAGAATTAGCATCTAACGCGGGCCTTGACCAAGCGATAGAAGCGGGGAAATTATATGGTAAAGGTAGCTGTAATACTGGAAGAAGATAAGAACTTACGAGTGATGCGACATGTGTTGAGGATTATAGCTTTTTGTAGGAGGTAGGAAATATATGAGGGCATGTGTAAGGTGCTAAGGCTTTGTGCTAATGCTTTAGGTATTAAACCGGTTGACGACAAGACTATTGGCACTATGTGTACTGTTTGCGCTCTCCATTGGGATTTGAGTTCGATGGCGAGATCCTGGTATTTGTTTAGTTTTTCTGAAATCGTTTTTTGGATATTGTGAGAATTAGGTATGGCTATATCAATTAGGTATATTATTCCTTTTTCTTTATCGTGTACTGTTATGTCTGGTCTATTGTAATGAACTGTTTTATCTGTCAATAGTGTTCTGTCCCAATACATTTTGTGTTGTTGGGTTTCTAATACCGTCTCTGGTTTATATTTATAATATGGAACCATTTCTGTGATAAATTTATATCGTAGTGCTAAATGTTGATGTATTATTGCTGCAACCTGGTCATGACGATGTTTGTAATCTGTTTGGGCAAGAGTTGGGCATGCTCCTGTTATATGTTGTATGGTTTCAGAAGTACTATTGCAATGTCTACAAAGGTCAGTTGGCTGGTTGAGATCTTTTATAATATATTTTATGTAATTACGGGTAGCTATTGTTTCATCTTGTATGGCAAGCATAAATCCCTCTGTCTCGGGAAACAGTTCACCTTTTTTGAGCCACTCGTTCGACTTCTCTTTGTCGACGTGTGATTGGCTTAGGTAGGCTCGGTGTCTCCCATGTAGGGCTTTAGCTGACCATGCTGCTATTTTTTGTCCAGGGTCTGTTAACTGCTCATTGGGTTGAGTGTGTATGTCGTGTAGATTAAGTGGTGTGAATTTGTTGTCTGTTTCTGAGATGTGTTTGTGTAATGAAGAGTGTTCAGATGTTCTTATGAAATATTGCCGTAGTGTATGTATCTGTTTATTGTGTAAGTTAAGTAAATCTATGAGTCCTCTTCCTCCTTCAGAGCGTGGTAAAGTAAGTCTCTGTACGCATGATTTTGGATGGTGCTTCCTATACTTTGTAAGGTGAGTGTTGATTGTACGTTGTAGCTTTTTTAAATCAGTTTGGGACCATTTAATTATGCCAAAGGAATAAGTGAGGATTGGGATTGCAAATGAATTTATCGCTTTTATAGTATTTTTAGAGTTAAGATGAGTTTTTAGAATAATATTTAGCCGGTGTTTGAATTTGTTAGTCAGTTCTACTTTAGTAATTTTCTGATTTATTTGTCTTGACTGTTTGAATCCTAGGTATTTATATGAACTTTGCTCATCCATGGGTTCAATTGCTTCACCACTTTGAAGCGTATAACTGTTGTTTTGAATGCGACCTTTAATAATTGATTGCACTTTACATTTATCTACCCCAAATTTCATATGGATGTCCTGGGAAAACTCTTGAGTGATATCGGCCAGACGGAATAATTGATCTTTACTATTGGCAATCAGTTTGATGTCGTCCATGTAAAGCAAATGGGATAAGATATAATGTGTACTCTGATTAGATATTTTAAAGCCTATTCCACTGTCATTTAATAAACTTGATAAGGGATTGAGTGCTAAACAAAACCATAAGGGGCTAAGAGCATCTCCTTGGAAGATTCCACGTTGGATTCTAATCGGATCGGTGGTAAGTGATTGGCTATTGTGCTTTATTGCTAGGACAGTTTGCCAATTCTGCATAGCTGTTTCAAGGAAAGTCACTAGAGTAGGATCTATTTTATAAAGCTGTAAGACGAATCTTAACCAGCTATGTGGGACCGAGTCAAATGCCTTTTGATAGTCTATGAACATACTGTGTACATTTGATTTGTTCTTAGCTACTTTATTCATAATAACTGCATCTATGGTGAGTTGCTCCTTACACCCCTGAGTGTTCTTCCTACACCCCTTTTGTTGTTCTGCTAATATTGTATTGTCTGATATATGTGTGTAAATGATTTCGCTTATGCATGCTGTAAGGATTTTGTATATGGTTTGAAGGCAAGTGATAGGTCTGTACTTTGCGGGATTCCTAGCATCATTTTTATCCTTTAAGAGCATGTAAGTAACCCCCTGTGTTATATAAGCTGGCATTGTATGTGGTGATGTTATGAATGAATTAAGGAAGTTGTGTATGTAAGGGTATGTGCATGTAAGCTTCTTGTACCAATAATTATGTATATTGTCTGATCCGGGAGATTTCCAGTTGTGTGTTCGATTAATGATTTTTAGGAAAGTTTCTGCTGATATATGTTCGAATTTCATATCTAGGATATTGTCAGTCTCTCTAATTTTGTGGAGCCATTCGGCGCTACCATTATGTTCAATGGGATTTTCCCAGATATCAGCCCAGAATTGGCGTAGTGTATCCGGTGTTGGTGTGTTGATTTGGTGATTTTGTGTCTGCGTTAATGATAAGTTGCGGTAAAAAGTCTTTTCATTGTTATTAAATAATTTGTTTTGATTTTTGCGATCTGTACAGGTTTTGTATCGTCTGAGTCTATTTGTCGCTATATTTAATTTTTGTTTTAAGGTGTCTAAAAAATGTTCTAAATTTGTGTTTGTCTTCTCATGTTGCGTGTGTACAGCATATTTCAATCTTATAGTTTCTACTGTTTGTACTATTTTTCTGCGTCTATTTCCTTGCATATACTGAATCAGTCTGCCTATATCTGATCTGAATTTGTCTATTTTCCTTTCTAATCTTTCTTGCCATCCTGGTTTGTTGTTGCCTGTTCTTGCTCCTCTATTAGTATTTATTTTGGTACCGTTGCAGACAGCAGTCGTATATGCTGCTGTATAAATTAAAGTCTGTAATGCTGTAAAATCAATTTCATTATTTAAGTATTCTGGAAGAACATTTTTATTAATATAGCTTACTATTGATGCTAGTTTCCTGGATGATTTTTGTTTAGGAATGAATGGTCGTAAAATTGGGTCTGTGTCTGTAAACTGATCTCTTACTTCTTTAAAACGTTCTTTTATAATTTCTTGAAGGGCAGGGTGTAGAGCATTGTTACTATTGTTTGGGTTTACTGTGGGGTTTGCATGTAATTCTGTGGAATCTGTGTCTTCATTTTCATTTTCTGTTACAGAAGGGTGCATATCTTGTGCGTAGTCTTCGTTTACAGTGCAAGAATCTTTTGAGTGACTGCCTGTATTAGATATATTAGTCCGGTTATTGCTTGATTTCAGGTTTTCTTCTACTTCTCTTTTTATTAGGTCTATTCTTGTTTGAGAGATCATCTTATTGTTTACTATTACTCTTCTCTGGTCTGAAAGCCTTTGTTCCGATATGTGTGCTAGGTTTGGAAATTTTTCTGTAAATTTGGTATGTAATTTTTTCCTGTGTGCAATCATGTTTGTTTCTATTTCCGTTACCTCGTAATATATTTTAAGAATAGACTCATTAATTTCGTCAGACCACCTCATGCGGCTGCCGGACATATCTATTTGATGTGACGTTACTGGTTGTTGATTAAGTGCATCGAAGACTTCTTTTCTTATTTGGTTTATTATAGTTTGTGGGAGTAAATTATTATTAATTATGGCTCGGCGTTGGTCTCCTACTCTTTGCTTGGATGCATCCATTTCTGGATACATTTCTGTAAATTTCTGGTGAAGCGTGGTAAGGTATCCACGTGTATTACGTTCTAAATTTGTTAAGGTTAGATAGGTGCGCCAGATAAATCTATTCATATCTTCAGTCCATCTTTTTCGTGCGCGGATACTATCAGAAATGGGTGCTGGAATAGTGGCGCGTGCCTCCTGCACAACATCTACTGATAGGGAAGAAACAGTTGATGATGGTGAGTGAGGGGATGTCTCTACTTGAAATGAATATGGAGATGAGCTGGGTGATGGAAATAGACTACTGGATGATGATGGTGAATGAGGGATGATGATGTCGGCTGTAGTCGATTGTTCGAGGGGAGCCCGCCTGCTCAGCTCCCCGTCGCCGATGGTCCGCATACTGTGGCACTCAGCACCGGCTCCAAGTGCGCCCCGGCGACCCCCGGGAAGCGACCGTAAATTATATCTGCTATTTCTACTTTCCATTTCACTTCTAGAGGGTTGGGACCGTTGGTTTAGGAAAGGTTTGTCATGGTGTTAGTGACAAAATTTGATGTTTCAATTGGTCTAGATGATGTTGACTCTTTAGCTATCCAGTGCCATATTTCCTGTAAGCCCCCCCACCACGACAAGGTGGCCCCTTGGGGGGGTTATTATTATTATTATTATTTGTATCATATGATCAAGATCAATAAAATCTTTTAACCAGGAGACATTTGTTACTCGCCGTCATATTATTGGAGGGAAGGAAAAGCACGAAAAATAGTAGCTCCCAAAAGCCTCTTAATTCTAAATAGCAGTGAAGTAAGTATGTCTACTAAATTCCTTGATCCCCTGCTTCGTTGAAATGGTGGCAGTATGAATCTGAAAAGCCCCAAGACTGTGGCCAAGTCTAAACTTACCTGGACTTGATGTTATTATGCTGTTATTAAGTCACTTCAAGACTCAAAGGAATTACTCAGTTATCAACAAGTACTTACTTAATCGGGAATCGAACTCTGACGCCTCTTTTGTTCAGCCTAAAGTTGCAATCCCCGAAGGGGTAGGCAGAGTCCAAGGCGTGATAAGGTCTTTTGAACATATTCAGCCAAAAAAATAATTGAGTTGGGTAAGGTGGAAAATTGCGAAAATGTAGTGACAAGTGGTTAACTCGTCGTCTGAATAATCATAAACCCTACACCCAATTGGGGCCGTCCATTAATCACGTGATGTTTTTTAGCAACTTTTTAGACTCCCCCTTCCCTCTGGTGATACGTGGTGAGGTTTTATACTACCCCACCCTCCCCCAGCTAAGATCACGTGTATTTTTTTTGTACATACTAAGTAGGTACGTTTTTATTGTGGGTAGGTTATTTCGCGCATCACGCAGTGAATTTCTCTCGACCTCCGCGTAAAGATGCCTAAGTTATATTTCTTGGAATATTGGCAGGACAGGAATAACATGATTGTTGACATTTTTCTTAGTACTTCATAAAAAATAAGGTTATCAGTTTACGCAATTTTGCAAGATTGTAAAAATAAATGTATTTCGGTTTCGAAAATAAATACACGTGATATCTTCTTCAACCGCCCCGCCCCCCTTGTGATTTTTGGTGATATTTTTCTGACCCCCCCCCCCTCCCCCCTTTATGCCTCACATGATTAGTGGACGGCCCCTATACCATTATTCGTCTTTTTATGACATGCTAGGCAAGGAACATAGTTGGTATCTAAATTCTTTTCGAAGTCTAGACCAACATGGGACAGAAACCTCTGATGCAGCTGTCATGATATGCTTTGCATTTAAAATGGCAGTTTTATATCTAGAATTCCACTTAACTCTGGTCTCATTAGTCGTGACCATGCAATAATGCTTTCGCTCCTCAGTCATCAACATACAAGTGCTAATGATAAAATAATCAAGTCTTTCAAAGTGTGTATCAGTTATCATCATTGATTGACGGAATCTTTTCTCATTTGTTCCGTTGTTCCCCTAAGCCCAAACGTATTCATTTGCATATAACATTATAAAGCTCTTCATTAATATATAAATAATAAATGCGCAATTTGGTATTTCAATGTGAATTCCCCAATGTGAATTCCAATACCAGACTATTACTTTATACTATACTGTAGATGACGTCTTCAAAACAAGTAAGATACGCGTCAATTTGGAAAAGCTCGTTTTCTAAATTGATCCGCCTGGGTATCGAACTCGGGATTTTCCGCATCGCAGCAGCCGAAGTTTAATACAAATTGTACCTCTACGACATTGAGGTCGTTGAAATCTAAAGGTCATAAATGTACGTACTACTCGGGATGATGTCATCATTGTTGATGACGATGTTATTATATCGTTTATAATTGTCTCTTTAAGACGTACTACATACTTTGATAAATGTCTTCTTCTTCTTTTTAAGGCATTGTTAGCTACTCCTACGGGCTACTTAAGAGTAGCCCGTGCAGGTTTCTTCAAGGGCCAAGGGAAATCATTTCTTAAGCTTTAAGGCAATCAAAAATCTACATCTACACAGACTATACAATAGGATTCACTTCCTAATATATCTGCTGTTCTTGACCTTGCTTGCTTTATTCATAATTTACTTCAAATCTCTTCAGATATTGCCCTGTCCGAATTTTATTTTTAGAAATTCCTATTCTTATTTTATCGTCTTTCTTATTCTTTTTCAATTTCTTTAGTAAGATTTTAATACTTATAAATTTGAAGTCGTTGCCAAGTAAATGTTTAAATTGGTATAGGTACAACAATAATCACTCAACAGATACATTTTCGGTGGTAATTACCTACTAATATTAGCTATAAGTGTACCAAGTCATTGTTTAACTTGCCACCGACTTCAAAATTATAAGTATCAAAATACGTATTACTTTGGCCTAAGTAAAGTTATTTTTTATTTTTCTTAGGTTAGTTTTTTATAAATTTATTTGCTTAAGACTTTGGCGAAAATGGCCGAATTTAATAACGAATGGTATTTTTATACATGTCCCCTCTACATGTATAAAAATACCTACTTTACATGTATAAATGGAGTAGAGTGGGAAAAAAGTAAAATAACAATTTTGGTAACTACATTATTATTGCATTAAAGGTATTCCCTTCTTACGATATGATAGTCTTCTGTTAAAAGGAGTATTGTAACAAACTATACTGTCTTTCTTTTCGTAGCACACAGTGACGGGTTGAATTTGAGATGTAATTTTAGCTGTTTGTGCAGTAGTTTCCTGAACATGAATATCTGATTCAAGATTTGTAGTTTTAACTGATTCCTCAAATCTTCTGTCAATTTCAACTTCTGTTGTTTCTGTTTCTCTTAGTGCTGTGGAAGGGTCAGTTACAGTTAATTCAATTTCAATGTTTTCAATAACTGACACGTTTGTTTTTGGTGCAGAATTAGTGATTAGCTCATTAGTAGGCTCAACTATTTTCGTTGTTAATTCGATTGCAGTTTGTGCAGATAGCTTAGCTTCAATGGGTGGTAACGCATTTGTTAATTCATTATTACTTATTGTTGCTGAAGTGCTTTCAACATTGTTTATAGATGTTGGCATATGTGTACTTGAATTCGTTTGCATATGAGAACTTAATAAAGTTGTATTAATATCAGTATCTGATATTTTCGGTGTTGGTTCGACGCTAGTTCCTTCTGACTGCTCGGATGTGGGTAAAGTGGAAATTATAGCTTTCAATTTTTGTTTCTGTTCTTCTGTAAATGATGCACTACTTCTTGCAATTTCTTTGTCTGCAGGTTGCCGAATGCCTATAAATGGTGCAACGTAACCACATTCTATTCTGTCACCACGCATGCGACAACCGTTCCCTACGTCAACCATTTCTTCATTGTTCTTGATTTTTCCAAAATTTTTATTGTAACCACAAAGTATTCTTTTGTTAACTAACTTGCAATTCCATTCTTCATAGTCATATCCTGAACATGTATTTCCTGTTGCTTCGCCAGACATATTCCTTCGTTGTATGTGTATACGACTAGCTATGGGTAAAGATTGTGGTTCATTCATATTACATGGAATACTGCGTTTAGTTTCTGATAATAAAGGATCGAATGATATGGGACCAAGCTTTGGCGCACATTCGTATGTTAATAAAATGTCAGCAAATATTAACCAGGTCTGAAACAAAATCAAATTTTAAAGACAGATCTTACTTTACATGCATTGAGCTATTATTACTACGTAAATAATAGTTCAATGGTTACATGTAAGTAAATGAAAATGTCAAATGCTGTCAAATGCTCTGAGTGGAGTAAAGAAAATAGTCTCATAGAATCTGATTCACAGAAATTCAAATACGAATCGGTGGATTCCTTATTTGTAGATAGAATTAGAACAAATCTACAATGGGAATTTATGTTACAGTCATATAGTCGTAAATTATTGGTTACTTCTGTTAATTTATAAACGATTTTTCAGGTAAACGTCATCGATACACAGGGAAATAATTAATTTATCCTAAATAGTACCTATAATGACGGGCGTAATTTCCAAGTACTGTTTATAATACGTTATAACTTTAAAGCAAACTCGAATGCTTACCGACACTGATATTAACATTTTTATTCCATTGAGGCTTATTGTTGATTGTGAATACTTATTATTATGTGTATTCATGTGAATAATTGATAAATGACGGTGTAATGGGCGCAAAAACTTTAATATTTGAAAATAGTTATTTTATTGGTCCGTATAACTGTAGCCAATTTTAATAACTTGAATATTATATATATAGTCCTAGTACTGTTGGTAAAAACATTAATGAATTGTATTAAGTATTTGGAAATTATAAAGTTAAACGATATTTTTTGTAAAAAAAAAAATATCGTTGGACGTGCATCGAGTAAATGACTAGAGTAGAAAGACTTACCATATTTTTGTTGCAGAAAAAAGAAGATTTGTCAAAGATGACGTTGACATTGAGAATAAATTGTCAAAAATTCATTCCAAAAATGTAAAGAAAAAAACACTTAATGAATAAAATGGGGCAAAATAATCTAAGAAGAATCAATAAATGATGTAAACGACTTTATTTGATACAATCAATATAGCCTGGTAACAGTCTTCACAAAATGTCTTCAGACATTGCTATGATATGTGCCGCATTAAGAAAAGTAAGTTACTAAAGATTATTTGAATTTAAAACCAATAAAAAACGTGAAAGAAACCAGTTATGTAACATAAAAAATAAAGTTGCCAAAATTCACATAACTTCCATCACATTAGACATTGTACAGTACATAGCAGTTAAACAACGTATAAATATTAAGACTAGTTATTTCGCTTAGAAAAAGGCCATCATACATATTCCTTTAATTCAGTTGACTCAACGAAAAAGCAAAAATTAATAAGAAAGAAAAAGAAAACCTTCTGTCAAAAATATGGTCCGTTAGCATGCTTGAGATGTATATGTAGATGCATCTGCAGAAGAATTAAAAGATGCGTAAAGAAGAAAGTATTTGGAGTTCCCGACCCTCAACTCCATGAATATGAAATAGTAGGATTAAACTTAGGTAGCATTAAAGACAAATTTTTTCCTGGTCAACGTGGATCTAAACATTCAATAAATAATAAAGTTCCTGAGAAATCTAAGAGAATGTCTACATTGTATCTCAAAGACTTGGAACTCATACAAGGAATGAATGCAGAAGAACTGACGAAAAAGTTTTCTGTGTCACCATCTAAAGCTAAAGTTTTGGATAAATTGCTTGAAGATTATAAGAAAGGACATTTATCTGTAGCGGCATTAACAGAGAAACCAATATTGAAACAGAAAAAGAAATTAAATAAAGAGAAATTGGACAGGATGATACGGGATTATGAAGAATTGAAAAAGAGGAGGAAAAGTAAGTCGTTAAAAATGATTGACAAACTGAAGGAAATGGACCCAGCAGAATTAAAGAGGAGATTCTCTTTGACCAGTTCAAAACAAAGAGTTTTCACGCACATGGTAGATGATTACAAGAACAAAAAGTTGTCATTTTCAAAACTTTTGAATAAGTCTCACACAAGGAAGATGAGTAAAGTGCAAATGAATCAACTTTTACAAGATTACGAAACCCAAAAGAAAAGAATTAAGCTTCCATTTTCATTCCACAACAAACTAGGAAATCTGGAACCTTTGATAGATGAAATAAAGAACGCTAGGATATCTATTTCCAGTGTCAGGAGGAAAGTTTTCAAATAGTGTTCAGAATATTCATTTGCGATATGCTATTGTATAAGCAACGTCAGTCACACAATAAAGTTCTTATGTAATTCGCAGGCCGTTTTTTTTTTCAATCATATTTTCTCGTCCTAAACATAACCAACATATGAATTTGATTTGGCAGTGCAGATAAAATTGTGACTATAGAGTATTCTAGACAACATAGTTTTCTAAATATCCCATCGTATTATGATATACTTATCACACTTTAGTGCTAACATCCTACGTAGGTACTTATTAATTCATTCATAATTCAAGATTGTTGTTCTGTCTCCGGTTGACAAAAGTATATTGTTATATTTTCTCCTGTTATTTCAATTCTCTACCAAAAAGGTCCAAAAAATCTGTGGTCTCTTCAATATATGAGCCTGTATGTCATAACAATGCTGATTGACGATAGAACCATGAAAATTGAGGTACTTTCCCTCTTCACATCCTTCGGTTAAATGATTTTCATATGACTCATCTCAATGTATTTATAATTCATGTGCTAGCTAGTATTGCACAAGTCGATGCAACTAGTTTATTTCTTATGAAAACAACACTTGTCCTTCATTTACCTACTTTATTAGATATTTATAGTTATGATGCCACGATGTAAAGTAATGATGACAATCCATTTTAAATTTGTTTTTAACCGACTTCAAAAAAAAAGGAGGAGGTTCTCAATTCGACTGAATTTTTTTTTTTTTTTTTTTTTTTTTTTTTTTTTTTTTTTTTGTATGTATGTTACTCGATATCTCTGAGAATTGTTAACCGATTTCCAAAATTTTTTTTTTAATCGAAAGGGTTTACTTCCGAATTGGTCCCATTGCCACCAAGTCAGGATCTGATGAAGGGATCCCAGGAAAATCGAGGGCAACCCTCAAACTTTATAGGCACGTATAATGTGTTTTAGACATTTTCTAAGATTTTTCAAGTATTTACGTATGGTACTTATCATCTTATGATGGTGAGCTGATGATGGAAGGTACAAATCCTTAACGATTAGGAATTAGTTTATGATTCTTTAAATATTGGTATCTTCGAGAATTGTAAGACGATTTTTAGAGTTCTTTTTTTTATTCAAAAGGGTATATCCTGGAGTTGGTCCTATTGGTACCACATCTGGATCTGATGAAGGAATCTTAGGCAAATCGAGGGAAACCCTCAAGTATTATAGGCGCGTACAATCTATTTTAGTTATTTTTTAAAACAATTCAAATATTTACGTCTGGTGTTCATAATCTCATGTTGCTGAGCTGATGATGGAAGGTGCAACTCCTTAACGATTAGGAGTTCGTGGATAATTCTTTCAATATTATAGGGCCATATTGAGTGTTATTCTTGAGATAGTCTGAATTTCACCAAGTCTTGGTCTAGTGATGGGATTCCATGAAAACGAGGGCCACTCTTAAATTTTAACGACATGTTAAGTGTTTTATTTATTGTTTCTAAAACGATTCCAGTATTTGCATCTCGTACTCATCATGTTATGTTGCTTAGCTGATGATGAAAGGTATAACTCTTTGAAGATTAGTAGTTTTAAGTAATTCTTTAAATATTAAAGGCTCGTTATACCTTTTCGTCTTTAGTCTCATAAGACCGGCACTGTCTCATTAAAGCAGCTCGTTTTGATTTGGTCTACCTAACTATTAATAAATTTCACTAAAAAGTAAGAAATAAGTTAAATTTTAACAAAAATAAAAACCGACTTCAAAAAACCCCGCAAAAAATTTTTATAAAAAAACAAGTAAAAACTGCCTTAATAGCTATTTAAATGTCCAAACACTAAAAAGTATAAAATAAATTCTATCGACTGCTTCGATGAAAGTATTAATCTTTATCACGTATTTAAATATTTACAATAATCAGTTAGTTTTGGAGTCGGTGCCAGCCAAACTAAAAAAAAGTAGACACTTAATAACAAATTACCTTACTAATAACAATATGAAAAAAAATTGTTAAAATATGAGTATTAACTTACCATTGATTTTGTATATTCAAAACCTATTTTACCACCCTTCACCAAGAAACAAATAATTGCAAATTCCGAAATGATGATATAATTACGCGCGCTGGCACCGACTCCAAAACTAACTGATTATTGTAAATATTTAAATACGTGATAAAGATTAATACTTTCATCGAAGCAGTCGATAGAATTTATTTTATACTTTTTAGTGTTTGGACATTTAAATAGCTATTAAGGCAGTTTTTACTTGTTTTTTTATAAAAATTTTTTGCGGGGTTTTTTGAAGTCGGTTTTTATTTTTGTTAATTTAAATAATTGATCGATTAATCTAAACTTGCTGATCTAAGCCAAAGTCCCATATAGTGATAAATTGGTACAGATTTACTGCTTTAGTGAACATTTTTAATTAATTAACATCAATATTAAATACAGGTAATTTGAAATTCTTTATTAAATTATACAAAATGAAATGAATTAAAAAAGTAATAGAGAAACTTACCTATAAATGATGAAAGTTTTTAAAAAGAAAATCACTTGTATCAAACTTGACATTGACAAAGTCACATTACCGATTCTGAATAAATTTTGAGTGTAAAATGAAAAAATTTAGAAAAAAACATGGGAATCATACGTAACAATTATTTATTATAACATTCAAATTTTAAATAATATATTTCTTTCTGTGTACGAACAGTGTGCCTGAAGAATAATATATAACGGCAATATGCCGAGAGCAATGCTATTACGATGTGTATTGGAAAGAATAAAAGTAAGATAGACTTACACTGTGTTAGAATATATTCGTAGATAGTCTGACTAAACATTTATTAATCATATTTAAACAGTTCATTAATTAGAAGCAAATATCCTATGTCTAGTATTAACAATTTACACATATATTTATGAAAATTATGCGGCTGAAACATATTGCGTATCCATTAGTAATTCCTTTCATTCAGGGCTTCCAAGAAATATTCTTCAGACTAAAAGGAAGAGATTTAAAATGTAGCAACTAAGCTTGATAAGGATCCTGGAAAGAAACTACGTCATGAACACCTGCATTCCTCCGTGTGATTCCAAACAGTGATATGAAGTTCGACGATATTATAGCTAAATTAAAAAAGGGCAATAAACCGGTCCCAAGTGTGATAACCGTTTTCAAAAATAAAAAAAGGTTAAGTAGATTGTCTATTAAGGACTTAGATTTGCTAGATGGAAAAAATGTACCTGAGTTACTAAAGAAGTATCCTTTAACACCGTCTAAAACGAAAGTATTAGATAAAATGGTCATCGATTATAGAAAGGGTAACTTATCACTTTCTGGATCCACAACGTCAAAATATAAAAAAAAGAAACTGAATAAAGAGAAATTAGAGAAAATAATAGAAGATTATGAAGCAGCAAAGAAAAAGAGGAGAAACAGTTTATCACTGAGAATTATAGATAAACTTAAGGACTTGGATGTTACCGAATTAAAAAAGAAATTTTCTTGGAGCAGTTCTAAAGGAAAACTCTATAGTAAAATGATGGAAGATTATTATGACAAAAAAAATTCTTTGTCGAAAATATCGAATAAATCAAGATTTGATCCTAGGACAATGAGCAAAGGAAGAATTAATCAATTATTAAGAGATTATGAAGCTAATAGAAAAGATTCTGGTTCTATATTAGAGACAATCAAACCATATAGCAGTATAAGAAACGCGTACAAGATTTCATTAGAAAGCCTGAAGAGTTTATTTAAGTCTTAATTTAATTAATGTTTATAGTTACATTGATCTAAATTATGTTTCGAGAAAATTTTAGTAAACCAAATACTTGATTTGAATTTTTGATAATTTTGAAATAAAAATCTGATTATTATGTTTCAGGCTTTTAATAAGCATACATATGTATGAATTTTTGCTCTATCACATGACACTGCAAATCTAAACCATAATGTTAATTCTCAAGACAAATTTTTCATTTTATTTACAGGTGTAGAATCACTCACGGACGCACCACGAAAGAAGTCTCCCCGACCTCAGAGGAAAAGAAGCAGTGAGCAGTCTCCGAAACGGCCTCATAGACAACCGTCGAAAACTAAGACGTCTCCAGGAAGGAAACCGAGTAGTCCTAATACAGCCGTCAAACACGTCTATCCGATCTTAAAACAAAACACAGTTGCAAAACAAAACAAGCCAGGCACTAAGCAAAACAACCCAGCCCCGAAACAGATTAATCCGCTTACAAAACCGATAAATCCGGTTACAAAACAGCCCACCCCGGTTGCCAAGCTAAATGACAGCCCAATCCTTGCGAGGAAATTACCGAGCATTTTGGATATAAAGCAAATTCTCAGCAGAGTCAAAGTATCACCTCCAGATATCCATACCGCATTAAGCAGCCCCAAGCTAAAAGTGAAAAATCGGGGTGTTGTGACCAAAGAAGTCTACCCTGCAGTTGTTAGCGACAAAAATAAAAAGACTTATGTCAACGCAGAAAAAGTGTGGAAAACGCATCCGGAACCACAAAATGTTGTTCAAGATATCCCTGGTCCGAGTAAATCGGAGAGCAAACGGAAGAGACTGAATCCTGCCAGGTCGTTAAAACTTAAAGTAAGGAAACAACTTTGGAACTGGTCCAAACATACCCTTAAAGGCAATGAGAATTTTGGTAAACTTTTTAGAGAAAATTCTATCGATATCGATAAAATTAACATCGACAAACTCGATTTGAGTCTTATAAACATGGATGCTTTACCTATTGAAAACAGATTTGTGAAACGCACTGTGGAGTGGTTATTGAAATAAAGTTTATATAAAAATAAATATTCGCTTTTTTATTCAGTAGTTTTAAAGTAAGTGCAGAAAAATAGTTTTATTTGAAGTAGATATTTACCTAATAATACTTGTACCACAAAAGTGCATAGGATAGTGTAAGAGCTAGCCTCGCTCGTCTTGATAAGAAGGAAGAATAAAAACATGAACTTTTTGACTGGCTCGATGGCGCATTCGGTAGTGATGCCTGCCCCATGCCCAAAGTTGTGGGTTCGATCCCCACTCAGGGCAAACATTCGTATGATGAATACTTGTGTTTGTTCTGTATCTTGGTGTTAATAACCAATATTTAAGTATATATTTCTAAAACCACTGTTGATTCGATATCCGTAACACAAGTGCTTAAGCTACTTACCTCGGAATCGGATCAATGTATGTGTTGTCGTCGGATATTTATTTATTGTTGACTCATCGATTTTGGAGTCAGATAAAAAGGTGAAAATGGTTTGGCATTAACTTTGTATGTCAACGCTACTCAATCGGAATTCTATTGCATTGCATACCGTGCCAAGCTAATTGAAATGTGTAGATGTTATTGTGATTACCGACTGTGATAAGAGAAATGTTGAAGAGCTATGTCAAATCAATTATGGTTAGTAATTTTTTACGGTTTGTAAAAAATTAGGCGATTATTTGGTTCATTATCATCCTTTTGGCAATGATGGACCTTTAAATGAAGTTGAAGAAATGCGATCAAAAGAGTATTTTTTTTCATTAATAGAGATACGAATACATTTTAGAGAATAATTAAGTAACCCTGCTTAGTGAAAAAGTATTAATGAGGACTAAAGCCTTTGCTTTAGTTTAAGCAAAGGCTTTAGTCCTCATGGAGGTTTGGAGGAGGAATGAGGAGTTTCTCATTCCTCCTCCAAACCAAAAGGTTTTACTAAATTTTTCTGAAGACATACAAACGGTCTATACAACGCTAGAGATGATATGTAGCATAAATTGCAATTGCTATGCGAAATTAACAAATTCAGATGAAGTTACTCAATTTAGTTTTGAGTCAGTTTCATGGTAATCCATGTTACATGATCGCAGGTATGATATATCTATCAATCAAGTACATCAAATAAAATTAGGATTATAATAGCACTCGGGGAGCTAAAAAGTTATTAATTACCCAAAGAAAAAACAATTATCACTAATAAGATCACGACTAAATACGAATATCTATCATTTTCGCCTATCTAGAAAGAAGAAACTATCAACTTTAAAATTATAACTTATGTCAAATGTTCTTTTTATAACTTTTTCAGATCTGCATGGCGATGCCAAATTTGGTTATGTGCGAATGTCCCCAACGTATAAGATTACATGGTAAATTACAAGACAACAATAGACAGCAACCAGTTGATACTCCAGCTGACCCAAAGCCGCCAGACAACAGCAAATTACCTGCAGCTGACTCTGACGCCGCAAATGTCCAGCCCAGAAATCGCTGCTGCCCATATGATTTCGACAGTCGCATATGCAAATACGTTGACGACAGACTTCTGTGTGGCTTCAACAGAAACGTAGGTCGGCCTAACAGTAAAGACAACGTGGTATCGTTAGGCGACGATTGCCGTTTGAAAGGTGGCAGGTTGGAATGCGGGTACTACCAAGCGCCTTACACCAACCCTCGGAGACCACCGGTTTGGGACAACCTGGGCTCTGTGGAAGTGGAGAAGCACAATTCTGAGGAATCATCTTATCTTGAAGATAGAAATGCAGATAGTGATAATATTAAAGAAAGATTAGTTCTGACGAGTCCTCGTACTCGTACAGTGACAAGGTGCGTTGAGATTCAAGAAAGGATCGTATGTCGTAATATGTAATTTAATTACGTTTTGTCGTCGTCATACGTTGTCATAATTATTATTCAATAAACAACGTTATATTCATCTAAGTACTTATACAAAAGATAAAGTGTTGCAAATAATAAGACTTACGTAAAAAAAATTATAATTCACTAGCTTCTTCCCGCGGCTTTGTTCGCGTGGTACATAGATTAAACTTAGCCTATATGTTATTCGGGTGTATAAGCTTTAAGGTGTATTGAAAAGTTTCATTAAAATCCGTTCAGTAGTTTTTGCGTGAAAGAGTAACAAACATCCATGCATCCTCACAAACTTTCGCGTTTTTAATATTAGTAGGATAGTAGGATTGTTTTAACATATTTGTAAGCAATAGTATTTTTTTTTCAGTGTGATGCATCTTTAATGTTAATTGTTAATTGCTAGTCTCTTTATGATAAGAAGCTTCGATATAAATGCCTTGGAACACCACCAGGGCTTAAAAAATAAATGATGAAACTTCTCCTATATTTGACTTTAATTTTTATAGGTTTTTTTTACAGATAATTGTTTCGTAGACCTTTGAGACGGTGAATTATACGGTTTTACTGACAATTAATGTGTTCGCCCTTTTTCATCACGAATTTGATAACAGATATTCCATCGATATGATGCATCAACGTCGTTGAAAGCAAATATGTTATTAACTATAAGTACCTATTATGTAGATACCTCATTCAGAGAGGTTTACTGTCTATTTTATTATAATTTAAAACACCGTATCGAAATTTGTTTGAGACTAATCTTCATCGTCAACTTAAGTTTTGTTGTAAACAGGTTATGTTTTCTGTTTTTGTCTAATTCTACCTTAACTTCACTTCTATATATAGAGTTCATATTATGGACGTAATTTTAGCTAAATGGTAGTCAATTAACTTGCTATAAGTAGGAGATATCAGTCTTCTACTTATTGGAAGATATTTGGTCAATAGTATTTGATGAAGTTATCAAACAGAGAACTCGACTTTATCACTGCGACTTATCTAAGCTGCGCTTAGTGCAGTGGTCACGGGAAAATTCATCTATTGTAATTCTTTGTTGAAAATAAGTTTATCAAAATTTATAAAAAAAAAATTGATTGCAAAATTATTATTTTATTAAGAACCAAACTTATTTATGATTGTCAGTTAGAGTGTTAATGTTAAAAATCTTTATTGGATGTGTTCCAAAGAAAACGCCTGATTAAACCATGGAGCCAAATGGTTCAAATACGATTCAAGCTAAATTACCCATGTAGGAGTCATTAGAAACCTTTCATTGCGGATCTTCTCGATGAAGATGTACATTTGTTAAGTGTATAATTATATAATATATATGATGTGTTTGTTAAGTGTGTAACGAAAACATACGTGAGTCATCAGTCTCCTTAGCCATTTAAACATACCCTAATGCCCCTCAGACCCCAAAACCGTTCTTCTGAAGGCTCATTTGTTTTGAGAATGATACGACGATACGGTCTGGCAACCAATAATGAGGACTTGATAAAACTCAGAATTAATTTCAAGACCTTAATCCCATAAAGAGAAAAAGGATACATTTCTAAGGATCCGCATGTTCGTGTTAATTATTAAATGTGATCTTTAATTCTTGATGTTTAGCTAATTGTCTAGTAATATTTAGCTCAACTCATAGATTTAGAATTTTTCGACTACGCTAAAGATACACAAAGCGTGGGAGCGAGAAATCCTGCTGTAATTCAAACCGCCCCAGAGAAAAAGAGACAGCGAATGAAGTACCTATATGTCAATGTTTTTGCGAGTAAGAGGCCTTAGCGTCCCGGTCTATTCTACGTCGCAGTGAAATTTGTGCATTTATGTATTAAACCTTGGATTATAATCGAGAATATTAAATGTGCAATTAAGGTGACTTGTTTTGTACGTGATTGTGAGGTTACACGACGGAATAATCCGAATAAATACACTTTTCACAGGTAAATACGATTTTAACATTAGATTTTTTTCAAACCATATTTTGTCAAATTCTTGCTAGTAATCGGTTTAGAAAAATATGTTTACAATAGTATATTGATTATAATTGATCTTTCTTAGTATACATCGTGATTATAAACAGAATTGGGGTAAATATTGTGTAAAATAGTAAATAGGTCGGTTACGCTAGTGCTTGACAAAGCGGTGACGTCACGAGTATCGATAAAAACTTAACCGTCTTTTAGCGACATCATGACATGAATACAAAGTTATTTAGCCAAGTTATGTTGAAATATAATTATATTCACATTGGGGACTCATTATCTCCGTAAATTTGTTAGTTAAGTAACTGATATTTTTTCTAGGTTTCCAAGCAACCCAGCATTGTGTAAAAAGTGAATACGGACTATATACAGACCAGATTGGACTCCCAGTAAGAACTCCACTATCTGCAGTAAACATTTCGATGGCAAATGAGGGCAACAAAAAATTTGTTGCACTACATATTATTTTTAAATAACTAAATGTCACCAAATTAAAAATTGCTAATATATTATTTGTTTCATTTCATTCCATCAGTCAAAGCAAAAGTCATGTATTTTTGTCTTATAGGTATAAATCATAGAACATATTTATATTTTTTTAATTTTTTACACGCTGAATATACGAGGAATACATTATACCATCTCATTGTTTATAGAACTGCTTAGAATGCGATTTCTTACCGACTAATTCCGATTTACCTAATATAAACAACTGCTGATTTCATCAATGCCATAAATAATTAATCAAAAGTATAAAAAAGTGTTTTAAATACCTATACTATTAGTATACAACTGAATCAGTCGATAATGTAAAAGTGCGTCTTTGACAACACTATTTTTAACCCACACATAGACGTCAACCAACACATGTTTAAATTTATTTTGGTCATGTCTCCGAGCCGTCATTGTGTATCTTGTACATCCTAAATCTATGGCTCAACTATTATAGTAACTTAACTAAAATGTACTTTTTTTATT
This sequence comes from Glyphodes perspectalis, assembly GCA_951394215.1. Lineage (NCBI taxonomy): Eukaryota > Metazoa > Arthropoda > Insecta > Lepidoptera > Crambidae > Glyphodes > Glyphodes perspectalis. The sequence continues at coordinate 5,044,749 of OX596217.1, forward strand.
TTTTTATTTTCTTTTTTATATGTAGACGACTAAAAGCCACAATATTAGCATTGTTGACAGGTCCGTTGGTCGAGTGGTCAGAGACCCTGGCTACGAAACCAAGTGTCGCGGGTTCGAATCCCGCTAGGGGCAAATACATTTGTACTCGAGTCGTGGTATTTAATTTTATTGTAATACTTACTGTACTGATTCCAACAATACAGGTCTAGCCTATAAGGGTAGGGGTCACAGAATTTATACGTATACTGGCTTTTGTGTTTTTGTCAAAAAAAATTTTTTTATTATTATTTTAGAATTTAGATTCCCAGTTGGCATTGTTGGTCATAAGCATGTATGCATGTAATATTATGGAGGAAATTTTGTTACGATTGCTATTTTAAGAGTTTTAATTTTTTTTTTATTTTTTTTATTTTATTTATATCCAGAAACACACAGCTATATTCAAATTCAAATTCAAATGTTTATTGCATGTCACATTGCATAAAGTACAAAAGATGGTCAGTGAGTACATTACATACTAGGTGTACATGTGACGCCCTGTAAGGGCATAGCACATTATTAGCTTAAAATATAATTTACACATGAGTCATATTATAGTCAAATGATTTGATTATAAATAACACTTAATTGATCCAATATAGGATAATTAGTCGGTACTAGCTTCTGTCCGCGGCTTCGCTCGTGTGGAAAATGCTCGTGTCGATAAATACATAGCTTTTGCTTTTATACGCTTTTGGGTGTATGAGCTATATAACTGTAAAGTTTCATTAATACCCATTCAGTAGTTTTTGCGTAAAAGAGTAACAAACATCCATCCATCCATTACTTTAGTTTATAGGTATTAGTAGGATAGGATAGGATAGTAGGAGCAAGGGCTGATCCAGGATTTTTTCTGGGAGGGGCACTAGGGGCGGACGGGCAAAAAAATCAACAACAACTGTTAAAAACTTATTATAATATTTCATTTGCAAGAGCGTGAAAGGACGCAACGAACAACATTCGCAATTTCAGCCAGAAATAGACAAGAGTTTCACTTATGTTCTTTCTGTTATTTTATTTATAAATTTTAACAACTCTATTAACTTGATTTGCTTCTAAGTATGTACTGTGATGGAATCTATTTATTACACAAAAATACCGTCAACTAATAGTAGGATGTCGTAGTTTGACATTTCGACTGACGTAGTTTCCATTTAATATATAAGGTGTAACAATGTATTGAATAGAATAAGGATTTAATTACGATATTCATGAAAAAAAAAAATGATAATTTTAACTTCTATCACGATGTCAGATCATTTTTATTTTTGATTGATTTGTTTTAAATCTAAACTAACATCTTACATATTCTACTAGTACGTACTTCATAATAGTCTATTTATATTTATTAAAATATAAGTTATTACCAGTCCACAAAATATATTAGTTTTGACTCATATATCTAATTTGATAATATTCTATAGCTGTACTCATGGGCGTACGCAAAGGGAAACGGAACAGGAGGGGGCAGCTCAATATAGGTACTCTTGCTAGATTAATTAAAGTCCGCATACTCATGGTGACAGACAAGAATTGCATTAACATATTCTTTATTTCACTACCTACTAATTAAGGTAACATTTAAATACCTCCTTAAATAAATATCTTACCAATAGATACAAAGTATAAAAAGTATTTCTTTGAAATTTCCTTAAAAGAGAGGTAACTTCTTTTTCAACCGACTTCAAAAAAGGAGGAGTTTCTTAATTCGACTGTTTATATTTTTACTAGACGATTTCAACGACTTTTTACTTACGACTTCAAAATTATAAGTATGAAAGTACGTATTACTTTGGGCTAAGTTAATTAATTTTCTACTTTTATTAGTTTAATTTTTGAAGTCGGTTTTTTTTGTTATTATTTGGATCATGTAATCAATTACAGATTTAATTTAATGATTCTCATATTGGGCTCATTTGACAGTATTTGGCATACTATAACAGTTGCGCTCACAAAAACACAAGGGTTATATACATATAACAGAAATTCTCTATTCTATCAGTTGGCTTTCGCACAATTCTTCCTTGAGAACGTGACAAACTGACACTTAACTATATAAAAAAACCTATATCATCATTACAAAACTTTCATATGAGACGAAAGAGTCGAATCCATTTTTAATATTTTTTACAAACTTTATTTGATATAACATCATCCAGTACCTGTCTGTGCATCATCAAATATAGATTTTGCACCTCAATTGACCTAATAAATACATAGTTTGCAGAATTCTGCTCAATTTTCACAGCGATAGATGAGAGTGTAGCTTAGCCTAAACCTGCTATCTCGCCAAATAATCCGCCCCCGAAAACTGGCTGTCGAACAGATTGTTCCCTTCCTCATTGTACATGGTGAAGATGTTCTTCATGGCCTTCGTGTCCATGTCGTCTTTCGGGTACAGCTCGTCCAGGAAGTCGGTGATCATCTCAGACATGCTCCGCTGCTTCACTCCGAAGATCATTTCCAGTATATCCGCGATTATGTTTGCGTTGCATACCGTCACAACTGTGAGAATCGTGATTATGAAGAACACCACTCTGCTAGGGGTCATTGTCCTGCAAAGAAATAATAATGAAGTGACTACTATATATTAGCCTCTGATAAAATGAACCTTTAAGTAAGATTAACCTGTCTGGAAGCGAAACATACACTTCTCTTTTGCCGAAATGAAAAATGACACACTCACATTTATGAATAAGTTTGTGGCTTGGCCATTAAAGACTGGAAAAAAAGAATTTCTAACGACGAATATAATCTATTGTAGCAATATCCAGGTCAAGTTTAGGGCCGTGAAAATACATGCCTACTTAATTTTTTAAAACTCAGAATTGCTGGAAATCCGTTCAGTACTCACTAAGTTCAGCATCAGTTTTTTATACACTGAGCTTCCACAGGTATAGAAAACCTAGAGAAAGACCTAGCACTAGGCTAGCAACAGGTTCGGTTCAAATATTCAATTGCTTATTTCAGCGTAAGACTAGAAATCCAAACTTTCGTTTGCTTATTATATAAAACATTTAAATTGCTTCTTCACGTACAACTGTGAGGCATGCTTAGATTTCAAAACAATTTTATCTGTTAGTAAATATCTATAAAGTATCAAGCTATGAATAACGATGTTTTTATGAGGCTTACGTTATAGTTTAACGTGAATTGTCTAATGTAAACTATGATTTATTATTATCAACCGATCCTCTGTATTATTATTTTTAACGTTCCGTCCCCCAAGGTATTATTTATTTATTTATTTTACTTTATTACTAATGGATATTACTACGATGACGGCTGACCGGGACGTATGGAAAAGGAAGACATGCTGCGCCGACCCCAGATGAATTGGGAGAAGGGCAAGAGGATGATGACTAATGGATATTACTAAGCAATAAGCATTCATTTGTTTGGACCTATTTGAATGTGAATTTTTACTCTTGCTTTAACCACATTAATTAAAAACCTTGAAAAAAGTAGACGCTTAGATGTTTACAGATATTGTCACGCAAAATCAACTAACCAAAAATTTTATGCTATGTAAGTACATACAATATAATATTATATTTATCATTATATAAAGAATATGACGACTTGTTCTTTGCCATTAAAAACTTGAGTATTTAATCTAGCACAAAAAACCGTGTAGTTATACTTACTTGTTAAATTGTAATGTTGCTATAGTGCCTACGGTTTGGTACGGAACCTTCATGTGCTAGTCCGACTCGCACTTAGCTAGTTTTTCTGACTATGATGATCGGTTATTATCAGTTTCAATAATTTATTTGTAGTCTACCTTGTCATTAAATTTGTCCTTGGTAACTTAATAATGATTAAAATAGGTAATAACTTCTATGACACCAATGGTTACCAGTTTAACCCAAGGTCAGGGTCTTGATCCGGGTTTGATATGTGCCTCCTTATTTATCTGACTGCTGTTATCATAATAGAACGAATAACATAATCTAGGCCAACATTTTAAGTAAATGATTCTGCGTTTATTTAGAATTTACGAATATGGTATCGCAAGTCTAGGTTTGAAAATGGATATTTTTTCATTCGAGAGAATGCTTACAATGTTAGATAGGAACATGTGGCGAAAAAATCATTTATTTATTTACAATATCCGATACTGATTCAAACGTTATGATATTTTTAAACTTTTTAAATTAATGACTTCATAGTGATGACAGTAACTCACGATCATATCAATGGTCTATTAGAATACTTTGTTATATTGAATCTATCGTTTATAATATAAAGGCTGTTTGAGCTACTTTCCTACGGAGGCATTCGGTCAATAGTTCAATTCTGTGTGTTGAATTAATTAACAGAGCATGGTTATGTGTGTGATAGAAAGTCTGTGGTATCGAATTAGTATTGTTGGAGGCAGGAAGAACCAGTTTCCTGTATAAAGTAGCATGGACCGATAAAAATTAGATAGTTGAACTTACTTATATTTCCGCGTAATTGAATTATATTATATTACTTATGTAATTAATAGGTAATTATTGTCCCAAATAAATGTTCCCGGTGGACTCAAGATTCAGCTTTTAATGATGAAGATAATTAATGTTATAAAAGTGTGAGTTATTTATGTAGGCAGACATGTACCTATCTAGAAAATATAATCCATATAAAACAGTAGACGTACTGAATTAATTTTATCTTTTTTATTACCGAAGGCCACGTCACAACGTCCTCATGAGGTCCGAGGTGTGTGGTACTCTCCAGGTCCCTCTAAATCTTAGGACTCCTCACCTAATCAGGAGGAGTGACCGGAGTAGATGTACCTACTTACCCACTAAACACCGCGTCACCTGTCATTACTAAGTGAAGACGTTGTAATATCCATGAGAAAAGTTATCACAAGATCAAAGGCTATTTTATTTTATGGTGAAGATGGAGAAATCTCGAAATTTTCCCATTTATAATAAATACGGCCATTTCTTTACAACGCATTTCAAACCGCAATATAAAACACGCGGTAAAGTATGACCATTATTTATACTAAAAAGAAAATTGTATGTACATTATCTACTGTTATTGGAAAAAAATAATTTTTGAAAGTTGCAACTGGCTGTGCCTATAAAGCATTGTTTTTTTTCTTTACCTTCTCAACGTGTGAAAAATCCTCATGAGATATAACAAAGTAGCAATAGTTTTTTTAAGCCCAAGTCTGCGTAATTGTCTATTTTAACGATTAATCTAAACTCTAACGATTAAAAAAAAGCTACGACCATTGAAACAAGCTAACATGTCGCAGAAGAGTTAAATATTTTTATTTTTAATTATAACACAACATCAAACAAATTTTATACATACGCTAGGAACATAACGCTTGGAAAACCCATCTAACCTAGGGGGCACTCGTTCCGGTTTTGACTTGAAAATGTATTTTTTTTTTGTCTATGTATAATCAACCTGTAGAAGTGTAGATATTTGTTGGCATTCTGCTAAATGATACTTTATGTAATAAGACTTACTTTTTTGTTGTTTTACATCATCTTCTTCCGCTTAGGCTATGATCCAGGATTTAGCGGGTCTGGTAATTAGATTAAAGCGACTGCCGATCTGACCTTCGTAACCCTAAGATACGGGAACCAAACAATTTTGGATCATGGTTACAAATCCAAAATTGTTTGAATTTGCAGGTTTCATCACGATGTTTTCCCTAACCGCCGAGCTAGTGGTATAAATACGTACATAGATTTGAAAAATACAGACGTACATGCTGGGGTTTGAACCCGTACCCCTCGGTTATAAGGCGCGTGTCCTTTCCATTGAGCTACCACCGCTCTTGTTGTAGTTTTTACAGACAAATCTATACTTATAATAAATCTGTAGAGAGGTCAATTCTGTACATAAAATATATTTTCAAAATAACTATCAGGGGGTGATTAGTGATCGATACTGATGCCAAAAATGCAATCAGTAACATTTTTGTCTGTCTGTCTGTCTGCCTGTATGTTCCTTATAGAAACAAAAACTACTCGACGGATTTTAACGAAACTTGGTACAATTATTCTTCATACTCCTGGGCAGGTTATAGTATACTTTTCATCACGCTACAATCAATAGGAGCAGAGTAGTGAAGGGAAATGTTGGGAAAACGGGAGAAGTTACTCCATTTTTTAAGCTTTCGTCGCGTGTGCAGCCTTAATGGTTAAAGTTTCATAGAAATCATGTATGACGGAAATAGTCATGTATAACAGTTTGTCCCATGTTGGTCTGGGACTTGGCCCATGTTGTTCTGGGACAAAAAAAAAGAATGTGCCAACTGTGGTTCTTGCCTAGCATGTCGTAAGAGGCGACTAATGGTTTACGGGCTTTTGGGTATGTGACTGAGTAGGCGACGAGCTAGCCACTTGTCACTTCTTTTTCACAGCTTTCCATCCAACCCAGCCCACTGTCCCATGTTGGTTTGGGACTTAAAAAGAATATGCCAACTGTGGTTCTTGCCTAGCATGTCGTAAAAGGCGACTAATGGTATATCGGGTTTTGGGTGTGTGATTGTGTAGGCGACAGGTTAGCCGCTTGTCACTGCTTTTTCACAATTGTCCATCTGACCCAGCCCGGCTTTATTTTTGGCTGAATGTGGTTGAAGGGGCTCGCTGCCCCTTCGACTCTGCCTACCCCTTCGGGGATCATGGGCGTGATGTTATGTACGGAAATAGTCTTTATACTAATAACCATAAACGCGGGTGACACCGCTGGCACAGCTAGTAAGTAATATAAGTATATAATCATACATGTAAGTATTTATTTCCACTTATGTGTAATTGATAGGTAATTAACTAAACGGTCTTCACTTTAACTCCGTGTCAACTGTAGCCATTATCTACGTAGAAACCGTGTTATTTGCATAGTCAGTTCTGACTACGGCTTTCATTCGACGTAACAGCATACACAGCTATTTTCGATATTTTAATTTCAGACTGGTTTTAGGAATTAATTTTGGCCGCCCACTTTTATCTTTCTACATTTAGTTCTAAAAGTGGTATGCTGGTGTCAATCTATTACTGATCATACCCATATAATATGTGTTGACGCGTGATAGAGGTCGAGTTACTTAAACAGATTAAATTACTCACAAGAGTGGATCAAGAATGGCGTAACATTGACCTGCGAGTCTGTTATAAAGCTACATCTTCGATAGTAGCGATGAGAGGGGGAGCGGGGGCGACTGTTCCTTAAGTGTGACTGAATAACCATTTTCTGACCCTAGGATATGCTTTACGCGAACCACTCCACCACAGGGGGTAAAGAAGTTATGTGGGACACTCCTCCCGTGACAGAAGGAGCCTGCCCACAAAAAGCCAGGTGCGTTCTACGGCCGTAGAACCTCTGATGACAAAGCAGAGTGGAAGAGGGAGCGAGTCGCGGCCGCAAAACAATTATTATTTTTGAAAAAAAATTTCAATGTTAGTAAAAACAATTCGGTAAAAAATCTGCTGTATATATATGTTATGTTATGTAATGTTAAAATAATTGGGAGTGTGCCTAATTACATAATGTAATTGTGCAGCATAATACAGCTTCTCAAAAAATATTACATATTTAGTTCAAGCCGCCTGTAGTCGTCCGCCACGACAGAAGACGCGGCCTTAGTGTAATTACTAGAAAAGTAATTCAAGCACTGATTTTATTTTGCGCTTGCCAGTTTTTCTACATTATGTAGATAGTTGAGAAACTACATAGCTTCAACCGATGAGACGATGAACAAAAAAGCCTGAGCCGAAATTTCGGTAATTGTGAGGCTGATTAGGTAGGTAGGTACCTACTGTGACGATGATTTGATTTTAGAGATCGGGGGCAAATGCTTACTGAGAGTGATGTTTGCTTATCAAACCAGATAAGATCGAGTTTAATTCGTGCATGTCAGGTTAGTATTATCATTTAATTGTATGAAGGAAGCTAGAGTTTTTATTGAGAAGGTTGCTCTATACTTAAAAATAATGGCTTTATTTAATTTAAGCGTATTTTTGTAGTTAGTGTAATTCAGATAATTTACATTTTCTTAGCACGAATGGTTTGTAATTTTTGATGGCCGCCTCCTTATTTCATACATTTATTTTTCGGTAAATACTTATATGACAGAACAGCTAAATACTTTTTTAAAAAATCGCTTCACTACCGTAATAAAAAAACCCTTAACTAATTCTTTTAAAAAATCACATTTAATAATAATTATCTGATAGATATCTACTGATGTAATACTATAGATAAGTACTATACAATTAATATACAACGTGTAATGTTAAATGCGCAAAACCTGAAAACAGTATGATCAGAATAACGAGCTGGATCAATTAAACCACTTTCCAATATAGGTCACATTTTTCAAAAAATCTTTATTAAAATGTTGCCCTGTCTGTTTACTAATAACGCAAGCCATCACGCGCACAAACGCGCCAAAATACGTAAACAAACTATGTCTGTCGTCCAATTTAAATTTTCTCATACGCGGGATAATAATGGTTCTTATTTCAATGCAAATAGGAATGAACAAGACAATTTGAAGTAAACAAATCAATGTTATCTATCCTTATTTAACTTAAACGTAACTAATAAGAAAAATAAATGGGGGTAGGGCGTGCGAAATTCTTGACAATGGCCCTGACCTGTTTACACTAGTCTCAGCGGAGCCGGCACATGCGTCACAGGTGCATTTTTTTTATTATCTCGATACCCCGGCGGCGCGTGTGCTTAAAAAATCGCGACTATGGTGTTTTTATACACAAACATTCAGTATTGTGAAATGGTGAGAATGTTAGCGCGTTGTAATGACAACGTTAACTTGGCAGTGCGACGGTTTTAAGAAGAGATTGGAGTATCTGTATCCAATCGGACAATGCTTGCAGCTACACAGAGGCTTCGCGACAGAGGGGGTCCGCGCGTTTTAACAAGTGATAAGTGACACTCAAGTGCTCGATTCGCTGAAAAATAACTTAAGAAAGCGGGCTGTGTTGTGTATTCACAAAGTGGTAGACATTTTGAATCTTTTCTACCGCAACAACAGGACCAGTAAGTGGAGATACCAAATTATCTACTTAATTAATTGTAAATAAGTTGATTACGTGCCAATTATTTGTAAATACAGTGATTTAAACCGTTTAAACACGCCAACATCACGTACTTACGTTACGTAGTACCTTCCTAATAATAAGATCTTACTGTAGGTAAAGTCTGAAAATGTAGGTTACCTATTTTGCTAGTTCAAAGCCTGGAAAAGTGTGATGGAAACATTTAAATCACTGTTCAAGGATAACCTTATTTCTTTATGAGCGTAGATAGTAATAATAACAATGTCAGCGCGGCGCAGCGGCCCGGCGATATAACTACCGACTTCGCTTTCGACAGAGCGTCGTCCACAGACACAATAAATGATCAGAAGTGCCAGTAAAACTAAAACATCACATAAAATCTTTAAACATTTTTTTTTTATTAAAAATTTCTCATAATTAGGTCAATTAAATTAAAAATCATTTGGGGTGTCTGAGGTTTTGCGCATTTAACATTACACGTTGTATAAATATCCGACAACATCACATACATTGATCTGACTGACGAGGTCAGTAGCTTCAGCACTTGTGTTACGGATATCAGGTCAAATTGTGATACCACGGTTGGTTAAATTGTCCTGGGTGGGGATCGAACCCACAACTCTTGGCACATAGTGCAGAATCACTACAAAATGCGCCATCGTGCCAGTCAATGTGGCTACGTTTTTATTTCTCCACGGAAACAGAATGTAAAAAAATAGGTGAAATCTCGAAAGTGAGGCTCATTTAATCGCCCACTATTTGTCGCGTATTCTAGGGGTTTGTGACCTAAATGGCATTGCAAGCATGAAGTATCAATTAGCTGAATTAGTAACGATTAATGCGAACGATATGTGCGACGTTCTAATTGCCCATTAATTGTGCTGGCAAACACTATGGTATTTTTGCTCCATTATACTCAAGTAGGTATATTTTTCTGCATACCTCTAGAGGCAAATTCGCCTGAAGTTGAAGTGAACAACTATTAAAATAATGGGTGGTTAGTCAAAAGGTTGCTGCTAAATTTATGGAAATAAAGATATCTTATTTAGAGCGGTGGTAGCTCAATGGTAAGGACACGCACCTCTTAACTGAGGAGTGTGAGTTCAAACCCGGGCATGAACCTCTGGATTTTTCAAATCTATGTACGTATTTATACCATTAGCTCGAAGGTGCGGGAAAACATCGTGATGAAACCTGCAAATTCAAACCACTTTGGATTTGTAACCATGATCCAAAAATTGTCTGGTTCCTCTATCTTAGGGTTACGAATATCAGATCGGCAGTCGCTTCAATGTAATTACCAGACTCGGTAAATCCTGGATCATGCATGGTCTAAGCGGACCCCTAAGCACGGGACATCACGCTAGGAAGATGATGACAGATATCTTATTAAGATAATAAAATTACTGTGTTTATAAATAGTTGTGTCATACTAGGGGGGGAAGCCGGTATAATTCGATAAGTAGGTATTATTTGATATTTTCGGTTAAGTTTCTATGCGTGTTTAAGGCGGAGCAGTAGGCAAATCTTGTACATTAATGTTTTAGGAAATTAAAGCTAAATAAGGTTTGTATACACTTATAACTTTCGAAAGGCTGGGCCGAATTGGATAGTTTTCTTTTGTGTCTGTGATTGTCACCACAATGTAAGAAAACGTCAAGAAAATTTACAGAAAGGTGAGAAAATTGGTAGGTATAATAGTTTTCTAACGTTGAAATTGGCCGCTGTGACCGTAATCAGTTAGGACATTAGTATCTAAGCAAACATTTACTTGTTATTTATATCATTCATGCTTCCATACGTCTCAACAAAAACTGGTTTTCGCCATATTGGGAAGGTATTATACAACCTTTGTTTAAGTTAAATGCGAGGAAAAAGTTGGTATTTCTATCTAGAGCCAAACACGTGTATCAATGATGTAACAAGTTTAATTAAAGTAATTTGAATGAATGATATGAGAATCTTTGTTATTAAATTTGGCATGGCATTATCATCTCCGATCAAATCTGGTATTGTATAAATGAGTTCATTGGTAGGCCCATCATGTACTATGTAGAATATTCTTCGCTTTTAAATTGGCGTGCGAATAACATCTCCGGTCGGATGTGGTATTGTAAAAATCAGTAGGTAAGCCGTCTAGCACGTCACGAGTTTGGGACAAAAAGTGGCTTCGTTATCTAAAACAGCACAGTTTTCTAAAATCATTCGTATTTTATTTTTGTTTATCTGGTCGTTTGGCACTTATAACTGGAGTCTAGGTACACACATTATTTTGACACTTACTGCGTTGATTCAAGATACTAAAATAAAAAAAGAATTACACAACCGGCAATCGAACCTACAACCCATCGGGCCTTAACTTATAAACCACTGTGATACCGTGTCTTTTGCTGAGTTTAAATCTTAATAAAAAAACTGCACAAGACAAGTACTCACCTTAAACTTTTTATCAATATCCTAAACACATATACACAGCTGAAAACTGGCACTGTCACTTTCAACACGCGCTTTACATAAAAAAAAATGGCGACCGTGACGTCAAGTTGCGCACTGCGTTGAGCCTCGACTGTCACGGCGTGTGCTGGACAGACGAGCCACTTTCTTTATTATGTGATAAATTTGCGGAAATGACTCTTCTCTATTAAGCAATAAAGTCACAAGTCGGATGGAGAAAGTAAAACGTAGGGGTAGTAGGAATGGCGTTATGTGGGTGGATTATAATAGATTCGTTCGGTATGTTATGTAATACATAGGTATTATGTTTAAAAACTGTTATGTTAGACTGATAATTTATGTTAGATCCATTTGTAAAGAGCGGATTTGCGAATTGACGAATTGTATTGCATATATGCTTGTGATTTCATATGCATGAAAATGTTGTTGTCGCTAAAAAAAACGACTTTTACCGTAAAAAACCCTGCTGTAATAACTTTAGGAGAGAGAAACATCTATATTACTACATATTTTTAAAAAAGTCCTACACCGCGTTTGTCTGTCTGTCAGTTCGCGATAAACCCAAAAACTACTGCACTGATTTTCATGCTGTTTTCACTAATGGATAGAGTGGTTTCGAGGAAGTTTTCAGTATATCATTTGTTAAGTTTTTTTAAACATTGGCTAAAATAACGATATTTGTTGGAGGTTCGGAATAAATTTAATAATATTCCGTCTGGGAGCTTCCAACGAAAACGCTGCCTAAGCCCTTTGAGATATAACAAAATAATGTATGGTGGAATTGTGTATGAATTGAAATAATTTATTCTGCAAGTGGATTCTGATCAAATTCTTTTGCACTTCAAACTTTTTTTTGCCCTACCAGCACCTCGACGTGAATGGCCTGCTGGAAGAGGAGGTATCTTATACAGGTCTACAGAGAAGTCGCGATGGCATGTCTATTGGAAAGCTATTGACACATATACGCTATCAATCCTTATAATTTTAAATAGTTAGTTGGCTTGAGCATTTCATAAAGATTATTTCTTCCCTTTACACCATGCAAATGAAATGAATACGTTAGGAGATAAAGCAGAATCAAAATAATGACAGCGAAATTAATTTCGTGTCGCCGATTCGAACGGGCCGCGCGGGCGCCCCGTGCGTGACCCGGGGCCTCGCGTCCAAGCCGGGGAGGTCCGAAGGTTTAGGTAGTGTATCAATGTATGGTGAAATTGTGTATATCTTATATATGCCTACAGAAAAGTCCGCGATGGCATATGTCTATATGTTTTAGATAACTTCGAATAAATAACAAATGTCCAACAATGCGAAACCGGGGCGGGCCGCTAGTTTATAATATGATTAAGTAGAGAAGTTTGATTGCACGCGCCAATCTCAATAATTGGCGCATTCGATAGTGACCCTGCCCCATGCTCCAAGAGTTGTGGGTTCGATCATCATCCAGGACAAACATTCGTATGATGAATACTTGTGGGTGTTAATATCCAATATTTAAGTTTAGCTTTGTAATACTAATGTTAATACTGATATCCGTAACACAAGTGCTTATGCTACTTACCTCGGAACCAAATGAATGTATGTGATATAGTCTGATATTTATTTATTAATATATTTCCTGAATAACTTTATATTATGCAATTGTGCCGTGCGATGCCGGACCAATAATTTCTAAAGCTGATTCACCATTAGTTCAGTAGCATATAATTGGGACAAGGCATCCATTCAATGTTAACGCTAATTATTTCGTTGTAAACCATTCATATTTACAAATAACTATGATCTGTGATCTTCTTCAATTAGGCACTTTAACAAGTTAAAGGTATTATAAGTTTAATTTACAAAAAAGTCATAAATGGATACTGCAATATTTGATATTAGGTACTTATTGACAAGCTCGATGGCGCATTCGGTAGTGAACCTGCCCCATGCGCCAAGAGTTGTGGGTTCGATCCCCACCCAGGACAAATATTCGTATGATGAATACTTGTGTTTGTTCTGTGTCTGGGTGTTAATATCCAATATTTAAGTATTTTATGTAATACCACTGGTGTTTCTGATATCCGTAACACAAGTGCTTAAGCTACTTACCTCGGAGTCAAATCAATGTATGTGATGTAGTCTGATATTTATTTATTTACCTATATATTTCATCATCATATCATACCATCACGCCAATAATCCCCGAAGGGGTAGGCAAAGTTCAAAAAACGAAAAGCACTTTAAACCACATTCAGTTAATAATTGAGTACCGTTAGACAGTAAAAAAGCAGTGACAAGTGACTAGCTCGTCGCCTACGTAATCACAAATCCAGAACTCCATACAATAGTCGCCTTTTACGACATGCTAGGCAAGAAACATAGTAGTCCAACATGAGACATACCTACATATTTCTTAGTACTAATTTCATAGCTTCGTACGTATGATTGGCAAACATAATGCCTGGCGATTTCTAACAGTCAATTACAAAGTAAAGCTACAGCAGATGCAGGGTACCTATGTTTGTTATAGCTCAGTGCACAAACATTATAAGCACTTATAATGAAGATCAAATTGTTTATAACCATAAAAATTATTACAATCATACAAAAAAAATAAACAAATGCCAATCTTGATGTACAAAAAAAGAAGTATTAGGTATAACCACGTACTAGTAAAAAAAGAAGGACTCCACGCTGTCATACTATAGCGTGGAGCCACGTTAATGCATGTGTGAGTAAGATACTTATAGATACCAGATATCGGATATCTGTCATTTGGAGGGCTTATTGTGTCACTGTTTGACGTAAGTTGCGTGTGAAGTTGGAGCACCTGAGGAGCTTCAATGTCCTAGTTAGTGGCGCGGAGTCCTTTTTTTTTACTAGTCCGTGGGTATACTGAGGTTTTCCTACTTTAGGGAACGTATTACGCACTGTTTACTAGTCCCAATCAAATAACAGTCAAACAGTTATGTGATCGGGACACTGCCCTAGGGGTCATGGAAGTCCCTTACACTCAGCGAACTGAGAATAATTCCGATGTCTTTATCTCAGGCTTCGTGGTGCTACATGGGAGGGTCTCAGCTTCGAATGAGGAAGACCAGTTACCAACTAGGCTATAGAAAGTCCCTTATAAATTATCCCTTTTCGAATTTCGACATTCGCCCATCTTCGAGGAAATATCTCACCTGACCGGTTTCGAAGGATGCCGGGCGCATTAAACATGTATGTGCTCATCTTCACCAGCTGTCCATCGCTACTATTACACAACAAGAAAGTGAAATTTCGATTGAGCACGACCTTCTTGGAACCATAAGTTAACTTTTTTGATACTTTCGTGCAAATATCCTGGTAGAATTACCTATACATTTTACTAAATAGGAAATTTACTATTAAAAATAAGTAATAAATAAATATCAGACTACATCACACACTTGCCTTAATTTTAGGGGTGAGAGTTTCCCGCTCCCCCGCCATCCCGGTAAAGGCTGCCTTCGGCTAACTACCGACGTCATCACATAAAAAAAAAAAAAAAAATTGATCTGACTACGAAGTAAGTGGCTTAAGCACTTGTGTTAAGGGGGTCTGATATCTAGTTTCGAGGATATCAGAATCAACAGTGGTATTAGAAATATATACTTAAATATTCAATATTAACAACTAGACACGGAATAAACACAAATATGCATCATACGAATGTTTGTCCTGGGTGGGGATCGAACCCATAACTCTTGGCGCATGGGGCAGGTTCACTACCGAATGAGCCGTCGAGCCAATAAAAAAATGTTAGCAGATAGACATAATATTTTGCAGTTAAAAAACATAAATTATGTAAGAAATGTATAGTATAATCCTGTTATAAGTACAAGTTTCCAACATGCATTTAATTTAAATAATATTTAACATTGGTTATTATTTTTGCAAAACAATTAATATTCTTATGGTGTTTGAAAATTAAAAGTTCACTTTCAGATTCCAGAACGTGTTCTCATAAACATTCTAGTCATGGTGCTTGCAGACATTTACTGGATTTTAATTAAAGAGCCACCTGTTTTACATTCACGCCTCAGTTGGTTACGATACCAAATCTTCTTATTTGGTAACAATATACGAGCTGTATGGTAACAAACATTGTGGAAGGAATACGACAAATTTAGAGTAAAAATACAATCGACAATGCAAATCTTAAATAGTTTTTTTTAAGTGATTTAACACATGTCCGTTTTTCGAAAGCTTCGAAAGGGACCCTTATGCGCATTGGTAACTTTAACTTCGAATGGCGAATTTGTTGCAATACACGCATTAAAATACAACGTTCATAAGGTTATGTAGGTACCATATTTGAGTAGAACAAAAACAACACGATGAGAAAGGTGATGGTGATAATTTTCCTCCTTACTTGAATTACCCCTGAGTTGATCTCGCGTATGAATACTCGCGTTTTCACAGGTTCAATACAACAGACCAAGCCTTTTCAAGGTTTCTTCAACAAGAACAGCGATGATTAATGTTTTTGTTAACGCTCCGTATTGTCTATGTTAACAACCAACATTAACCAAACTCATATTTCAGTCTCACCAAACTCTACAGGCGCTTAGACGCGTATTCTTTGATGATTTCGACCGTTAATCGGGTGTTATCATTCGGCCTTATTGCAAAATTATATTTAGTTTAAACGAACAAAAACCAACAATACGGTCGAGTAAATTTCTAATAATCGAGAAAAGTACGGTCCGAGTAAATTTTTTTGTTAGATTTGCGATGACAGCTGTTTTCTAAAATTGTTCGGCTTATCTTTAGACTGTGTCTTAAACGCACTAAATTTCAAAATTTACTAAACAAGGTATAAATGAGAAAATTAATAGGGAGCTACAATATTTATGGAAATACTAACAACATCTAGGTTTAGTTACCTAAAACATTAATCTTAAGAATTATTCTTACTTAATATGTAACATATTAATTTCTGTGTAGCTCTAATGTTAAATTGCTATTTGCTAATAATAGGCTCAAAATTTTATTGTACCTATCTATAATAATGTTTCGTATAATTTTGCCCCATTTCATTATTATTATAATCTATTTTACCATGGCTCATTTTTTTATCACGTGATCAATTATTATCAAGGGCTTGTAGCTCCTGATGAAACCTGCAAATTCAAACAACTTTGGATTTGTAACCATGATCCAAAAATTGTCTGGTTCCCCTATCTTAGGGTTACGAAGGTCAGATCGGCAGTCGCTTCCATGTAATTACCAGACTCGCTAAATCCTGGATCATGGTCTAAGCGGACCCCGTCTAAACACGGGACATAACGCTAGGAAGATGATTGTAGCTTCTGACACCATTTAGAACTTACAGGTTTTTGGACCTAGCGTTTTAAGATGCATTAAGGCATGCGGTATGTGATTGCACGAGGGCATTGACAACATTCATATACTTCAATTTTGATTACCTCCAAGATTTCAACTGACATAGGGTTGCTTGGTTTTTCAATTAAACAGATGCTAGGTCAATGAACTGCCCATGTAACAGTAAAACGTAACGTAAAGTAAGTATTTGTTTTACACTGAGTTTTTATACTGAAAGGAATTTACGTATAATTGCTCTAAGTACCTGTATTACTTATCTAATCAGATCCACATCACGACTGACACACTTTCAAGTTATGGCCATCGATATCCTTGAACTGTTAAACAATGAGATCCTAGCGTGCTATCTCTAGGTCACTTAATTACCTAGCTCTTCATTACTAGAACTTCGATTTAATGTTTATTAAGGCAGCCATGCCGTAGTAGTCCTCATTTTCTATTCAGCTTTCTTAGTGAAATATGATTCGGATAACTCAGGTACCTAATCAAATATTCTGTTGTTTGTTTCATAAAAATCTTGTGCACATAGAAAGTTCGAAAAATTAGTGTAGTGATCTTTTTTTTTTACAGATATGTGTTTTGTTCGTCGTAAGCCAGTGGTGCAGTGTAGCTTCTACACCTTTATTGGAAAGTATAAACATAGAGAGAAAGATAAACATTGGATTCAAACCTCTTAAGTTTAGACCCATCACGTTTATAAAAGAGAAATGGGGCCCGTTCGGTTTATATGGAAAGAAGCACACCATCCAAAGACGAGATCTGGACGAAATGAATACGATTGACGCTCATGGCGAAATTATCAAACCAGTTTCTGAACCAATAGATGAACCGATGAGACCATTGATGACCAAGATAGATATACCAATGAAAATGGATTCTGTTCCAGAATATCGATCTCCGGTGAAAGCAGTAATTAGGGATGTTAAGGAAGTCCCAGCAGGCAGTAAACTGAATACTGATATAACGTCTGCCCTTGAACCTATTGCTTATTTCACACCTGTTAAGCCTGACCACTTTGAAGGTCTGGGAGCAGTGCCAATCAGGGCGACTGCTCCAATAGAGGGGCCCTTGTTTGTCCCCGTCAGTCCTTCTCCCCCTCCCCCTGCCCCACCAGCACCACCTGTAGAGGAACCTCCTCCAAGATTCGGAGGGCTAGCCCGTTTCTTCGGCGATATCCTCTCTGAGATATTTAATCGTCTTCTTGCAAGAGCACGTTCGTCTTTCCTTCCAAACCCGCCTCCAACAAAATAACAAGTAAGTATTACTTGAGTCAATTTCTCATATTGTGAGACAGTTGTAAAGGATCGGATGAAGCACATGATAGCAAGCTCCGAATTAAAATTATTTATCATTTAAAATTTAACAACTTTTTTATCTGCAACTAGTGGGGTCAGGTAGTTACTACCTCATCTATTGTGTTGATTGGGTTTTTAAATAAATTTTGATTATTTTATTTTTATTTAAATCCATGTCTATGTATATAGATTTTTTTTAAATAACAATATTAACAAATAGCTTACTTGTAGTTATGTTATATAACATTATTAACAAATAACTACAAGTAAGTTATTGGTAATAAGGCTTTTTTACATAGTTATGTAAGTGTAGCAGTAGTCGTAAATTTTAACGTTCGAATCCGAAACCGCCTTGGTACGGGCCGGCAGACCCACCGCCGAGTCCTGCTTCTTGGCCGAATCCACCCTGTCCAAATCCGCCTTAGCCTTGTTGACCGAAACCGCCTGGCCTGCCGCCCGGCCGGCCGCCTCCGAATCCACCGCCATCGAAATGAGGCTAATATGCTACATGCTTTATACAGTCAATAGCATAGCCAGAAGTACCGTAAACGCGAACAGTTGGAAAAAAATGAGAAGACGCAATTTCGATGAAGTCACAAAGAAATATCAACTGTTTAAATAATATGAACCGCTTCGATTAGCGATGAAACTAGTATGAACGAGTAAATAACTATGATTGGTTAACAAAAGCTAAAAGTTTACATCTATAAAATGGTTTAATATGTTTTTCTTTGGAATTGTTTCTTTAATATTCATTACAAAATTATGTTATTGTAGTATATAATGTGTTTTTATAATATACAAGTGTCTGATACGCACACCATTATGAGTAATTGTATTACTATTGTAGTAAACTATAGGCATAAGATTTTTATACCTACCTTAGATTTTGAAATAAACGTTTTTAATATTATTTTATTGATGTTTTTTATTTGCAAGTAATTAAATGCAAATTCAAATGTGTTAAATAAAATTTATGCCCTAGACATATTTTGATGATGTCGTCTATTTGTCAATTTGGATAATAAGTATGTGGTTTATCAAATAAACTGAGTTATACGGCTTAGCTGTGGTGTGCCTTGTGAGTTTTGATCACGGAGTATTTCTGTGGTCTGTTGTTGTGATATTAAAGGCAAAGCTTCACTGACTTAAATGTATATACGGGTATAAAAGAACCCCTTAGTAGAAATCCTCTAATTATGGACTACGAAGTGTAATTTTGTCTCACGTTTATAAAAAAATTAAAAATCCGAAACAAATTATTGAAAGTAATTCTCGACATTTGTATTCGGAATGGTATAATATTTAAAAAATATATTTTTTATTTTTTATTATAATACCATTACCACAAACCAAAAGAAATATTAACTATGAACTGTTGAGCGTCTGGATAGATATCATCATCCTCTTGCCCTTCTTATTCTTCTTCGTCTGGATAGATATAAAGTGCCTTAAATATCAGTAGATATGTATGTCGGTATTCTAATACATTTGGGAAAATATGATACCTGGAAGCGGTATAGCTATCGGTCAAACCTTAATGCTATTAAGGAAAAATTGTAAAAGTAAAAAAAAAAAACACTTGAAGATAAAATATGAATATCAGAATAATCTTCACTCTTATTTTCCTTTTTTCAAACACTGAGGTCCCCTGCTTGTTATTTTGCCTAAGATAAATATGGCTTCTTAATTAGCATCGGCGTGCGATCTACATACTTATATTATTATGTAAAGATATGCTGTGACTGCTGGTGATTCTTATTTGCAAACAATCACATGAGATAATGACTACTTCAAGGTATTGAAGTGTATGGGGAAAACCGCTGGTCAAAAATGTACCTTTACAATAACACTATGTTGTAATAGATTTAAATAAAAAACGATGATGATTATAGCGGTATATTTTTTTTTTTAACCGACTTCAAAAAAAAGGAGGAGGTTCTCAATTCGACTGAATGTTTTTTTTTTTTTTTTTTTTTTTTTGTATGTATGTTACTCGATATCTCTGAGAATTGTTAACCGATTTCCAAAATTTTTTTTTTAATCGAAAGGGTTTACTCCCGAATTGGTCCCATTGCCACCAAGTCAGGATCTGATGAAGGGATCCCAGGCAAATCGAGGGCAACCCTCAAACTTTATAGGCACGTACAATGTGTTTTAGACATTTTCTAAGATTTTTCAAGTACTTACGTATGGTACTTATCATCTTATGATGGTGAGCTGATGATGGAAGGTACAAATCCTTAACGATTAGGAATTAGTTTATGATTCTTTAAATATTGTTATCTTCGAGAATTGTAATACGATTTTTAGAGTTCTTTTTTTTATTCAAAAGGGTATATCCTGGAGTTGGTCCTATTGGTACCACATCTGGATCTGATGAAGGAATCTTAGGCAAATCGAGGGAAACCCTCAAGTATTATAGGCGCGTACAATCTATTTTAGTTATTTTCTAAAACAATTCAAGTATTTACGTCTGGTATTCATAATCTCATGTTGCTGAGCTGATGATGGAAGGTGCAACTCCTTAACGATTAGGAGTTCGTGAATAATTCTTTCAATATTATACGGCCATATTGAGTGTTATTCTCGAGATAGTCTCAATTTCACCAAGTCTTGGTCTAGTGATGGGGTTCCATGAAAACGAGGGCCACTCTTAAATTTTAACGACATGTTAGTGTTTTATTAATTTTTTAACCGACTTCAAAAAAAAGGAGGAGGTTCTCAATTCGACTGAATGTTTTTTTTTTTTTAACCGACTTCAAAAAAAAGGAGGAGGTTCTCAATTCGACTGAATGTTTTTTTTTTTTTTTTTTTTTTTTTTTTTTTTTTTTTGTATGTATGTTACTCGATATCTCTGAGAATTGTTAACCGATTTCCAAAATTTTTTTTTTAATCGAAAGGGTTTACTCCCGGATTGGTCCCATTGCCACCAAGTCAGGATCTGATGAAGGGATCCCAGGCAAATCGAGGGCAACCCTCAAACTTTATAGGCACGTACAATGTGTTTTAGACATTTTCTAAGATTTTTCAAGTATTTACGTATGGTACTTATCATCTTATGATGGTGAGCTGATGATGGAAGGTACAAATCCTTAACGATTAGGAATTAGTTTATGATTCTTTAAATATTGTTATCTTCGAGAATTGTAATACGATTTTTAGAGTTCTTTTTTTTATTCAAAAGGGTATATCCTGGAGTTGGTCCTATTGGTACCACATCTGGATCTGATGAAGGAATCTTAGGCAAATCGAGGGAAACCCTCAAGTATTATAGGCGCGTACAATCTATTTTAATTATTTTCTAAAACAATTCAAGTATTTACGTCTGGTATTCATAATCTCATGTTGCTAAGCTGATGATGGAAGGTGCAACTCCTTAACGATTAGGAGTTCGTGGATAATTCTTTCAATATTACAGGGCCATATTGAGTGTTATTCTCGAGATAGTCTCAATTTCACCAAGTCTTGGTCTAGTGATGGGGTTCCATGAAAACGAGGGCCACTCTTAAATTTTAACGACATGTTAAGTGTTTTATTTATTGTTTCTAAAACGATTCCAGTATTTGCATCTCGTACTCATCATGTTATGTTGCTTAGCTGATGATGAAAGGTATAACTCTTTGAAGATTAGTAGTTTTAAGTAATTCTTTAAATATTAAAGGCTCGTTATACCTTTTCGTCTTTAGTCTCATAAGACCGGCACTGTATCATTAAAGCAGCTCGTTTTGATTTGGTCTACCTACCTATTAACAAATTTCACTAAAAAGTAACAAATAAGTTAAATTTTAACAAAAATAAAAACCGACTTCAAAAATCCCCGCAAAAAATGTTTATAAAAAAACACAAGTAAAAACTGCCTTAATAGCTATTTAAATGTCCAAACACTAAAAAGTATAAAATAAATTCTATCGACTGCTTCGATGAAAGTATTAATCTTTAACACGTATTTAAATATTTACAATAATCAGTTAGTTTTGGAGTCGGTGCCAGCCAAACTAAAAAAAAAGTAGACACTTAATAACAAATTACCTTACTAATAACAATATGAAACAAATTAGTTACAATATGAGTATATTAACTTACTATTGATTTTGTATATTCAAAACCTATTTTACCACCCTCCACCGAAATGATGATATAATTACGCGCGCTGGCACCGACTCCAAAACTAACTGATTATTGTAAATATTTAAATACGTGTTAAAGATTAATACTTTCATCGAAGCAGTCGATAGAATTTATTTTATACTTTTTAGTGTTTGGACATTTAAATAGCTATTAAGGCAGTTTTTACTTGTGTTTTTTTATAAACATTTTTTGCGGGGATTTTTGAAGTCGGTTTTTATTTTTGTTAATTTACTAAATTATAAGTAAGTACAATTAGGTACATATTACTTCCAAAATGTTATCAAATACGATTCAATTATTATATGTCTGTACAATAGACATACATATATAACATCACGCCCATAATCCCCGGAGGGGTAGGCAGAGTCAAAGGGCAGCTAGCCCCTTTTACCGCATTCAGCCAAATATAAAACTGGGTTGGGTTAGTTGGATAAATTATCTGTCTTCAATTTGTCTATGCTATTTCATTGTTTTTGGTTTTTGAAGTATTTTTTGTTTTAGATTATTTGTTTTAAATGGCAAATGTGCACAACATGTACATATTTTAAGTACCATATTGAAGGGCACCTATAAAAGTATCTATATTATGGTAGACACTAGTAATACAATTAAGACGGTGTTTATATAATATGTATATTTTAGCAAAATATTAAAATAGAATAATGAATCGGATCGTAACTTTAACTCGTTTCCATTAAAGTCAAGCAATATTGTTGCATATGTGATTTACGGGATTACTTATCTTTGTAAATATCGAAAAAAGACACAAAATGTGTTTACCGATTTATTTAAAATTTATAAGTATTTCTTACTTATTATAACAACAAATTATTTAATAAAGCATCGAATAACGGGTTATCAGAAAATATTTCATAAATGTCTTTCATTTATATTCAACCATAATGGCTACCACCGGATCCGCCTTGACCGCCGCCTAAGCCGCCCTGTCCGCCGCCTAAGCCGCCTTGTCCGCCACCAAAGCCGCCTTGCCCACCGCTGTGGCCACCTCCATTTCCGCCCGAACCCCCTTGGCCAAGCCCGCCGTTACTGCCGGAACCGCCTTGGTTGCCAAATCCACCTCCGGATCCACCGCTCCCGCCGCCAAAACCACCGCCCTGGCCGCCACCGATTCCACCCGAGGAGCCTTGACCCCCACCGCCGTATGCTAAGGTCACGGCAATGCACGCAGCCAGGACGAGTAAAATCTGGAAAACAACACGAAGGAATTAATGTTTTATAGTAAACAAGTCGTCTAATAAAGAGTTTTAAATTAGTGGGGAACGGTTATTTAAGGTCCCTTCTCTCTCAGGTTTTATTAAGACACAATTTGCATTTTTTTAATGAAGATTCATACAAATTACTAAGAAAAGACATTTCTAAATATATTTTACTTGTATGCATTAATATACAATGTTAAAAAACAGTTTCAAATTACAATAAAAGTAAATTTAGAAAAAGAACGCTTAGAAATTAATGATCTTTAATTATTTTTCAACTTCGTGATACCAATCGTTTTATCGATATCAATCATGACCCTAAAATCTAAGAAATAAAGCCTCCAGACTGACACACCAATTCCCTAATTCCAATCTAAGCTTTAGCTCGTATTATGGATACTAGGCGAACGGATAGACACATTTAAATACGTTTATAAACATCCATGACTCCAGTACAAATGTCCATATTCATCACACGAAACATTTGCCCCTAGCGGGATTCGTTGTGACCCTTGGTGTCGTGGCCAGGTTCTCTAACCACCGATCAACGGGCCAGAAATATCTTAATGGTAACGTATAATAAAAATAAATTTCACGATTTACCAGCTTATAGAAATAGGGCGTCATTAAAACAATCAAGACAGATATAAACAAAATCAACAAGAGACAGGCATTCGCTTATACTTATTTACAAGATAAAGGTTTAGATAGTACAAATAATATTACCTTAAATGATGCCATTATGAAGTGGATTGGTACTGATGCTCCAGTCTGCAACTCCTGTCCTTTTATACTAGTACAGAACATTTTATACATATTTTAAACTCGAGACTTAATTGTTTCTATTTACGAGATTCTTAATTTAATAGCAACCATCTATTCCAAAGAAATCTGTTGACGCATTTGATATTTAATATGCATCAATACATCGAACTAGATCATTGTATGGCAAATTGTTCTCATAAAACCATTCCATTGTTATATGTAATGTTTTTTTCTTTACATACTATAAATTGCATTGTATTTGTTGTATAATCTACACATTGATTAATTGAACATGTCTTTATAATCATAGCTGAGTATTTAATTGATTTAATTGCAGTCTTTCCTGATAAATGTAACCTACCTAACAGTTGAGGAAAAAACATAACCTAAAATTACTTGGTAACGACTGATTAGAAAGTATTTTTGCATAGAAGGTGCTTGATTACTTTTGGCATTGATGAGGAACAATTTATTTTAGCTAGCGCCAGCGGCTTCGCTTCAGAATTAGTAGGCAAAACTAACTTTCACGTGTTCGTTTTAATCCGGGATATTAATGAGCAAATGTCTTTAATTCTGATCAATGCCAACTGTCGTGTATACCATTATTTTGGTAAAAGATTGATCAATCCGTTTTTTTTTAAACGAACTAACAAAATTTCACGCCACTTAGCGGGGTAGTCTGCTTATTACATAAATTTACATAACATAACATAACATCACGCCCACAATCCCCGAAGAGGTAGGCAGAGTCAAAGGAGGAGCATGCATACATAAATTTAAAGAGAAAAAAAAGGAAAAGACGAAGTAGTATGCTTTGTAAGAAAAAAAAAATCGTTGGCGACATTTATCTTGCTCATGCATTATTTTATTAACAAAAATAGGCTGTCTGTATTCATTATCTCTAAAATATTGTACACTTATTCTTTAACTTATAAGTTAACATAGCAGGAAGAAGGCTATGCAGTTACAATAATGTTAACGAGAATGATCAACTTAACTGATGTTGATGGTGACGATTTGAGAGCTTAATACACAATTGCCAAAATTATATATTGGCAATTAAACATTTATATGTTTTTAATTTTGAAATTTCCTTTTTCACATAAAGGTACACGACTCTATTTATTTATCATTTCACATGATTTGTTAAAAAAAGTCCTTTAATTTTCTTACCATAAAATTCATATTTCTTTCTTCAATCTTCGTGTAGTGGTAAGAATTATCAATTGCTCGTAACTCCAATTTATATGCATTTCCTATCTATCGGGTAGCAGTAACTTTATTAACGAACAGGAAATTAGTGCACTAATTAGCAAATTCGATAACAGCGGTTGTCTTTTCCAAAATTAACTCACGTGTATGCATTTCAGATAATTAGGGTTACCTAATACTTTACACATAATTCTTTTGTAAGTTTATGGTGTTTTAGTTTCGTGTTAACGAGTAAATTTGGCTTCTATAAAGATAAGTGATAGTTTAAGATCTGACAGATTTCCTTCAAAAAGCCTATAGTAGCGTATATAATAGTTTGGTAACCTAAATTAAGTAATAATTTCTCAAGGTGAGGTTTGTAGTTGAATTCGAGAAATTGGCAGAGTCACTTTGTCATTTATAATACTACTTAGATAAGATATTGGTCATATGCATAATATGCTTTTATAACGAGATCTTCAGCTTTAACTCTTCAGATTTATATAAATAAAGCTGAAGAGTTTGTTTGTTTGCTTGAACGCGCTAATCCTAGGAACTACTAGTCCGAACTAAAAAATATTTTTTGGGTTGTATAGTAAATTTATCGAGGAAGGCTATATAACATTAACCTTAAACGCGGCTGAAACTAAGGGCACAGCTAGTATTTTCATAAAAGTTAATAACAGCTCCTTAGATTTTACCTACCCAGGGAAGTCACGGGTATGATGATGTGGTGGTAGATATAAAAGAAGGAATAATGCAATTTGCAAGTATAAATGTAATTTATTTCGGGTGAGGTATGGTAGTTTTACATACTATTATAACATTTTTATTACAATAATTCCACTTATCTAATTGAATTAGGGGTCAAAAGATTACAATGAATAGTGTGTAATTTACAGAAAACCAATTTTATAGTGGAGGCATATGTATGTCCCGGTATGGAGTGTAGGCATAACCTGATGATACAATGATTGTGGTACTGCGAATGACTCTTCTACTGTTTCCTCGGCTTAAACCATTCTGAAGGGTCCGGCTTGAACATGTTCTGCATCATGTTCACCCAGTTCACCACATTGTTGACTTCTGGTTTGTCTTTCTCTTCTGCTGCTGGTGGTGTGGGCTCTTTTGCTGCATCCCTTTTTGCCCTGGAAAATATAAGATTAGAATTAATAAATGGGCAACCGGCCTTGGAATTCTCCGAAAATTGTAGCGCGTAACTTTTACCAATAGGATTTTCTGCTGGTGAAACCGTATCTATTTAAGTAGATACTTGCATTTAACCACCCAAGCAAAAAAGCAACCTCAATCAGTGTCTGAAAGAAATGAAACCTCCTCCTCTTAATGTAACATGTGTTTTAATTGAGCAATCGATCGCTATTGCTTTATTGCTCTATAAGTTACGTCAGGAAGCTTGTAACATATATTATTAGTATACTACGGACTTTTTATTAAGTCATAGCTATAAGATATCATTTCGGTAATAAAATAGTACACTAACGTGAGACACAAGTGATTTCTACTACATAGACCAAAAAGCATTGTGCAAAACATTATTTCTATTCCTTTAAATTTCCTTTTCATTGGCAAGTACCTATCCTTACTTGTAATGTAATCCTATTAATATTATAAATGCGAAAGTTTGTATGTATGGATGGATGTTTGTTATTCTTTCACAAAAAACTATTTTGATATTAATAAACTTAAGAATAATATGGCTCACACACCCGAATACCATATAGGCTTAGTTTCATCGATGTACCAGGCGAGCGAAGCCGCGGGCAGAAACTAGTTTGTAATCTATTATTAATTATTCAATAAGTTTTACCTCAAGCCCATCGAGTGAATGGTGTCGATCAGGCAGATGAACAGCAGCATGGCAATAATTTGCGTCTAGAATATAATAAATTATTTAAGTAAATACAAATAAAATAAAAACTAGACTGAAGGCTCTGATTAATCTTATTCTTACATACATACATATTATCATTACACCCGTAACCACCGAAGGGGCAGGAAGAGTTAAAAGGACAGACCGCCTTAACCACATTCGTCAAAGAAACAAAAATAAGACTAGGCTGGGTTAGCTGGAAAATTGAAAAAAAGTGGTGAAAAGTGGTTAGCTCGTCGCCTACACAATCACACACCCAAAACCCGATATATCTACCATAAAAAAAAGAAAAAGGCGTTTTACGACATGCTAGGCAAGGAAAACAGTTGGCACATTATTTTACAGTTCCATGTTAAAACGTAACATTGTAAAAAATCTCAGTCTTTCTATAGCTACATAATTAGTTATGTTCCATATATCTAGTTAGGATCCATTCTAATTATAGTCTATAACAGATCCGTTATCGTCATTGAGCTACTTTCGATTCTTAGAAATAGGGTAAATATTGCAACTTCTTTGTTTCTATAGGGCTAGATTTGAATGTATAATTATAGTGGTGTTAAAATAAGGAAACTTAGTTCAGTGTCCTAACTATAGTTTGGTGGCCAAACTTTTTAAAGGAAAATTTTACAGTCAAAAAGTTTATTTTTTTAAGTTTATCTTATGAAGTAGGTAAAAAATAAAAATAATTAAATTTAAACAAATCAACTTACCTTGGATACCATTTTGGTTACTTATATGAGGAGGAGAACTGTTACTGAACTTCAGTTGTACTGTTTTACAAAATGTTCGTCCAATATATATACTGTTCATATCATCTCAGAAGCAATAACTTAATTCCTTTATGATCCGTAAGGCCTAATTCCACCGTTTGATAACACGCAGAGGACACTTAAGATAAGTGTTATATCCTGCGTGAGTATTTGAGGAAACAACGGCAATTCAGGTTCTTGTATCCAGAACAAGGAAAACGTGTATAAGTTGTATTTTCAGAAAATCTTTCGTACTTTTTTAATTTATAAATAACAAGCGAACTAAATACTCGTCCCTGTGTACGGGTGTAATTTAAATTTGGAAGTTTAACGTAATGAAAGGCACAAGTCTCACAGCTTGAAGATTTAATTATAATTTTAGTTGTTCAAGTTTTAGCCATACTTACATTTTTCAATTAATTTCTACATACATACAAATACGAACATATCATCACACGCCTGCAATTCCCGAAGGGGTAGGCAGATCAATTCAAGGAGCAATAAGACCCTTAAACCGCAAAAATATCATTTATATCAATTGCCTTTGCCTGCGTTAACTAATTATTCCTTGACCCATGTTGCTGTTAGACAAGAATGTGCCAACTGTGTTTCTCTGCATGTCGTAAAGGTGACTTATGGTACTTATGGTAAGTATTAAGTTTGTGACTGTGTAGGCGGTAAGCCAGCCATTTATCACAACTATTTCACAATGTTTGATCTGTGTTAGCTTAGTTTCATGTTTGGCTAGTGGTGGTTGAAGGAGTGTGTAGCTCCTTGGGCTTTGCCTACTCCTTTGGGGATTGCAGGCGTGATGGAATGTATGACCTATATATTTTTAGCTGTCAATTTCGTCATTATCAACTAGCTTCTGCCCGCGGCTTCGCTCGCGTGGTGCATCGATGAAACATAGCCTATATGTTATTCGGGTGTATGAGCTATATTATTCTTAAGTTTCATTAAAATCCATTCAGTAGTTTCTTGTAGAAGAGTAACAAACATCCATCCATCCATACATACAAACTTTCGCATTTATAATATTAGTAGGATTATTTTTATCTGCGTGAATTTTATGTGATAATAATAACACAGTTTTCCTAGATAAATGGGGAATACATGTTTTTTCTGGTTACATATAAAAAAACTTGTTTGAATCAAATTATGAATTTATTATTAAAATTACCTAAATTGTTAATATTATTGTATTAATAAACCAATTTAACAACAGCATTTTATCAGAAAACGTGACATAAGAATTAATCGTTGGTAAGAATCAGAAATTTTCAGCCGTGGTGGCCACCGCCATGTCCGCCAGAACCACCACCCTGGCTTCCACCAAATCCGCCTTGACTCCCACCCAATCCGCCGGATCCCCCTCGCCCTCCACCAAATCCGCCTTGACTCCCTGAGCCTCCGCCTAAGCCGCCGCCTTGACTACCACCTTGGCCACCGCCAAATCCACCTGAGCCACTCTGGCCTCCGCCGCCGTAGGCCAAGGTCATAGCGATCAAGCAGACTCCCAAGACGAATAAAACCTGGAAAATGCAGACTACTGAGTAAAACGGTAAATGGATTCGGTTCCCTCTCTCTTCCTCATCATATCCAGGATGTTTTTTGGACCTAATCTGGTACCTATCAATGTTTTAAGACTGACATGTAGGCACCCTGTGGTATTTATGTCTATCAATATCA
This sequence comes from Glyphodes perspectalis, assembly GCA_951394215.1. Classification (NCBI taxonomy): domain Eukaryota; kingdom Metazoa; phylum Arthropoda; class Insecta; order Lepidoptera; family Crambidae; genus Glyphodes; species Glyphodes perspectalis. The sequence continues at coordinate 5,074,560 of OX596217.1, forward strand.
CATGACAGATCTTATTGTTTAGAAGAGTTTTAGTTGTATAAGTGTGGATAAAAATAGTCTATATTTTTGTAATATATGTGATGTCGTTGAATATTTATTATTTTATTATTATTATTAAAAAATATTGGACTTCTTAAAGTAATTGTACATGTACAATGTATGTACATCTGGTCGATATTTCAACAAATTTAAATAAAAATAACAAATCCTTGTTCAGTAACTAAAATAATCTATTTAATATGATAAAAGTTATAAAATAAGTTGCTTTAATATGTCAATTCCTAAGATTTGCACACGGAATTTTAAATTTTACAAATGTAGATTAGTATATTATTTATTACCTTAGTGAAGGCCATGGTGAGACAAATCTGAACAAATAGAACTAATGCTTGCTGTGTGATTCCAGCCGTTTATATACTAGATACTACATAAATTATTAATATTCCATATTCAATTCGATAATCGATGTTTCTATAATTGCTTAGATTTTTAATAGCATGTGACGTTATTGTATTTAATTTATGTTCTTACAAACCACTTACTATAGGTACGTGATTGTCTCTGACTTCAAACTTCATGAAATATTTCTTCACTAGCTATTGACAGTGGCTACCCTTACGAAAAAATATGGACTGTTACAGATACTTTATACCTAAAAGCGGGCGTCCTGACACACCTATTAATATTACGGGATTGATTTATAAATAAAGAAGAAAGGAAATGAACTGTCAAACATTTGAAAACGCAATTAAAACTTTTTCAGACTATTAACATAAAAACGTAATACAAGTTATTCTCACATGTATAGTGTTTGTAAGGAAGGATTATAATTGATAATTTGTTTCGTCACGACTAACTTTACTGAATATTTAAAACTAGTTGTGCCCGCGGTTTCATCCGCATTTATGGTTATTCTTATTGATAGGCTAATTTCCTCGATAAATATACTATGAACAAAAAAATTTTTTTCGATTCGGACCAGTAGTTCCTGCGATTAGCAAACTAACAAACAAACTTTATATGTATAGACAATTCAAAAGTTAGCAGATTATAAATTTATCTAAGATAGAAACATTTACCTACATAGATTTTTAATTGTATTACGACATACCTACGTATACAACAATAATAAAAAAAATTGTAGAATGGATAACTCCAAAGCTAGTACAAAATACGACACTACTAAATATGTGTTAAACTTTTGTTAATAAAAGATGTGTCGCCATGTAAACAACCATGCATCAAAATTATAATATTTATTGAATATGCATCATTACAGAGAATCTGTTTATAGCATTTATGACGACAGATAGATCTTGAGAATTTTCCATGGACGTGCGTAATGCATTTTTCCATAAATAGATTAACTGAGTTTGTAGTAGTAGGGTAGAGAATCAAAACACAAAATAACAAAGTAATTGCCTTTTAATTAATTATTTATTTATTCTTTACTGCACATAAATATAGTTAATAATACAGTAGGTTTTATACAGAAATATGATGTAGGTACCTGTGTACTTTTTAACCGACTTCAAAAAAAAGGAGGAGGTTCTCAATTCGACTGAATTTTTTTTTTTTTTTTTTTTTTTTTTTTTTTTTTTTTTTTTTTTGTATGTATGTTACTCGATATCTCTGAGAATTGTTAACCGATTTCCAAAATTTTTTTTTTAATCGAAAGGGTTTACTCCCGAATTGGTCCCATTGCCACCAAGTCAGGATCTGATGAAGGGATCCCAGGAAAATCGAGGGCAACCCTCAAACTTTATAGGCACGTACAATGTGTTTTAGACATTTTCTAAGATTTTTCAAGTATTTACGTATGGTACTTATCATCTTATGATGGTGAGCTGACGATGGAAGGTACAAATCCTTAACGATTAGGAATTAGTTTATGATTCTTTAAATATTGATATCTTCGAGAATTGTAAGACGATTTTTAGAGTTCTTTTTTTTATCCAAAAGGGTATATCCTGGAGTTGGTCCTATTGGTACCACATCTGGACCTGATGAAGGAATCTTAGGCAAATTGAGGGAAACCCTCAAGTATTATAGGCGCGTACAAACTATTTTAGTTATTTTCTAAAACAATTCAAGTATTTACGTCTGGTATTCATAATCTCATGTTGCTGAGCTGATGATGGAAGGTGCAACTCCTTAACGATTAGGAGTTCGTGGATAATTCTTTCAATATTATACGGCCATATTGAGTGTTATTCTCGAGATAGTCTCAATTTCACCAAGTCTTGGTCTAGTGATGGGGTTCCATGAAAACGAGGGCCACTCTTAAATTTTAACGACATGTTAAGTGTTTTATTTATTTTTCTACAATGATTCCAGTATTTGCGTCTCGTACTCATCATGTTATGTTGCTTAGCTGATGATGAAAGGTATAACTCTTTGAAGATTAGTAGTTTTAAGTAATTCTTTAAACATTAAAGGCTCGTTATACCTTTTCGTCTTTAGTCTCATAAGACCGGCACTGTCTCATTAAAGCAGCTCGTTTTGATTTGGTCTACCTACCTATTAATAAATTTCACTAAAAAGTAACAAATAAGTTAAATTTTAACAAAAATAAAAACCGACTTCAAAAAACCCCGCAAAAAAATGTTTATTAAAAAACACAAGTAAAAACTGCCTTAATAGCTATTTAAATGTCCAAACACTAAAAAGTATAAAATAAATTCTATCGACTGCTTCGATGAAAGTATTAATCTTTAACACGTATTTAAATATTTACAATAATCAGTTAGTTTTGGAGTCGGTGCCAGCCAAACTAAAAAAAAAGTAGACACTTAATAACAAATTACCTTACTAATAACAATATGAAACAAATTAGTTAAAATATGAGTATATTAACTTACTATTGATTTTGTATATTCAAACCCTATTTTACCACCCTTCACCAAGAAAAAAATAATTGCAAATTCCGAAATGATGATATAATTACGCGGGCTGGCACCGACTCCAAAACTAACTGATTATTGTAAATATTTAAATACGTGTTAAAGATTAATACTTTCATCGAAGCAGTCGATAGAATTTATTTTATACTTTTTAGTGTTTGGACATTTAAATAGCTATTAAGGCAGTTTTTACTTGTGTTTTTTAATAAACATTTTTTTGCGGGGTTTTTTGAAGTCGGTTTTTATTTTTGTTAAAATTTATTTCAGTTTTAATTATAATTTTGGTATTCATATTTTTCTTTGTTATCCTTTTTTAAATAATAGTTAATATTGTCTATTACAGGATATGGATATACTAGAGGCTGGTGAACCGGAGTTACCTCACCATAAGCATAATAAGGAAACGTATGAAGTCCTTGGATATACGTCATAGGGATGTACGGTTTAACAGCAGCACCATTTAAAAAATACATCTTATCATCCTCAGGTTTAGGTTCTTTTTTGATTGGTTTCACACGGTCATTGTAAGGTCCAAGCACTGGAGTCCAGGGGTTATAATAGGGATATTTGCCATGGAATTCTTGGCTGTACGCAACGACTTCCTTTGACATTACAAAGAAAATGAATATTAACCTCCACATGATTCTATTTCTAGAGTGCAAGGCACAACTAAGATGTGAGACAGTGGTGTTGTTTAAATAACAAAAGCAACCATTAGTATTATCAGTGCTGAGGAAATAGGTAATTGTGAAAAAGGCGGTTTATGTTTGTTTTTAAAATAATTGCTTTGGGAAAACCTTTCATAGGGCTAAAAGGTATTTCCAAGAAAATTACGACACAACGGTTAGGATTAGCCTTCATAACATTCAACTTAATTATTTCATAGTTATTTACATATAAAATGGTGCATGGTGACAAAAGAAATGTGTCAAAAATATATGGTGATTAACTCAATGCCTCCCACGTTCCTTAGCGAAGGATATCCGTACATTGTATGCAAGTATCTCAAATTGTATTGAAAACATAAGTGCTAGGTGCAACTATAACGCAGTGTCGTAGCGCGATGTTTAAGCAACGCTGCATTGCGCCACGGAATTGCGCTAACACAGTTCTATGTCGTGTGCAGTGGCGTAGCTACCCAGCGTCAAGGCCCCGAGGCACTGTCCCGCCTCGGGGCCTTCAAGCTCTGTGGGCCCATAAAACCTGATTAGCAAACCTTGAATCCTATCTAACCTCGACTAAACCTGTCGGAGGAAAAAATATTTTCCACCCTCTGGACCAGTTTCTTTGCTTGCAATGCAGCCGCGCTTCTCAAGACTCACGTGGCGCGTTCATTTTGCTGCGCCATGACGCAATTGCGAGTTGAAAAAACTAATGCAATTAACTGCGATTGAGTTGCTGAAGACGTTGTGTCAAGATATTTTGTTGAATGACCTATGTCTAGTTTAGTGTGTCGGAGCCATGACGATGTAGCGCGTCGCCAGTGTGACAAACGCCTTTGTGAAGTGGTATTTTAACTTTAAAGTGATTACTTAACATAGTTTGAATTTCAACATGAATTAATTTCAAGATGAAGCTAAAATATTTGTTGGTTGTGGTAGGTAGTTTTTATTAGTAAAATAATAAGCTTAGTAGTGTTTCAATCGATTTTTGTTGATTTATTTAGTAAGTCGCTGTGCTAAGTAGGTATCTTTGAGATGTAAAGACATTTAGTTTTGTTGTATGAAAGGAAATTCAATAGTAAGAGAATACGTTCAAGCTTCACCAATATGAATCATATTCATACTGTGTGTCAAAAATGTTTAACTTGTGCGAAAGACGACTGATATGACCGACGCAGTGAAGCATTCATATTATATGAATATGAATACATACATAAGTATGTCACTTTTCATTTTCGTATGAAATAAGACGTCGCTGGAAATGTTAGGTACGCGTATTAGTACGCCTGGTGTAAATCTATACCAAACTTGCGCACCTAAATGCCCTGTGACTGTAAAAAAGTCAGTTCTTAAAGTTATTGAATACATTTCTGTTGCAGATAGTGTTGTTTCAAATGTTATACACAGCGGATTCACAACGTAAGCCGGGAAAAGACGAAGAAACAAGCGAACCGTGCAAGAAAATTAAGAACACGATTAAAGCTATAAGAGCAGAAATTAAAAAGATGGTTTCTAAAGTGACCACATGCGTTAAGAAATTTCTTTCTGCAGCGGAAAATTGGGTCCAAAAACACTCAGGATAGAAGCCAATTTCTGATTGTGTGAGTAAATAGTAAGTAACTGTCACAGCTATGTATAAGTAGTGGTACACACCATTAATAGTGACTTACTAACTCTTTATCAATCGTCAAAATGCAATGTGTTTTTAGATTTTATATGGGATTTGTGATCCTAATGCCGTGGTTTTATTTTAGGGTGATATTACGTCATGGCCTGCCGTACTTAACTAACTGTTTAATGTTTTCAAATAATTACAAAAATTTAGAATTTTACAATTAATTGAAAATTATTAGATTATTAAAGGGCGTCTCTATAAATAAGGTGTTGCTTTAAATATGATATGCCTTGGAATTATTTGTGTATGGTATATATTAGTTAATGTTCGGTTCTCTCTGCCACTTCGCTAGGGAAATGATGTGAAGCTCATTAGTTAGTTAATTAAAGTTGATCAAAAATACCAGTCGTTGATCAACATGGATTGCAAATGTAGTATTTATTAACTACTTTACCTTACCGCTTCAGTAGCAATAAATGTTTTGTCCCATACAAAATGTAAGGAATGTGAATTATATTTTTATTACTTTTTTTTATGACATTCTATTATTTATACAGTTAGTGGCTTGTTTTTCTTTATATTGTTGGCCTAGCTAGCTTAGTCTTAGTTTTGTACTTGGTGGATTATGGGTTGATTGAATGTGCAGTGAATCTGTACTTGCCTGTAAAAGAGTCTTAGATTAAACACGTACCACAATCTATTGGTACTTAAATATAGTAATTCATTTGATACATGTTTTGTTTTCTTCCCCAAAATAATAGATAAAGATGATAGGTATAACAGATATGAGAGGGTAAATTCCTCAGATGATTGGACCGATTTTCTCTCTTAGAATTATCCAAAAGCAATGTAGGTAAAACCAGTATTCAATTAAGACCTTAATTAAAAAGTGTGAAACGAGCACTCTTAATTAAAACTTCATTTGTTTCATCTGGCATAGGTTCATTTTGCCGCTAAATGCATAATTGAATCCATGTATCTAACTGCATTACAATTTGTGTTGTTATGCGTGCCATTATAAATAAATAATATAAAGTAACGTCCAACAATGAAAATAAAGCTGATGATTTTAATTTTACTGCAGGTAAATACATTCATTATTATCAATTATATTTGTGGTGAACCCAGCCTGCTGGGTTCTGCTATTAAGAAGCTGGGGTTACCACGAGTAAATTTGTAGTAAAAATGACCTTTTTTTAACGTGGGGAATGTATAAGGCACCATTACGCCATCCGGGGGAGGACGATGTGGCGTGGGGTACTCCCAGGGCCCTCTGAAACGGAGGACCCTTCTACGGCCAAGATGGAGTGGCCGGGGTAAAGGTAAGACCTAAGGTCTCAAGTCTTACGTGAGTCTAATTAAATGACCAACTTAGCACTAAAGGTTAATGATTTGCTACGTTATTATAAACTCCTTTCTGGACGTTGCCGTTGTCTTCTATAAATTCGTACTAATATTACGCTAATACAGTGACGGACTAACTGGGGGGCGAAAGGGGCGGTGCGTCCCGAGCCTCTGGTTCTGGGGTGCATCATATTATCTCCAAGTATCCTTAATCATCCTATATCAAATTGTGAAAGCCCCTTTGAGGGCCAGTAACACTGCCGCTCCAGGCCTAAAACAGGCTTAGGCAGGCACTGCGCTAATATTTGTTGTTGTAAATAATAACTGGCAGGGAGAGTGATCGAGTTGGTTTCCTATGATATAATATCTCTTCAATTAGATTGAAGCGACTGCAGATCTGATCTTCGTAACCCTATGATAGGTAAACCAGACAATATGGATCATAGTTACAAATCCGAAGTTGTTTAAATTTGCAGGTTTCATCACGATTTTTGACCTCACCGCCGAGCTAGTGGTATAAATACATATACATATATTTGAAAAATTCAGCTGTACCTATGTGCTCGGGTTTGAACCCGCTACCACTGCTCATACACTCACAGACTTATTTGCAGTTTTTTTATAAATAAAATGTTTGCAGATAACATGGCTTCAAGTTGTGTTTTCTGATAAGGCGGGCACTGGAAAAAATAGTAACAAGACGTTATTACCGCGGGTTGATACCCCAAAAATTAGACTTACAAATGGCGCCGGGATTAAACACCCAAACGGAACCAGGAAGGTTAAATTGAGCAAAAAAATTGCACGTGAGGATGAAATTGAGGGTTTTATTAAATCAACCCGATACCACGTAAATGAGGCACTTAAATACCTCCAAACGACGTTTCAGCAAAGTTGGAGTTCAATGAAAAAAGCTTTCGAGTAGGATTCAGAAAATATATTTTGTCGCTTCGTTGGAAAAGACATTTGGAAATTATAGAAAAAAAGGTTGTAAAGCAATTTCTAAAAAATATACTTTATTTTACTATGTATTTTATTAACATTATTTCTATCAATAATAAACATAATGACTTTTATAAATATTTCCCGCAGGTTCGCTCGCATTCATTCTTGTTTCTCCATACAAACTTCTTGACTGAACTTGAAACTTGAACCTTCGTTACATCCCCTTGGTATGAGTAAATGTATCATGATATTGTTTTGTATAACAATTAATCTTTAATCTATAATATAAAAATGAATCGCTGAATGTGTTGCAAAGCGCAAATCTCGAGAACAGCTGAACCGATTTCGCTAATTCTTTTTTAGTTGTGTTTGTTATTATCAGGTAAAGGTTGGGTCAGAGGGTAGAGGTTCTTATGAAAGAAAAAAAATAAAAAAGTTGCACGAAAAAAAGGGTACCTACTTATTGAAAATCCGAGAACGGGGCGTTACGAAGTGCGCCAGGTCAGCTAATTATAAATAGAAATCAAATATTTTAATGAGACAAATACCTATTTCGGGTTTATAAGTACTGTGTTATATTTACAAAAATGTTATACCTACCAATTAGTTCCAATTTCTTAATCAGAGCAAAAAGGGTTATAAACATGCAATTATTATCATTTACAAAGTCATCTACTGTTAATGTTATGCACCCAGACAGTGACGTATTTGCCTTGTAGCAGGTGTAGGAAATTATACTGCCCTGCGCTTTTGGGGCCCCCCGTCAGTTTTGTAATGGCTTCAATAGTAGAGCATAGAGGCCCCCTGTGGGGCCCCTCCAAAGGGACACCCTAGAGTTACGCCAATGGCTACGGGCCTGGCGGTGACTTGATCACTGCACCCAAACAGATTTAAGAGTTAAGGATAAAGCGAAAACAATTCGAAGCGGTAGGTGTGATTGCATGATTTAGTTCTCAGTATTATGTTATTATTGTTATTTTGTCCGTTTGTCACCTCCGGCGGACGACGATTACCCAATTTACGTAGTAGAGTGACCAAACGGCACGGTTGTTAAGGACAGGTGCCGTGTTTGGAGACACGTCTACTAGGGTCTGGTTTTGCTGTGTAGTACCTGTATTTTTTTATTTTTGTCCAAATCGATGACCCAATTGTATAGCTCCTCTATCTAAGGGTTACGTTAGTTAATTGTTATAACCAGGATCGCTAAATATTGAACTATGGTTTAAACGGACCCTTAAACATGGGACATAGTGTTAGGTAATGAAAAGATGATTCTTTTCATTCTAGTACCCGGATTATTTTTGGTAAAAACACCATTCCGAGACGGTGGCACAATAATATATCTAAGTGTTTTTTTGATATAGATTTTTAAAAACTTCGATGGCGTAAAATGAGGTTACTGCTTTCAGACCTCTTACTACTTATAGGTCTGTTTCACGCAAGATGATTCCCGTGCCAGTTGTCAGTCAATACTCCTTTTTATGCATCGTATTTTCTACGAATAAAAATATTCGGTTTCAAACATATTTAACTTTATACGCTAATATCATTGTAAAAAACAAAATTAAAAATCTCCATTAATCTAAACTGAGATTTATCAATTATCTTCATAAAAGGGGAATGTCAATGTACGTATTTATACCAGTCAGCTCAGCAGTGAGGGAATGTTTTTCTGATAAAACCTGAATATTCCAACAAGTAGGTATGGAGGTGTAACCATGATCCAAAATGATTTGGCTCCGCTATTTGGGTTACGAAGGTCAGATCGGCAATCGCTTCAATTAAATGACCAAATTCGCTTAATCCTGGACCATGCTCTAAGCGGACCCCGACTAAGCACGAGACATAACGCTAAGAGGATAATTAGCGTTGGTCCACCAGTATTCCGAAGTAGTGGTGACCCCAGCCAAATCCCTCGATTAGTCTCGACCACCGTAGATGACGTGGTCAGCGTATCGTGCGTAGTCAATCAATACCATAGTGATGCTTTGTTTATTTCGGCCCTTGCATATTTATTTAATGCTATAATAAACAAACATAATTATAGTTTGCGCCCTTAAAATACACGACCTATTGGGTTTGCAGCTGACCTTAGAATCTTGTTGGTTTATGACTGACGCTTGGTAGTCTGAGACTTAAGACTTGAAGAAAAATATGAGCTAATTGTGTTACTGGCATAGCGCGTCGTACATTACGACTAATCGTGTATTGGGTATTGTGTCAACGATGAGTTAGCCACTTGTCAAAATTTTTCAAGCTTATTTTTTGCTTTTGTAATGAAACTTAACTCACTTCACTTAAAATACTACCTATTTTTATTAACTGAGACCTCAAAAAAGCACTTATAAATTGTCAAGTAGGTAATACAAAACAGAACAATTTGAATCTCCCACTGGTTTGGAATGTCGCATCTATCGAGAGGAAACCGGCAAGAAACTTCTACACTTAAATCTGCATCTCTATTGCCCAGGCGGCCCATAGGAATACGATCAACCCTATTGTGATTACCATATGATGACTAGAATCTTAGCTTTCAGAATAGCCATAAGATCTATTAAGCTAATTATCAAATTTCCCATGTCGGACTTAGTGACAATCGTATTCCTTGCCTAGAATGTCGTAAAAGGCACTGAACGTGTGTTAGATACTGGCTTCTGCTGCGGCTTTGCTCGCGTGGTACACCAATAAAATATAGCATATATGTTATTCGGGTGTATAAGCTATATTATTGTAAAGTTTCATTAAAATTCATTCAATAGTTTTTGCTTGAAAGAGTAACACACTCACAAACTTTAATTTTTTAAATATTAAGTAGGATTGGATTTTTGATTATGTAGGCGAGGAGCTAGTCATTTGTCATTACATTTTCACAATTTTTCGTCTAACCCAGCCCAGTTTAATTTTTAGTCAAAAATGGTTAAACAGGCTTGCATCCCTTTGACTTTGCCTACCTCTAGGTACAGGAATTACGGGCGTGATTATAGCAGTGGCGGACTAAGCCTATTTTAGGCCTGGGGCGGCAAAGAGCTGTACAAGGTCCCTAGTAGGGATACGAGCAATGGTGCATGCCCGAAAAGGAGGGGGGGGGGGTCCACTGTTTGATATAGGATGATTACAGGAACTTTGAGATAATACGAGGCCCCTAGGACCTGAGGTCCGGGCGGACCGCCCCTTCCGCCAAAAGTCAAAATACTCTTTATTGATATAGGTTTGAAACAAACACTTATAAATCGTCAGTTAGTCCGCCAGGTTAGGTTAGTCCGCCACTGGATGATAGGTGTGCATGTATTTGTCTAGCTTTAGTTATTAGAAATGCCAGCTGCAGTGCAGTTTGAAGTTTGAGACTAGATATTACTGTGCCTTATTGATCTGTTTATAATATTGAATTATTCTTTGATATTGAATTATAATTCTTAGCAAAATGTAAGAACTAAGTACCTACTTATAAAGTAGGTACTAAGTTATTTTCCTACACGCTCTGGGCACAAATTTATAATTGGCTTACCTAAAGTGATGAAAGTTCTTACTACTTGGACTCTGGCTAACCCTTCTGATGTTGTCGGCATTATGACATATACTTACATGTATTTATATAAATAGTGTATACATCTATTGCGATAGCTATTTTATGAGTTAAATCGAAGCTATTAAAGAATAAAAAAAAATGCAAAATGGTCGGTGTCAGCCAGCCGACGTTGGTCAAGGCACATCCCTTGAGCGTTAAAATTTGCGTTAACGTAGTCCCCTGTGATGATCACACTGGCTATTTCAATAGACACACGTGTGGCACTCCTCCTCCAGAAGGACTCGGGACCTTGTCGAGGCAACACTGTGGACTTAATTCCTCAACTGTGATATAAAGTTTAGTAATAGAAATAAATTTACAATATATATTCCTGATATACCTATATATTTATTTCCAAATAATCATTAGATATTATATTATAATTCAGGATGGATTTTCGGCTGGCAGTCATCGTTTGTCTCGTAAGTAGATGTTATATTATTTTTGCTTAACCAATTAGAGCTGGGTTTAGCATCATTTTCGTTTTTAATTTGGAAGATGTTTTTCTCTGAGCTGAAATCTGAAAGTAGGCTTCTTAATTGTTAGATACCTAAGATGCTGTTCGCTTGGGTACATGGTTGATATTTTACTTAAGGCTCTCAGTAACTCGCTCGATTTTGCTCAGAAAATTAATTCTGGATTTATAGTTTTGGCTGCTTAATGGTGTAAACAATCAAGACCAACTACCTATTTTCATATACGAGTAGAAAGTATATTAAGGGTTCTTAACCCAATCCATACCATCCAGCGATTTAAGGAGTTGTCTTTGAATGTTCTAGTACAGTTAGGCCCCCTCAAAGTAACAAATAATATAATATAACCCCTTACGATTCCTGTATCTAATAGCAGGAATCAAAAATTCTAGCCAACAATTAAATTTAGATAAAGTTACACTCTTTACAATCGAACTCCTAATTAAAAACTTTCGCAAATAAAACAAGCCTTTACTCGGAAAAAAACCCCTTACGATCCGCTTTTTATACTTTGTAAAGTAACATATATTATGGAATGAGGTTTATGTACGTAATTGAAATTGGTAGGTACCTACTTCGTATATGTAGAAATTTTTAACAGTTATGGCAGTTAAACGACTATATTAACAATTATTTTTTGTTTAAAACACAAAGGTTTACACGAACCCTTAAAGAAGTTTTTGCGTCTCTATAGAGAATCACGACAAAGGGTACCTAGACCTACATCGTTCAATTCATAGCTTGCGCCTGTCAGTCACAAAATCGCAATTAACTCTACCTTGTACAATTTGCTATGCATTGCCGACGCATGTGGGTATTGTGGGTACCTTTTGTAGTACCTACATATTACGTTGAGAAGAAAGTAAACGATTAGACCAGTAATACTTAATTTTCTATTTTTCTTCCTAATGGGAATAAGGTAACAAAATCAAACCTTGAATTAACAAAATGCATTTATATTTTATCCAACAGAATCAGAAGTCTCGTTCACAATCATATCTACGTATACCTAACACCGAATTAGATTCAATTTCTTATCTACTCAGTAATTTAGATTTTAATTAACCTTAGTTAGATGATTGGTATAACAATAGGTTAGTAGGACGCCGTATATTTTGATTTATCTGATAATAGGTACGTTTGGAAAAAATTACCGGTCTAATTGGTACCTGATAAAGAAAGTTGAGGCTTATGTATAAAGCAGGGGTGGGGATGAACCATAAATATGTCCATCATAGAGCCAAGCCAATCAATCCCATAATATAGTAACAAGGCTATGACCAACCAGACCAGCTTTAAATAGTAAAGCTAATTAAATAAACTCGAGAAGGCTAATCAACTTCAAGAGCGAGTAAACTTTATTTCATCATTGTTAACAGTTTCCACCTGCATGCCCTTTAGGTTCAGCATTGTAACTGCCCTGCTCCTCCTTAAGTTGCGCCTGGTAACCCGAGGGCCCTAGCTACAACCGTAACGTGAAGCATTTCACAGTAGAAGTAATCTACGTCTTATTTCAGGCCGTCGTAGTGGCCGCATCGGCGTACCCTGATAGCACCCGAGAGCGACGAGACGTGATGGAGTCCATGAAGAATGCGTGGAACGAGGTAATGAAGACCCTCAGTGATGCGGGGGACGCTGTCGTCCACGTGTTCAAGCCCACTGAGAAGAGCGTGCTGCTCAAGATAGCTGATGGGGTACGAGGTGTAGATAAGATAAGGATAACGCCAGTGGCGGACTAAGGAAACGAGTAGACCTGCTCGAACAATAAACATCTTACTCACTTTCAGATGCAGCAAGAGATGGAGGAACTATTTACAAATACAAAAAACTTGTTCTTAGTTTTTGTCTTTGGATATTTAGTACGGTATTCCGCTTAAGTCATTCGAATTTAGTGCCACTGGAAAAATGTCCAACTTCTATTTAGATGTAGTAATAATGGATAGTTCATAAAGCGTCCTATAATAATTAAACAAGCCAACTTTGTGGTTGTAGTAGAAAATTCTACGGACTGCGGTGACAAGCCAACTTTGTGGTAGTACTTAGTAGAAAATACTACGGACTGCGGTGACAAGCCAACTTTGTGGTAGTACTTAGTAGAAAATACTACGGACTGCGGTGACACATTGTAAGCTCACTATGCTATTATAGATTTCTATAGAAGTAATGAAGAAAATTGTTTTACATTGGATCTTCATCTGTACTATAAAGTGTTGCATTTTTTTACTTTGCCAATCACCTATCTATTTGGTTTTGTTTACAAGGTATCTATCGGTCGAGCACTAGTTAGATCATAAGCAGTATTTTTATTTTTATCAGATAAAATAAATTTAATAGCCCTTTTATTTCTTTAATTAATTTTGTTTATTTCAGGCAACTGATGCTGGCAGTGCCGTCGTCAACGCTTTGAAACCGACTGAGAAGAGTACATTGGACAAAATGGCTGAAGGGATACAAAATTTGGGCTAATTGGACTTCAGAATCATCTTTCCGTTTTAAGATCCTATAACGCAGTATGCAGCAGTATAACGCAGCAATGGTTTTGATATGATTACCAATTTTACCAGGCCAAAGACTAGCTTTTACGATATTCAAAGACATTGCAAGATATAGCCAATATATGTATAGTGTATAGCTAATATACTGTAAATCAGCGGAGATGCTGTCTTTTTTCCTGCGACATCTTTATAAATTAGCCTATATTCTATTCTAATTAATAAGGTATATTTTAATGTAAATATTTATCAGGATTTGTATCGTACTTTTGCGTTTATGATATTAATAATTTTGGCCATCTGTCTATGTTCCGTTGGTATGGATTCGAAACTTACATAGTATAAAGGCTGACTCTATCAGTATGCTTTATATATATATATATATATATATATATATATATATATATATATATATATATATATATATGTCATTGTAAGTAATATATCATTTATGCCAGTCCGAATGAACGTGGGTATCGCTTCTGCTATTGTAATTGAGTTACGTTTAATCAACCCACGTCTATTTAGTTCAAAGACCTCTTTTTACCGCCATTTTGCTTAGTTCGAGCATTTGATGAGATAAGCAAATAATCTCAATGAATGCTTTCGGTGTGCCCACATGATCAATTAGTAACCAGTAGTTATACAGCCCCATAAAATCAATACTGGCTTGGATAAGTTTCAGAGACCTGAAAAGAACTAGAAGATTTCGTCAGCAAAACAACAATAATAGAAACAGTATTTTAAAATAATGTTTCAATATGATCAATTGATCACCATTTGAAGATATAATGGTGACCAATTAATCATGTTTTTTTTGTTTTTATTTTCACAATTTTCCATCTCACCCAGTCCAGTTTTATTTTTGGGTGAAAGTGGCTAAAGGGGCCTGCTGCCCTTTTGACTTTGCCTACTCCTTCGGGGATTATGGGCGTGATGTTATGTAGGTATGTAATTGATCATATGACTAAGATAGAAATTAATAAGCACCTTCTTGTTTGTGGCGAAACGAAATCATTTCCTCTGTGAAACCATCCCATGATCGTTGGACGGTTTGTGGCTTTTAAAATAAGTTGTTGCCGCGTAATTTCGTAATTTAAAGCAATGTGAAACAAAGAGACTACTAACAGCCCACATCCTTGCGAATCCACTTGATTGTGAGTTAAATTAACAAGATTGTCCACGATACGCACAAAGAACGCGTGTCAAACTGTCAATTTAAAGCATACGTTTGTAGTCGTAGTTTAACAAATCAAGCCTACAGTCCAGTCTGAGATATTCGCATCGTCGGGAATAGAACGATACCGCATTAGTACACCTACACGTAATTATAAAGCCTAATTTTCAATGTTGTTTAATGTAACTTTCGATCTTATAGCAAAAACTGTTTACGAAGTACCTACTTACTGCATTATTCCCGACAATATGTAACTCAGGTGTAAGGGATTCGTTAGGTGTCAGGTTTTATAATAAAAATATGCATGTATTAAAATGTAACGTTAGAAATTTTGAATCAGTCCATCGTCTGCTTATGGAGTTTTGCAAACAAAGATATAAGATAGCTGAATCGAAGCTAAGAGACATTTAATTACTTTTACCTACAGAAATCAAAATTCGGTTTTCTTTTCTGGATTTGGCCTTCGTTAAGATAATGATTGCATACTGATAGCATGGCTTTTTGGCTGGATGGTGCATTCAGTAGTGACCCTGCCTCAAGCGCCAAGATTTGTGGGTTCGATCCCCACCCAGGACAAACATTCGTTTGATGAATACTTGTGTTTGTTCTGTGTCTGGGTGTTAATATCCAATATTTAAGTATAATATTTGTAATACCACTGTTGTTTCTGATATCGGTAACAAAAGTGCTTAAGCTACTTACCTCGGAGGCAGATCAATGTATGTATGTGATGTAGTCTGATAGCAATACCATTAAGTATAGTATAAATATGTATGGGGAGATATAGGTGGACATAATTTTACATCCACTCCTACCTCCCCACTTAATCTGTGTAGGTATAAAGATGGCATTAACGTTCCTTCCCCTTATTTCCAAGTCTATCTCCAATAAATGCTTAGACACTAGCCGCGTCGTCCAGTTATAATTTGCTTAGATAGATACTTAAGAAACTAGGAATCAAAATCGAGTTTAGTTTGTACTGACATTTCGTGTTGCGTATTTATACTATCTCAAACGTATTTTATATCTTTTGCATGATTTCATCACGACAAATTGCATCAGGACCTGTTATACCAGTCTTTCCCAACACATTGGAACCACTCTTTATTTTTTACATAGCAATAGTAATAGCGGATCACTCCGAGGATTTTATAGGAGAAAATAGGAGACACTGGCAGGGCCGTCTAAACTATTCTGGGGCCCTCGGGCACAAAAGAATTTGGGGCCGTTTTGGAAAGTAAAAAAAAGCGAAGTAGACTAAACCTAGAATTAGCCTAGCGCCCCCATTTTTAGGGGGGCGCTGGGCACGGGCCCCTTGTGACCCTATGTTAAAGACGGTATTGGATACTGGTAATCCCAAATCATAAACCATAATTAGAAAGTAAATTCGTATAATTGATATATCTTTAATACACAGGTTACGATTTTTTACAACTAGGATTTGGTATCGGTGATACAGCTTGATGTAGTTATAGATTTTTGTAGTTTTTTTTACTATACTAGAATTATAAAATTTTCAACACGTTGTAAAATCCAAAGTTTATTTTAAGATGGATAGGTTTTTTCTAGACTTACCTGTTCTAACAAGATACTATGTAGGACTATGTAGCCTAATACTATGCGCATTTTACAGATAAATCTTTGCATCTTGCTGCATATTATTTTTAACTTTTTATCTATGTTTCGTATTAAAATGACCGGTCGGAATTAGCTATGATATTCTTGTATTTTTTAATATGATATTTTAACTCTAAGAAAATATTTGTAAATGTTTACTTCGTATTACAGGGGTATTGATTAAGAAAATTAAATCAAAACGAATCATCCGTGTTTTATTGTTTATTACAAAAACGCTTATACAAAACAGTGCTACGTGATACATAACAAGTGTTCAAATAGGTACTTATTTACTTACTCATACAAAAATGTGCATGTGAATGATGCAAATAACGATATATTCTGTTTATTTGAATTTATACTTCACTATCGTAGGGAGCGCTTGAATCTATTTCTATAATACCATCTTGATAATGTACATCGACGGTGTCATTCAAGATATCAACTAGCTTCTCAGTGCTACTTTCCATCCGAGGAACTGGGCTCTCCGGGTAATCAGGTCTGTTGTAGTATTCTTCATCTTTAGGCTTACGTCTGGACGGCAAGATGAATATACCAGCGGTGATCTCTTTCTTCTCAACAGTCTTTTCTTCTTCTTGAGACAGTTGGTACGCTCTGTGTTGAAGATCAGATATGTTGTATTGGTAGAACTCGGACTTGTGACGTTCTCTGATGAACATGCAGTACGCTATCCACACAATAACGATGACCGCCTGCGGACAAATGAGGTTAAGGTCAAAGACGTTTACACAACAAGCCCGTAAACAATATGATTGGTTTTATTTAATATGTAAACAAATCAAATTAAAGCAGCAATATTTCGTAATACCTATAAGTTTGGCGGCTTAAGACTTGTACACACTGTGAAATCATTCGACCATATTCAACGATATATCTATGATAAGTTATTTCAGGGAATAATGGAATGAGATAAAACTATATATTTACGTAATACATACTTTAAGTATCGATATCAATCTTATATAATAGAAAATAAATAAATATGTGAACATTTTATGAACAATTGCAAAGATCTACTGGGCTATTTAAAACATGTAGATACGAATAGGCAACTAGATTATAAGTAACGTAAAGTAACTTATAATCTAGTCTGAAAGTATCTTGATAGACCTTATAAAAACTAATGTGAACTGAATGGTAGTAATTAAGAAACTTGGATTAGCGAAGATACAGAGGATAATAACGCCATTCTTATTATATTAGTAGAGAAGGAAAGTAAGTAATAAGAATTCGAGGAAATCCGCTTGCAGGTGTGCGGATGTTATACAGTGTGACGGAAAAACCAGGATGAGATTAATATATTGTGGACAGCTGTACTTTTATTAGGGCTAACAAAGAGTAGGTAATCTTGGAGTGTATATTTATTACACTGCAAAAATGGTAACTCAACAAACTGATGAAAAATGTCTTGGTAATACGAATAACTGATCTATGACCCATACATATGCCAAGTAATATTAATATACCTAAGTATAGTTTTATATTGAATTTCACACAAATGTAATGTTTTGTGCAATGGGCATTGTTTGTTTATACTCAACGCATTGTACTTACGTAGGTATTATACGCAACATGGGTGATGTTTGGGTGTAGTTAAGTAAATACTAGCATAAGTATACATTCTCATATCTACCAACCAAGGGTTCTCTGCTTACATAAAGTCTATCTATATTAAAATATAGATATAGATGAATCTTCTTCGCGTTTCTTTAGGTGCGTTTGGCTATAAACGTATTCAACGAGGATAGAAACGACGGTCCCTGACCTAGATGCAGAAAAAGACCCAGATAAATTGGATCAGAGTTTACTTCTGTTATTTGAATAACCCCAGGTAAAAATCCAAAGGAACATGCTTGCATCAGCACTCTACACAAATGAAATGTGAATGTCCTGTTTATTACTCGGCTATTTACTCTTGAATAAACAAAATAAGTTGACGTTTAAGTTGGTCTAAGAACAACGCAAAAAACGCGCGCTCTCATAGACGCACGCTTAGAACGGTCTCGCCACAAAACACGCAACATATGCGCGATAAGAACGAGAATCCCTTAATCACGCAGATGCGTGATTAAGGGATTCTCGTTCTTGTCAGATGATCAGTATCATACTGATCAGATGATCAGTATGATATCATAATCTCTTCTTAATGACCTATTCATTGCTGTGACGCCGTCACACCGGTCTTTTCACGATCAACTTCACCACGAAAACCTTGGAGTAAACTCCGGCTGAGTGGTACATTACACAATAGACGTTACACATTGCAGGCGTCTAGACTAGGTTTTACACGAGTGTGATTGGATCGGACTTACCAATACGAGGGCACAGATGAAGCCGGCGATGTAAACACTCATTTTTATTTATTTATCGGGTTTTAATGGCGTTGAAAGTGAGACGGGCGTTGCTGGCGAGTTAGACCGAGACAGTCGTGGCGAGCGATCGGGCGCGCATTCAATTAATGTCACTCCTTTAGCTCGTGATGTCATCAGGCGATTTTAATTCCTCTATTGAAAGTAATGGGTCATTTCTTAAAGTACAGCTCGTATCTTGTACTCATTACGGCTTTGGAATGGTTGCAGTTTTTTTGCAATGTTAGCGGTGGCGTTATTTGTTTGGGATCGAGTTTTCATTGGTTGGGTACTGGATTTTCTTTTGAATTTTTTTTAGAAAACTTTAAAAAGTACTGATATGAATATCAGAGACATCTTTGATTACATTATAGACGAGATTAAAATATTCATGTGGGAAACATGGAAGGGCCAATGTGGTGCATGTTTTCTTCAAAATTTGGTAGAGGGTAGTTTGATTAACGGAGGGTCGTGCGTTTTTTAGGTTTTATCTAATATATAATGTGCAATGTGCTCTGAAGGCACAAAATTGAGTTATATATTTTGTTTTGAAGTGCTGTGGAGTAATGTAAATGGAGTAAAAGCAAATACTACACGTCTTATTTTTTTTTTAACTAAATAGTAAAAAATTTATAAATTTAAAATTAAAAATTAAATTAGTTGAGTGGTTGGATAAATACCCAACCACTCAACTAATTACAATTTAACAATGGTGAAAATTTTCAAGTTTGTTAAATAAGAATGATATAAAACCTATAAAAAGGTTCATTTAGGGCGAAAAATAAAAATGGATACTTTTTGAAACATTATTACTTTTAAGTAGGTATTTGACATGATTAAATATAAAATATAAATATAAATATCCGACTACATCACATACATTGATCTGACTCCGAGGTAAGTAGTTTAAGCACTTGTGTTATGCTTGTGTTACTGTTATCAGAATCAACAGTGGTATTTTACATTATATACCTATACTTAAATATTGGATATTAACACCCAGACACAGAACAAACACAAACACATGATTCAATTTTACTGCTAAGGTACTAAAAAATATTGGTTAAAACGAGCTGTTGACGATTGTCCTATTACCTATTTCGGTCTCGTAGTCCGCTATTGAAACATAAATAAACAAATAGCCACGAGGCCGAAGTATTTGTCCAGCACCAATTGTGATTGAATTATAGTCGCCTTTGACCTAATATTAGGAGAAGTAGGGTGCGCAAGCGGCGGAAATGACACTCGTGATCCAGTTAGAGCAGTGTTCGCACTAGTCTGGCCGGTACCTACATTGTATGGCCTAGCCTGTAAACTAGGCCGTAGATGTGAGTACAGAAGGCACTTCAGTGTTGTGAGCCTTAGTATACTTTATATGAGAGGACGTGTAAGTACTGGTGATATTTGACGCCACCATTAGATTTAAGTGCCTGACCTAGTTGGCCTGGAACCTAAAACTAATATAACAACTGTGGCCCTTGCCTAGAATATCGTAAAATGGTGTATGCATAAGCAGCCAATTATCACAACTTTTAACAATATTCCATCAAGCGCTGGGCTAAATGTGGTTTAAGGATCTTATTGTTCTTTAGAGGTTTAAGGGCATGATGATATATCGTCCCACCCTTAATCATCTAAAGAGCAATAACAGAAATATACCCATGTATATTTACCTGTACTGAGTATCGCTAATTATCCATACATGTACAAATCATCACGCCTGTACATATTAATGTACATGGTACTTAAAAAAAAACCTAAAACTTTAGGTTTTTTGATCTTGGCCAAAACACTGCCATGCCCATGCGCAGCGCTCCTCTCATAATCTATGGTGTTAGGGAGCGACGTAATAGATGGAGTAGTAACGCTACATGTTTGTATGAGGTATGTACTACGTATGTATTGTGTAGGTCAAAAGTACTTACACATAGTAGTATTGCGCAGTTCGCAACAGGGTCTACGGGTTTGGTTTATTTAGCGCAATGAGTGAAGTACTTTATCTAGTGGAGGGTCCACATATAGAGAAATGTACCTATTATAAGGGTCAAGGTTATGCCACACTTGGCATCGTATTAATTTATCACTATTAAGGCGGTAGCCCATTGGGAAGGACTGGGCCTTATATGGGATTGGTTTTGGATCTGGAAAGACCTATAACTTTAGATTTTTTTAATTTAAGTTTGGTTGGATTTATCAAGATGTATAGCTTGATGACGGCTGACCGGGACGTATGGAAAAGGAAGACAGGCTGCGCCGACCCCAGATGAACTGGGAGGAGGGCAAGAGGATGATGATGGATTTATCAAGATGTCGCTAGTTAGCGGCGAGACGGTACAATATTTTTTATTTAATTGATTATTTCAATGGAAGCAATTGTTGTCTAATCTTTATTAAATACATTAATCAGATAATACTTAAATTTTAAAATTAAAATAATATTAAAATACTTAAATAATAAACTTACTTGAAATATAGTTTTATGCATTTAAGCATCAAGCATGCAATATCGTTTCCTAACCATTGATTCCTAACAATGCTTTGCTCATGCCGCTGAGAAAATGGTACTATACTTCATATGAAAATTTAAAAAATCCAAAAGTTTCCTGTATACGATTTGATCGAGCCCTCTTCGCAAGTGTGACAAGTGACTATGAGTATATCAATACGTACCTTGGTAATTAATACTTATTTAATATCCACTTTAAAAAAGCCCATAGAGTTTTGCTATTGTATATGCATTTTATTGCAACATAAAAATGTAGGTACCTACGTGTGGGCATCGTGCAATTCGAACAGTATTTAATCGATGATTCAGTGTGATTATACTAAACAATAGGTGCTTAGATTGGAAATACTCATGTTTGCGATAACTCAGAAATGCTGAAATTCAACACTGAAATGTTATAACATGAAATTCTAAAGATCACTATACAAAGTCATTTGAGTCAAGTCTTCGATGGTGATCAAAGTCGGCGGTAAACCCCGAACAGTGGCGTAGCGTGGACTAATACAGACGTGGCGAAGTCGCATCAGCGAGGCTCCTTTTCTTTCGATCCTAAGATTTACCCAATAAATCTATCAATAAATCTATTACCAAACATTTGACTGGCCCGTTGGTCGAGTGGTCAGAGACCCTGGCCACGAAACCAAGGGTCGCGGGTTCGAATCTCGCTAGGGGCAAATATTTCGTGTGATGAACATGGATATTTGTACTCGAGTCATGGATGTTTATAAATGTATTTAAGTATGTCTATCGGTTCACCTAGTATCCATAGCACAAGCTTATAAGCTTAGTTTGGGACTAGGGAATTGGTGTGCCAGTCTGAAGAATTTATTTATTTATTATTATTATTTATTTTATATATTTATATTATTATAAACATGCTTGCAAATAAACTTGCATCACACTTACTCACAGTGAAGTGAGTGCCCACTTCACCCACGGCCATAGATTTAGAATTTTTTGACTACGCAAAAGATACATAAAGCGTGGGAGCGAGAAATCCTGCTGAAATACAAACCGCCCGAGAGAAAAAGAGACAGCGAATGAAGTACCTATATGTCAATGTTTTTGCGAGTAAGAGGCCATAGCGTCCCGGTCTATTCTACGTTGCAGTGAAATTTGTGCATTTATGTATTAAACCTTGGATTATAATCGAGAATATTAAATGTGCAATTGAGGTGACTTGTTCTGTACGTGATTGTGAGGTTACACGACGGAATAATTCGAATAAATACACTTTTAACAGGTAAATACGATTTTATCATTAGATTTTTTCAAACCATATTTTGTCAAATTGTTGCTAGTAATCAGTTTAGAAAAATATGTTTACAATAGTATATTGATTATAATTGATCTTTCTAAGTATACATCGTGATTATAAACAGAATTGGGGAAAATATTGTGTAAAATTGTAAATAGTTTGGTTACGCTAGTGCTTGACAAAGCGGTGACGTCACGAGTATCGATAAAAACTTATCGTCTTTTAGCGACATCATGACATGAATACAAAGTTATTTAGCCAAGTTATGTTGAAATATAATTATATTCACATTGGGAACTCATTATCTCCGTAAATTTGTTAGTTAAGTAACTGCTAATTTTTCTAGGTTTTTCAAGCAACCCAGCATTGTGTAAAAAGTGGATGCGGACTATAGACAAACCAGATTGGACTCCCAGTAAGAACTCCACTATCTGCAGCAAACATTTTGACGGCAAATGACGGCAGCAAAAAATTTGTTGCACTACATATTATTTTTAAATAACTAAATGACACCAAATTAAGAGTTGCTAATATATTATTTGTTCTATTTCATTCCATCATACAAAGCAAAAGTCATATCTTTTTGTCTTAGTATAAATCATAGAACATATTTCTATTTTTTAAAGAATTTTACCATCTCATTGTTTATAGAACTGCTTAGAATGAGATTTCTTACCGACTAATTCCAATTTACCTAATATATACAACTACTGATTTCAGTCAATGCCATAAATAATGAATCAAAAGTATAAAAAAGTGTTTTAAATACCTATACTATTACTAGGTATACAACTAAATCAGTCGATAATGTAAAAGTGCGTTTTTGACAACACTATTTTTAACCCACACATAGACGTCAACCAACACATGCTTAAATTTATTTTGGTCATGTCTCCGAGCCGTCATTGTGTATCTTGTACATCCTAAATCTATGCCCACGGCTGGGCACTTGGAACCTAGCTACGCCACTTGTCCTTTTATTGTGATGTTTTCTGTACCAACACCATGGGTGATGAAAAAAGGATACGTACCTATTTATAAAATGTATCTACCTATCTATACGTATATTATATGAATTGGTATATTAAAGAATCTATTACAATATTGTTCCTAGATGATTATTTATAATAGGTCCTCGATTGTTTAGGAAAATATTAATTGTTTAATATGTGCGGTTAACAAATTAATAAAATTCTTGAAAAGCTAAATGTATAGTTGATATTTCGATAAGATAACATTAAAGAGTACATAGGGAAAAAATATTGAAAAAATATATTATTTGTGGTCGAAAAATTCATTATTCTGTTGTGAATACATTTAGCGCCTGTATAAATAGTAATAGCAAGTTAGCGTTTAATAAACTTGCAAGAATTATTACATTCAAACTCATAGGAGTTCCTGACGATTCCGACATTCTATACAATAACGGATTATATTTAGACAGAAAAATAAAACAAAAGTGTCTGCATACAATGCAAATTAAATAATAATAAATAAATAAAAAATATCCATCGATATCACGTACATTGATCTGACTGCGAGGTAAGTAGCTTAAGCACTTGTGTTACATGAGGATATCAGAAACAACAGTGGTATCACAAATACATATTTAAATATATATAAGATAGAGGATATAAGACTGAAGTAACAAAAAGTAAAT
Source organism: Glyphodes perspectalis (assembly GCA_951394215.1). Lineage (NCBI taxonomy): Eukaryota > Metazoa > Arthropoda > Insecta > Lepidoptera > Crambidae > Glyphodes > Glyphodes perspectalis. Next base: position 5,099,146 of record OX596217.1, read on the forward strand.
TAGTTTACTATAATTCTTGAAAAACATTGAGTTTAGGTAGGTATATACCTAAACTTAATTTCATATGAAATTAAACATAAGAAAATAGATGTCTTTTTGTTGTTGTAACATTTTATCTTCTAGTAACAGTTACTAGGTAAATAAATAACGTTACGTCCACTAGTATATTTACACAATGACCATTTACATAATGTATAACGAGTATTCTCGCTTGCGCTTTGCAATATGATTTGAGGCTTATTTTTTTATTTATTAAGTTGAGGCTTGACGTTTCTTTGTACATTGTAGCATACATTGATTCTTCTTGTAGATAGTAACTTGTCCCATGTTGTTCTGGGAGTCTTAAAGTAATGTATCAACTGTGTTCTTCACCCAGCATTTTTATATAGGCAACTTATAGTGTATTGCGTGTGATCATGTTGGTGACGAATCGGGTTACATGTCATTATTTTTCTGTTTTTACATCTAAAACAAATCAATCCTGTTCTGTCTGAATAGGGCTTAAGGATCTTATCGTTCCTTCTATATGATTCTTATTTATTTCTTCTTATGTGATGCTTATAGCAACAGCCAACATTTTAACGAGTGAAAGCAATTATGGCATGTGTTAGCAGATCTAACAGCAAACAGGCTTAACTTTTTTGACCAGGTGAATGAACTGGGTTTTTGAGAACCAGTCTGATTAATTATATTTCGTTTTTTAGACGGCTTAATACATATGTACCATTACTCTAAGACAAACCCGTAACTAGTTATCACAGGCACAAAAAACCCGCAGAGGAAACTTTATTGCAGAACCATTAGCAGCTAGAAATTAAAATTTACTAGAATTAAATGCCAATGTCTATTTCATTTGAATAACGTTAATTTTGTTTTTAAATCTATTCTTATTTAATACTAGCAGGGCACTGTGGTCTCACCCGCGAGTTCGAGTTCCCGTAGGAATATCGGGTTAAATATAGCATAGATTACTCGCCGATAAAGTAGTTTTCCATTGGTCAAATATTTTTCAAATCGGTCCAGTAGTTTCGGAGGGTATTCAATTTAAACAAACAAAGAAGCAACTAAATTACTTATTTTCTCTCAATAAGTATTAGATTAATATAATATTAGTACGATATACAAATAAGTATGTTTTAAAAATAACGATGTAGAATGACTGGCCCGTTGGTCGAGTGGTCAGAGACCCTGGCCACGAAACCAAGGGTCGCGGATTCGAATCCCGCTAGGGGCAAATGTTTCGTGTGATGAACATGGACATTTGTACTTGAGTCATGGATGTTTATAAACGTATTTAAGTATGTCTATCCGTTCACCTAGTATCCATAGCACAAGCATATGCTTAGTTTGAAGCTAGGGAATTGGTGTGTTAGTCTGAAGAATTTATTTATTATTTATTTATTTAAAATAAATTGCATAGTCTAGCACACTTCATTGCCTAGCTCAAACCTAAGCTAGACACATATACATAGTTACATGTATGCGCTCTTTGCACGAGACAAAAATTTCAATTATGCTATAGATGTTTACAGAATTTTACAAATTCAAATTGCAATATTTTAGACATAGGTATTTTTATTGTCCAACTTGAAGTTTATAGCAATTTCATAGAATAAGATGACAAGCAAGCCATTTCCAATTAAACTTTGTCTTCGTCGATCAATTAACTCTCACATCTTAATTCACATTTAATGTGAGCGGTGGTAGCTCAATGGTAAGGACACGCGCCTCTTAACCAAGGAGTGCTGGTTCAAACCCGGGCACGTACCTCTGGATTTTTAAAATCTATGTACGTATTTATACTACTAGCTCGACGGTGAGGGAAAACATCGTGATGAAACCTGCAAATTCAAATAACTTTGGATTTGTAACCATGATCCAAAAATTGTCTGGTTCCCCTATCTTAGGGTTACGAAGGTCAGATAGGCAGTCGCTTCAATGTAATTACCAGACTCGCTAAATCCTGGATCATGGTCTAAGCGGACCCCGTCTAAACACGGGATATAACGCTAGGAAGATGATGATCTTAATTCACATTTAAGTAGAAAACATCACTGATGTTGACTCCAATACAAAGTCCATTGATAAATTATTATTTAATGTAGTATTGTTTGCAATAACTATGAAGTTTGTATGGAAACTCTGGACAAAACATTAAGATAATTAATTACACAGAGCATTAAGAGTTTCTTGAAATCGTAATGCTCTTTGTAATTTGCTACGAGCGTCATTTTATGGCGGAAGTGTGTGATTAATTTATATTTATGAATTATTTTTTAGTCACTTTGAGTTTTGGCTGTGGTTAACGCAAATTGAGCCGTGAGCATGAAGACGAATAGAGAACAATAACGTCTTATTATTATGTCCCAGGCGTAAGTACAGTACATTAATGGTGTGTTGGTTAATGGATCATTATTATGTAAGTAACGATCTAGCCACTTGTAATTTTCATAATTTACTGTCTCCCCAGCTCAATTTTTTTTTGGCTGAAAGCCAACTTACAGATGTGATAAAGGATGATGGTGTCCGTCTTAGCTCTATCAGTATGCTCTTTTGCATATGTAGACGAAGTTGGTACTATTTGCGGTAATAAAATGTTCATGGATGTAAAACAACTCAAACATAAATATCGAGGCCCCGTTGAGTATCACAGATACATTATTATCTACTTTGTCGAGTAAATTTCTTACTGTCTTATTACTCAATCACTGACACTGTTCACGCTGTAGCTAGCTAAGCAAAAAATTAACAACCAATTTTATATAGTATGTTCTTTTAAAAAAATAGAAATACATAATCAATCGCATTTTTGTAACTGTATGAGATATCTTTTAGGTTTTTAGAATATTTATATTACTTTGTCCATTAATTTTGTTGTTACATTTTCAGGCAATCGGTTTAATGGTATAGTACCTAATAGTATTTACTTACTTTAACTACTAACCAAACATCGATAGCGATCATATGTTAACACTTTAAATCATTTTCATTATATATTAGATATAAAATATTTTTTTTGGTGTAGTTTAGCAAACATTTTACGAACATTTATACTATGTGTGAAGTATGCCTTCATTAATTTCAGTGACATTTTACTTTTAAATATGGTCATTGGGTTCACATTTGTTATTTGCAATGGTTACCCATTCAATATTCAGAGGCGGCCATAGCTTATCTGTTGATATCGTTGAGATTACATGGCAGGCCACCACATCCTTTTACATAACTTCTTTGAAATGAAATGAAATGAAATTGTCTTTATTTACGTAGGCTTAAAAAAAGCACTTATAAATCGTCAGAATAAGATCAATATCTACCGGTTCAAAAAGTAGATTCTACCGAGAAGAAATCGGCAAGAAACTCGATAGGTACTTTTTTAAAATGCCAAGTCTTAATAACTATTTGTAACAATTTATACGTGAATGTAAATTTAGCAGTGCAGGCGAACAGCCTATTCTGGGTCTAACCATATATTCTTATCATTTAAATATGTCATTCATAAATGAAACTAAGATACATAACATGGTTCCAACAAGTCAAGTAGCATACTTAGGTGTAGGTATAGAATTATTGATAATCATTATATTTTACGATACTTTGCAGGTACAAAATTAGGCAGAAAGAAAAAAAGATTCAATGTTTAAACTACACTCAGATCTTTTAACTTAAGTTATTTAAAATATTGTTGTACCAATGTTACACACGTACATTTGTATAATATTATGTTCATGACCACAACCTTCTCAGAGGTTGTCCGGTCCATCGAAAATTGCAATTGCATTTATGTACGTTTTGTGTCTGTGCATAAAAACGAGTAACAATGATATTTCATATATTTTTTAGTTATTATGTTGGACCAATATATCATTAGGTCTTTAGCTCGTTTCTAGTTAGGGCCCGATTTATATGATTATGACACGGAGCTTCTGCTTTCTAGGGACCCTAATGATTGTAACCAAAATTACTTAGTTAAATTTGCCCACTTTAATACACATCTTTATTACCTTCACGCCATTTCCCTAGTGGGGTAGGCTGAGAGAACCGAACGCCATATGTCACGGACATTAGGTACACACCTCATTCGCTTCTTTAAAATTCATAATCCTTTTCATAGCTGTATGGTTCTTATGGCTCCTAACATCACCTTCTGTTATCACACGACCATTCTGATCGTGTCTGAAAGTCTTGGCCTTTCGCGATTTCTGAATCCTTCTACTTTCGCATTGTATATCTTTTTAGTCAATATTTCGTCTTCCATTCTTTCCACGTGTCTGAAACACCGGATAATGTATACCTAATACATACCTAAGCGACGAAAAGGTTGCCAATTTTATTGAAATTTGTGTAATCGTTTTCATACATAGAAAATGATTACACAAGACAAAAATCTTCATCCCTAAACTATCTTTTAAGTTTCATATTAGATATTACATGATTTGTAATATTATTGCGAATTAATTCATGTTTGTCTTAATAAAATTGGGCGTAATCAGTTTTCGAAAGAATGATGCATAGAAGCATAATTTTATTATTAATTTATTTGTTTATAGTACATATAAGACCTTTTAGTTTAATACCACTTGTTGAGTTTAATGTTTCCTCTGCATGATTGATGATTAATATATAAAATTACTATTCTTACTTGTGTTAAGTACCTAACATAGTTTTCTCATGTCTTATAAGATGTAGTATTAGAAATAAACTGTTATTATAACTGTATATACATACCGTGCCGTTTAGTTTAGCTGTCAAAGAAAGAGGTAACAAAAAAATCATCAAGCAGGAAAGTAGGTACAATTGACTTCAAATAATGGCGTGTGGGTACCTACTCAAGTTTATAAGAAATGTGTTTTGAATGTATTAGTTATTATCAATGGAGAGATTGTTATTATTTAACAAATACAAAATAACCATATTGTTAAAAAAAAAACATAGTTACCATAATTTATTTAGGTATTTCTTTGTATCGTTTTGGTACGTAATAATTTACAACAGTGGCATAGAGGATCCCTTTAAATCTTTATAAAAACTAGAAGCTTTACAAGAAGGCTTTTAAGTATAGGTAGGTATGTAGAAAAGTATTACCCCATCTCAATTGTTTTCTATACATTATCTTATTATTTTTTATTATTGATAAAGTCGAACTACCTTATTGTGATTGGCCCCCAGACAACATACATGACGTAAATTGCAGACTTATAACCAAGTGACGATCCTTAATCTCCAACAAAAAAACCATGTCGACTGTACCTGGTTTTGCGTCATGATATCTGATATTATTCATACATAAAGGTTTAATGTAACAAAAAACATGCTCACACGCCGCCGGTCAGTCTAAATATAGCCCAAGTATAATTTTGCCGGTAATTATTTTTATCAGCACTGGGATTTGGATTGATCATGTTTAAATTTAAGATGTAGTGGGTTTTACCCGTTCATATTGTATACGCTGGTGTATATCTTGATCAGGGGCTGTGTGGGCTGAATGAATAATACAATCATAAACAATAGTTTACTTGTTTTATTTCATACTAGCTTCAGCCCGCGGCTTCGCTCGCGTGGTACATCAATGGAATACAGCCCATACGTTAGTCAGGTGTATGAGCTATATTATTATAAAGTTTCATTAAAATCAATTTAGTAGTTTTTTTGTGAAAGAGTTACAAACATCCATCCATACATACAAACTTTCGCATTTATAATATTAGTAGGATGATTTCAAGTAGAAAAAGTATTCTATTCTTTTTTAATACATTTGCATATACCTCTAAGCTTTTGATTGACAATCCAGGATTTAATAATATTTCCAGGATAAGAAGCATAGCCTGCTTCTTATCTATATTATTGTCATATACATAGTGTTCGAATTTCTAGCAGATAAAAGTATATTCCATGTAAATGAATTTGGTGTCTAAATTGTAATAGAATTGTAACATTAAATTTATAGGTACACAATTAGTATGAATTTAAAAAGAAAAATTTGGACATTTAAAGTAAGAAAAAATGTCATACTTATAAATATTATTTAAAAACGAAATCAAAAATAAGACATGTTAATTATATATTTTGTGATCTGACTATCTGTACTATTGGAATATTTTAATAATTATAAGAATACTACACCTATAAAACATATAATATTAAAATCAAGGTATCTCCTTGCCTAACTTTGTAGTTGACTGGTAGAGAATAAATCCATTACCTGCAGGCAAGCTTTTACATTAACAATAAGTACCTATGTATAAATAATTTTAAGATCCTGTCGATTTACTTCAAAAAGAGAGATCTAAGGCAACAAAAATGGTCTCCTATTCTTTACTGAATATAAAGAATTTATGAATTTATCCAACGATTAAATAAAAATTAAAGAATTAAGAATGCTTTATTGACAAAATATTTTAAAATTTTTGTTTGATTCTACTTTATTTCAAAATAGGCTGTTGCCTGTAGTATGGAATCCAGTGTCCAAAAACTACTATACCGATTTTAAAAATTCTTTCACGATTAGAATTTTACATCATCTCTAAATAACATATGCTTTATTTTATAACTAGAAAAAAAATAGAGATAAAAAAAATCCACAAATGCGAAGCCTGGACGGGCCGCTAGTGACTAATAAATAAACATCGACGCAAAACAATGTTTGGTAGGTCTGAGTTCACGAACTTTGCGAAAACGTCACAATAGTTTGAATATGACATTCAGAAATAACTATTTTGACTCACCATACTTATATTTTGTTTTGTTTTAAATGGGTTGAGGTGCTTTTTTTAGCTTTAGCGAATCATTTAAAAAAATCAGCACTTATAAACAGAAAAGTGTATTAGACAAGAGTAAATAAAGCTCATTTTTATAAATGAAGAAGAAATAAAATGATACCAAATAAGGTAATATCTTCGTCTATAATATAATAGGCTAGTATAGCAGCTAGTATAACTGTGCCCGCGGTTTCACTCACGTTTGTGGGTAATGTTATATCGCATAAAGCCTTCCACGATAAATGGGCTATCTAACACTCAAAAAAAATATTTTTCAAATCGTACCAGTAGTTCCTGAGATTAGCGCTTTCAAGCAAACAAATAAAGAAACTCTTCAGCTTTATAATATTAAGTTTTATACTTATCGTTCTATGTAATCTATGTATTAATTTACATATTATATAGACAAAGATAGTACCTGCCTTGAATGTAGAAAATGTGTGCGGTAGTGTTAATTGATAATTTGGAGGTTTCATAACAATGTATTTTCTTACCACAAAACGGGTACGTATTATCATGATTTTCTGACTCTCCTATCATGGAGTTATGGAAATTGGAGTTTCATACTCTTGAATGAACTACAAATATATCCGCATAGGACGACATTTAGTGAAAATAAATTTTGCTTTTACTTAACATTTTTCCTCGGCCATAATATATCTTTTAAATGCAACAAACCTCGTAATTTATATAACGTTATCTTTCTTACGTACTAAATGCTAGCATTATACTCTTGTTCCAGATCATTTATTATATACAAAAATAAATTATGTTAATAGCGCACATTACTGGAATAATAACTGCTGCTAATTCCAGTCTGAACCCAAAGGTTATGTTATGGTTTTTAATGGAGCTGCAATTGTCAATTCAAATGATTATGCTGTAACTTGTGGTTTTGTTTATCTGCTCACCGTGTACATGGATTTTAATTGTGTTCTGTACCTACTTATGAAAATCGTGTAATTAATTTGTTAGCGCAAGTGAAGAATGCAGATTATGATACTAAATCTTGGAAATTTTCTTTTTATTAGGTACCTACGTTTGTCCTCAAATTTATAAAAACAGCCTGCCCGCGGCTTTGCTCGCGTCATACATCGATGAAACATAGCTTATGTGTTATTCTAATGTATAAGCTATACTATTGTATAAGTTTCATAAAATCCATGCAGGACTTTTTGCGTGAAAGAGTAACAAATATTCACACATCTATCTATCCATCCATACAAATTTCGCAGAACCAATCAGGGTGCAGCGATTGCAATGACGTTTTGGCGATTTTTTTTCAAACTTACATTAAGTACCATTCTATTCCTTTCCTTTGTTTAAATGCTTGATTCATTGGCTACTTTTCTTAGTGCAGTGTATCAAGTGAAAATTGCATGATGAATATTGCAATATTAAGCTCTTCTCAGTATTGCGGCCGTATTTGAAATAGCAGTTTTTTTTTTTTATATTTTGATAAAATGACTTTATTTTATCAAAAATTTAAAAAAAATCTACTTAGATTTTCCAAATCACATGAAAATACCTTTTCACAAAGTAATTTGGTAATACGCAAATTAAGAGCTTTTTCTCAAACCTTTAATATTTTTTACCCAGTAACTCTACCCTAGGGGCGAATTCTATAGTAATTAATGCCAGGATTTATTCTAAAGCTAATTTCATACTTATAACAGCTGTCACCCCTTTCATTGACCTGTGCATGTTGCGATTAAGAAGTACGGAATTAAAAATATGACCCTATAATCCTGCCACCAGGGTCGTTTCCTTGCGAGCAAATCCCGCTTAATAGGACGAACAAGTTTTTAAGCCGCGTAAACAACTTAATGGTAAGATTTACATCAAGGTTTTGTGTTTTTGTGAATTTCAATAAAAATATGTTTAAGTAGCTTTTTGTAATGATTTCGTTCGCATGGACGGTAATTCTGCGGTTTCCGCTATTATAGCAAATTTGATTGTGTATTTTTTAATTGAGTCAAAACCATTTGAATAAAATGCAAAAATTATCCGGATTTTTAATAAAATAACCAAGAACCATCTCAACGATCACTAGGTTCTTAAAAGGTTTTTGACAATAGTCTACTTCCATTTCAGGTTTTGAGGATTCTCAAAAAAGAAGTTAATTATTATTATGACAAGCATGGCTTGGCGACTGGCGTTTATTTATTTATAAGATCCTTATAACAAGTGCACAGGAAAACGCACGAATTATACATAATGTTTAATATCGCACTCATGATAACGATACATTGAAAAAAAAAACATAACGACTATAATACAAATGAATCAAATATTCACATAATGATCTAGAATACCTTTTTTGTCATGCTTCTTTACATATATTTTCAAACAGATAAAGTCAATCAGTCGATAAACTTTGCAGCTAGGATATTTAAATGCCTTTTTACCATGCTTCTTCACACGTACTTGTCTTAAAGTTTTTTAATTCTTAAGTGGAATTCTATGAATATTTAAAAAAATTAAAATAAAGTTAAAGCGAAATTGCGCTTATTTATTCTCAAAATTTGCGCTTAGCAACGAACAAAATATCATTTTTATTTATGAAAATACAGAGTATGTACCTATTTTACCTAGATATTTGGTATTAACAGGTAATGTTTGACGATACTTAGCATTTTGCTCTTAGCCAGTTCCGGCACCGTCTTAGGTAAACATGTTTTATTATCTTTGTCGTTCCTTTTTTGAGGGTTATGTCATCCCAAGTTGCACGTTTTCATATGCATGTTTGACATTGTTGTAGTCACGTCCGATAAAAATAATGCGGCCCACACCTTGAAGAATGGAAGTTTACAGTTTGTATTACAACTCCATTTGTTATTAACCCGCGTCAGCAGTTTGATTAGCTCAATGCTTGAAATAGGGACAGAAGGGAATGTCTATAGAATGGAAGTTTGGTATACTTTATGTATTGACAGCCACTGAGGGTATAATTGGTACTACCTTTATGATCAAGTGTATAACTCATAGAGTAATGTTGTTAAGTTTTTTAAAATTGTTATCGTAAAAATAACATTTAAGTCTTTACACTCTGATCGCGTCTACTAGGTTTAAAGAAGTTTTAAGAAGAGTATAACCAGTTTGATTAGATAAAGATTGTCAGCTTGGTTTCATTGAAAATAAGTTCTTTTTTTCTTTTTATGACAAAGTAAAAATATTAAAAGTTTCAAACCACTATGCACCGAAGTATAACTTAGACTCAGTATCTGTTAACTCAAAGGTAAGGCAGGCTTAACTCGTAATACCACAATATTTCTAAATTCGAATGTAACAAATTATATATCTTACAATCAAACATAATATATATTCTTTTTAAAGTAAATTAATCATTATTTTGCATCTAGTCAGAAATTAATATCCAAAAGTCTAGTCCCTTTTGGCGTTATATAGAGCAAAGCCTTCTGTACGTTATTAATTAACGTATAAACGGACGCACACGCTCATGCGCGAGTTTGATCATATTTTCCTCCTTTAAATCTGTATATATAAGAATCCTCAGGTGAGACAATATCAGTGTCCACGTAGCAGACGTCTTGGAAACTACTATTGTGAGTGATTTCGTATATTGTTCATAAGTCGTCTCGTAGCGCTCCTTGTTCTGAAATTGTTATTTCTTAATTTATTTATTCTTTCGTCTTAATTTTTATATGTTCTTTCGTTTTAATGTCGATTAGTAGGTAAAAAAATATAATCAATACATATTTAAAAGTATCTATCTTATTTAGTTATTATTTATTTGTTTGTTCCCAACTTCACTGGAGTGAATTTCAATTTCCTTTTTACAAATAATCAAAACAGTAATTTGGCCCAGACGTTCTCAAATTTTGCTTACATAAAAAAAGTATTACTTTTATTAATTTTCTAATATTTTTATAAATACTAACCAAAAAAATATTTAAATGAATATAAGCCAAAATTATTTTTTACTAAATGTAATAAAACCTACTAGTCTATTATATACATATGGTTAAATTCTTACCATTTATTTGGCTTTAGAAGACAGTCAAACAAATTTTGTAAAAATATAAAAAAACTGAAATATTTCTAATAGAAATTAAACTATAGACTATTGGTTACGTTTTTGCGTATTGCATGACGAGTTTAAATTGAAGTAAACATGCTAAATACTTACGTAAGTATGTAACTTACATGTTACCAATATTAAAATTGAAGTCATCTTTCTATTTTTTTTGTTCAAGTTAATTTGTTTTCCGTGGTTTCATGAATATACGATTTCACGAGAAAGATATAAATCTTGCAAGTAAATTTATAATATGCAATTAAAATAATTGATTCAGGTTTTTAAAACTAAATATAAAAAAACTTTGCTACTTTAGTTAAAAAAAAGTATTTACATATTATTTTTACACGCCGAAAATCTAAATTATCACATTAATTTCAGGAATTTATACAGTTTTGATTGGTAATCCAAAAAAAGTAACATGTTAAAGAAAAAGAAAACAATATTTTATAATACTGAATTAAGCCCCGTAAGGATGTGGCAAACGGAGCATAGAATTTCATTAATTAGGTATTAATTACAAAAAAGGTGGTGACATTTTAAAATAAGCGATATTGTAATTTATTGGTGTGGCATTTTTGTTCCATCGCTGAAAAACTAATAATCGAGATCTTAACAAGAGTCACACCTACTTTACATTTCAATAATAATTTTGACAACGTTATTAATAAACATGTACATTTTGTAACTCGTATTTTTAATTTACTAATATATTGCGATGATCTGAATCACTGCATCGTGGTAAACGTAGCATAGGATACCTAGCTTAGCTAGAGGGACGACATACGAAAGGAAGCAAACATGGATTGCACAAGCAAAGCCAAAGATCAGGCCCAGTGGCTTTCATTAGAAGAGATTTTATCTTGGCGACGCGATATTGAAAGATAGCCTATATTGGGTGTCTTCATAAAAAATCCATAACATATTGGGTCTATGTTTCCTATAAACAAATTGATGTTAACTGTATTTCAAAGAGATGTGATAACATTGTTGTTTATTTCTCTTTCCAGAAAATGAAAACCTTCGTAGCCCTGTTTGCACTTGTAGCGGTGGTCCTGGCCCGTCCAGAGGACACCTACGACGCCACTTACGACGACTTCAACGCCAAGGAGCTGGTGGAGAACATCCGCCTGCTTAAGGCCTATGGCAAGTGCTTCCTCGACCAGGGCCCCTGCACGCCCGAGGGCAATGACTTCAAGAGTAAGTTTATCATCTTACGTATGTTTTGTTCTTAGTTAAGAATATACCACTATTCTGGTTTATTAGGTCTGGTTACGTTATGACATTGAAATGAATGCAATACTCATAGCTAGCCCAGCTTATGTGAACTAACTTTGACTGGTACGTAAGGGATATGTAGATCTCGATCCATATCCCTAAATAAATAAAGTTAGAATAGTTATCCTAATAGGCTATTTTCCTCAAAAAAAAATTATAGTTTACTATTGAGATTACAAAAAATTTGGCTTAACTATATTTTTTTGTTCAACGAATTAAAAATTACGAAGATACAGCGCGTTAAAGTACCGCTTGACGTCACTAGGTGTGTAAAATTTTACCGTCCAAGTGACGTAAAGAGCTAAATTTCAGATCTTTGAAGCGCTGTTTGTAATTTTTCGAGTATCCGATAAAATATGTATTCAATATTTTTTTATAATTTAACTTACGAATTAAAAAAAAAATTGAGGATAGTACTCTATTCATAGTTATCGTGATGTACAGGGTTCCTAACGAGCTTAACACTCAGAGGTCAGGTTTAAATCACCATACCACCACTCGTTTCGTGAAGTGTTACAAAAATACTAGTAGTTATGTTACTTGTTTTGGGATTATATGGTCAATGTTTGTGTTAATTTACAAACTGGAATATAGTTTCTTATTACATGAGGGTAGATAGCGATCACACCCTCAACCGATGAACATGCACGAAATGATGAAAAATTCATCTAGGTAATAGAAAATAATTAAGCTTGTGAATATGGTCATGTGATATTGTCAAATGTATTGATAACGTCCATGAGCATTTTGTCGATGGGTCCTTTGTTTTACATAATTGGGATTCTGCTTATACAGTCAGTAACTAACATGGTGTGTTGCCAACCCATCTTGGTTTCCATATGGCTTACGAAGGTCTGATCCATTGAGTGTGTGAAATATCTGAAATATAAAAATATATAATAAAATTTGATCTGAGGCATTTTATTCCATTTATATTTATTTTATTAGCAAAATAATAATAAAACTAACTGCAATGAAAAATCGCATCGTATTTTTTCTCCCAGAAATATGAGCTTATCTGGATATGGTAAATATGGCAATAAATTCTGTGAAAGAAAAATATTTTTTCACCACTATAGTTATAGCTATTTACATGAGAAGTAAGAACGATAGATAAATCCTTCCACATGATATTTTAATTGTTTTCTATGATTTCAATATTGGCATTTACTCTTTCTTTATTTACAAGATTTCTTAAAGTAAAGTAGGAAGTCCATATTTATTAATGGGAACGCAATTCATGCAGACTGTCTCCTCATTTGTTTGTATGCTTAATGTAATATTAAATTATATTTTTACAGAGAAAATCCCTGAAGCTCTGAAGACGGACTGCGCCAAATGCACCCCTAAGCAGCGGGAGCTGATCAGGACTGTCGTTTCTGGCTTCAAGAGCAAGCTGCCTGATGTCTGGGAAGCCATTGTCCAGAAGCACGACCCTCAGGGTACTTACAGAGAGTCCTTCGACGCGTTCCTCAACCGATCCGAGTAAAGACCAAATCATCATCCCATAACAGCTGACCAACCGGTCTTGTGATAACCCACAGTTTCTATGAGACAGAAAAATCCATTGAAACTGGCCAGTTATAAGTATTATTTAGTTCTCTTACGGTATTACGTATTGCTCAAAACATCACATTCTTAAATTATTTACTTCTTTAAGTGATTTTTTATGAAACTTAATAAATATTAATAAAAAAATATATAAATTACACGCGCAGTTTTTATTTCAAAAATCTTTGTTGGGCTTTGCTTAATTGAGGTATACTTTAGTTATGGTTTTACTAGCAGAATGTCTTTCGCTTAAGTAATCAACAATCGTAAAAAGTAGGCATATGCAAGGGGGGAGGCAGGGGGTCAGATGCCCCCTGCCCCCCTGGAACTCGTGTGCCAAGGTCTATTTACTATAACACCTATAAATTTCTATTTTAATTGTTCTTGGAGAAAAGTCAAAGTTGCAATTAACAGCTATTTTTTTAACATGATAAGGCTAGTTTATATTGTATTCATAGTTCACTGCAGGTCAAGTGATAAAGTAGTTATTTTCTTATTATGTTGCACAATTTTTTGTCCGTGTGTGCCCTTGCATAGATCTCAGAATCATTAATAACCATCAATATAGAATATATAGTAAATAATATATAATAATACAATCTAAAGCTAATTATAAAAAAATATATACCCTGTGAATTGTCAAAACGTTTTACTTCTTTAAAAATGTAAGGAGTTACAAACAGGTGACGTCACATTTATGAAGCCAGAACACCAGCAAATTTGCTTTTTAAATGAATAAATTAAATATAAATAAACACGAGATAAAGTTATACCTAAGTACATAGCATGTTAATCATCTAGTTAGCGCGTCGTGTTTGTCCGGACTAAGCCTCCTAGGTGAGCCTTCATTGTGATCATTGGGAGACAACTAGATATCATTATAATTTACTTCGTGTTCTAAAATTTAAAAAAGATAATGTCAAAACGCTATTGTGAAAGTCTTAAATTATTTTAGGGCTCTTTTAATTTATGCGTTTCTTGACGGCCGGCAGCGGTGCGTTAATCGTACCGCGTACGGACGGTCGTTTGTATTCATACAAAGCGCGCGGTGCGGTAACAGTGCGGCGTCGGTCCCGAGAACGTTCGACGACAGGACGGCAACGTCACAAACTCCATGTTATAATTTCTCTGTTGAATAATGCGGTGACTAGACGTGCGAGCTAATTTCATTGAATTAAACGTGGAAGAATTTATAGATGAAATTGAGAAACGACCTGCTATATGTCTTGAAGTTTCTTAAAAAAAACACTGTTCGTCTAGTAGAACCCCATGTTAACTATACAAAAACATTATTGGGTTCAAAGTATTTCAACATTATATATATTCTGTAACTTCAGACATGTAATATGCACGAAACAAAATATTTACGCAACTACTGTTAGATAAATTAATAATAATATCTTTAATCATCCAGACAACTTAGGTCTAATTGGGTTAGTAACAATGTCTTATTCTATGTTAGTAATTTATAATTATTTGGGAAGAACACAATTTGCACATGTGCCACATAATGGGGCAGACATGCTGCCTGCTCTCAATGACTTTCATGATGGTGTTGTTACTACCCCGCACTCTATGCAACAAAGAGGCCACTTTTTTGCGCAGTACAGCTTAAAAACTGTCCGTGCGTGCCTCCGCAAACATGGCTGATGCACTGCAGAAACGGGGCAGCCCCAACAGCATCCTGAAAGCATTGTTATATTGGACCCGTAGAGCACCGTACGTTTTTAGGAAATACTTGACCCATAGACTGGCGGAGTACATCGACGTGCAGTATGCTTTAATAAACGTTATCTTTACCGCCTTAGCACTCCTTGCAAATCTACGAGCCAAAATATTTACCCTGACCGACAGCGCTCTGCGCTCCCCCTCTATATCCACATGGTCCTTGAGGTCGTCAGTTACCCAGTGCCCCAGATATTTAAATTGGTGGACTCTAGTCAGAGCACTACCATTCAGCAAGATGGGTAGGACAAAGGAGGGACACTTGGTACCCGCACGAAAGATCATGTATTCACTCTTGCGAATATTGTACATTAAACCGTGTGATGTAGCATACGATTCGCAGATCGCCAGCAACTTCCGGAGTGCACAGACCCAGGGGCGCTAGCAGTACCATAAGCAGCAGCAAATCAAAACATCACTAGATTACAAACGCACGGCAGTCAGATACGCTTTCAATTTAGGCGTTTCGCACCGGACGGCTACCGTACTGCAGCCGCACGACACCGGGTTATAACCAGCCGCACGGTAAACGTGCGGCAGCGGTCCGGCACGAAACGTCTAAATTGAAAGCGCCCTTACAGTGTCATAAAAAGTGGGAAAAATTTGTTTCACCTGTTAAGTCACCTCGCTCGATATCTATGCATACATTCGTACCTACACATACGTATGATCAGGTCCGCAATCCCCGAAGGAGTAGAGTGAACTGCAGCCTTTTCGCAATTAAAGTGAGCTTGGTTAATAAGCATCCAATGATATAAACTTTCACATTAATTATATTATTTAGATAATGTAATAGGTAGGTAGGTATGTACTATGTATCTGGACCAATTAAATTTTGGAATCACTAAACAAACTCGTTGATAAGATGTCCGCAAATTGACCTATGTATTATAATAAATTACTACTTGACTAGCAAACTAGTATGAAGAATAAGTATGTTGATTTATTATTTAATAATTTAACATGATGGTAGCAGTTTGTTATTTTATACGATTTTCTTTAATTTTTATAGTAAACTAGCTTCTGCCCGCGGCCTCGCGTGGTACATCGGTGAAACATAGCCTATATGTTATTCCGGTGTATGAGCTATATTAATCTAAAGTTTCATTCAAATCCATTCATGATATAATAATGGTATATATCTCTATTGAACATTTAAGTTGTTACGTTACATGGATCAGTACATATCCTTTTAAGTTTGGAGAAGCCTATGTTAGCTATTTTTATAGTTATTTATATTTAATCACTGTTTCATGACATATTCGTGGAAGGTTACAGGACCAAGGCTATTTAAGGAGCAAAAAGTTAACAGGTACATATTAGTGTTTGGTAACACAGCCAACAAATTAGCACGTCAAATATTAGGTATACCACGATGTTAGTCGGTACTAAACGTAATGTCAATAATGGTACTGAGTTCTGATCTAAACAATATGTGAGTGACCAACTTAGATGTGGGTAAATGCTGGATGTATAAAACTTTATTACTTACAAAAACTATACTTGTTTTACTGTCTTTTTACATTGGAACATATTTCTGACATAACAAAAATACAAACTAGGAAAAAAGACAGATGGCAGCATAAGTACATAGATGAATTAAAACTCACAATTTCATGAACAAAATGCTATCAGATCAAATTGCAGATTCTGACAACGTATAATTCCAAATAGGTACGATGTTAAAACTATCATCATCACCACGCCCGTAATCCCCTAAGGCAGCTATACTCAATGTGTGTTCCGCGGAACCCTGGGGTTCCGTGAAGCCTTTCTGGGGGTTCCACGAAAATTGGTACTGATCATAAATATCATAACTCCTGGGGGAAAATCCGTTAAAAGTCGATTATTACACTTATTATTACTTCGATATTTTATGCAGTTTAGTGTTAACAACTTTTATCGAATCATTGGGATTAACATTCGTATTTTGGCCTTGTCCGCTTAGCGCTGAACTGGATTCGAAAGGTGCACTCAAAATATGATGCATAAAATCCCAAGTTAGCTAGAGGCTATGCACCAAATTGGCGTTGATTCTGAGGTAAGAACAGCACTTCTTATATATTATATAATATATATATGAGCACGAACAGTGGAGGTCATGTTTCAAGCAGTGGAATAATAATAATATTGGTAATGATTATTTGAGTTTATTGCAAGCAAACAAGTCACAGAAATCGAATTGTGCATTGGGAGAAGTGCACTATTACCTAAGTTGTACCAAACTAGAACCAAATATACCTAATTTAAATTATTATAACCGTTATTGCACTTGCAGTTGTGAATAAGAAAATAAAAACAATTTTAACTTATGATGAATGTTAGTTATTTAGGCGAATATCAAGTAGTAGCTTCGAAATTTCAATTACAAAATTAGGCTTTCTGCAGCAGAGTAGTCAATTGATTTAAGCCACTTTGTAAGCACTAATTTTGAATGGAACTATACCTACATTAATAAGTATACTATCACGTCCGCATCCCTCATAGGGGTAGACAGTCCAAGGTGCAATGAACTCCATAAACAACATTTACTTAGCCAAAAATAAACTTTAATGGAGTTAGATTGAAAATGGTGTTGAAGTTGTAATGAGTGGCTAGCTCATCGCCCACAAAATTGAAATTGGATTCTGAGATAAATGTTGCAAGAGTAAAAATGTAAACAATCGAGTTATTATCGTTAATATTGTTTAACCTGTAATGACCTTTACAAAAATATCTAGACAGGCGTATTAATGCTACCATTATCTTAATGTGCGATTGGGCTTAGTCACAGTTAAGAACTGTCCCGGGTTTGACGCTGTGCTGGGACGCTTCAGAGAAACTATTGGATTAAGTAAGTACATATCGATTAATTAATGGCCTTTTGGACACTATATACTTTAACAAATCATTCCAAGACATTATTTCTCAAATTACACCTTATTTACAACAATAATTCATTGATATTATCAAACAGGTACGTTAATTTTTTAATACTTCAAAATAATATTTTTTAAATATTTGTAACATTTTATGGGCAGTTGATTATTAAGTTTTCAATTAATTTTCTATTTGACACTGATATATTTATGCCCATGCAAAAATTCAACATTATTATTTCTATAAATTTTAAAATCATTAAATTGATTAATAATTAGTGTGGTTACATGGTAACGCACAGTTGCCTAAGTAGGTACTTAGTACTACCATGCAAAACCTATGGAAGCATCCTTTTTAACAGTTCATTCAATTTTAATTACGCAATCTTATCTTATTCGGCAATTGCATTTTTTATTTGAGACTAACAGCACTCCGTGGTTTTACCACCGTGGCTCTCGTACCCGATACCGGGATAAAATATAGCTTATGTTATTTGCCGATATTGTAGCTTTCCATTGGTGAAGAATATGTCTATGAACGTATTCATACTACTAGCTCGACGGTAAAGGAAAACATCGTGATGAAATCTGCAAATTCAAACAACTTTGGATTTGTAACCATGATCCAAAAATTGTCTGGTGTCCCCTATCTTAGGTTTACGAAGGTCAGATCGGCAGTCGCTTCAATGTAATTACCAGTCTCGCTAAATCCTGGATCATGGTCTAAGCGGACCCCGTCTAAGCACGGAACATAACGATAGGAAGATGATGATGTTTGTTCATCCAGGGTCCATATCATCGCATTCTAAATGTAATATTTTAAGAATCTCTAAGCAACGCGAACGGCGAACTTAATTATTTTTATAGTCAACTACCATATTTAGTTAGCTCAATGATCTGCGCCTGAGTTTTTTCTTGATGCAAAGATTTGTTCAGTTAACCATTCTTAATGCTGCGCCTTTGAACAGGGGATTTTCGAAAGCCACGTAAATCGTAGCGTTTAGGATTGTTTGATAATTTAATTAAACCTTGATATACAGATTGATGTTTTACTACATACAATATATATCAAACTAGATAAAATAGTTCCACTTTATCATCTATATAAAAAGCTTGTGTTTGTGGTTGTATGTAGGTATCTACTCCTCCAAAGTGGCTCGAATGATATCAATGTTTTTTTTGTGTTTGGTTGGTACGAGTGTAGGTTGTAAAGTAAGTATTTTTCTCGTCCTAGCCCAACCCCCTATTTTTATCTCTAGAACGGTAGGTACGGAGTTCGGGACAGCTAGTATCGGTATAAAGTAAATAAATACTCCTGATAAACAGTGAAAATGCAGTTTTTATGTCGGCAATGCGAACGACAAGTCTTATAGCTTCTTGTATATTTAAGGCACAATCAATAATATTTGCATTGACTATTAAAACAATAAGTAGATGCATCAAATATCCTTGGATTACGTACCGTTTTTTTATCGATGACAACATAAATATCTTATTATAAGTATTGCTCAGTTGCAGTTTCAAAATGTACTTAATGTAATTTACAGATACCTATAGATATGGAAATATTTTTATTAATCACCAGTAAGAATTTCATCTACAAATAAAATTTAAAGGGAAAAAATAAATTTAATGGAAAAATACAAAAACATTCGAAGTTTTTACTAAAGGTAAAAAACGTGACGTGTACATTTGTACAATCTTATCAAATGAAAGGGAATTACGTGTAATAAACAATTTGATGGCCACTTTGCTTAACCATTATAGTCCTAGTTTGTTATGGAGAATAAAAATAAGATCGCTTTGTCCATTAAAAAGTATCCCCATTTTAGGGCTCAGCACATAATGATATTTATTATGATACCCATCTTTTATTAACCATCTCGTTGTCTTATAAAAAATAAATCCTTTTTTCTCATCCTTGATGATTGTAAAAAATTAAAAAGTTAATCTAGATAAATCTATGTATTTATTTAATATTTTTCGTTGAATATAGCATCACAAATGCAAGTCGAAATAAAAAAGATATTGCTTTACTTACTCTTTCTATTTATTCCCATTTATGATTAAATAAAATATGAAAATATACGTTAAATTTTAATTTAATTTAATTTATTTATTTATAGATAGTGTACACATGGCAAAAGAACATTACAAGGTACATTGTTTGACGTTGCCTTAACCTTTGACGTCCCGGTCGTCGCGATATCCGGTCCATAACAATTGAAAATCAATTGTGTCTGGAATCTCGGTACTCGAAGCATTAATAAAATGCTACAACGACATGCGTATGAGACAGTTAGGTATTATGTAGAACTAGAGGCAGACTTGTTCTCCATTTCCATAAAACAGTGACCATTCGAGAAACTTTAGGTCCTTGTAAAAGTATCGGGAATAGTACCTACTATTTTGTATCACAAGGACACTTTTGCTTTTAAAACATGTGGTACGAAAAAGCTTGCAAAGAATATGAAAATAAATAAATAAAATAAAGTTTATTTCTACAAAGTAATTAAATAAATAAATAATAAATAATAGAAAGAGTAACAAACATCCATCCATACATACAAACTTTCGCATTTATAATATTAGTAGGCTTCCAATGTATCGTTAAAATATTAATTTAAACTCCAAATAGCGGTGAGTCCTGCTCGCACTTGACCGTTTTTTTCACTTGTAATTACTATCCAAATAGCTGCATGTAACGTCATAGATATATTATTTATTGATTCACAGTCAGGTCGTCAATTGAATTTTGACAAAAAAGCAAGTGCTCAATTAAAACCAATTTGTATGCAATCCACTTATTATTTCTAAGTGTGGTCAGTTGTTTGGTCGGGTTTTCGAGTACTTTTTTTGTAATTCACGATCGTCGAAATAAACTTACCTACCTATCTGGTTTTCCCAAAACGGCAAGTAGATGGCACAGGTAAACACAGGACAGTAAGTAAAATATGTACTTAATTTGCTAAAATTAAGGAGGTTATTATTTATTGTTCTATATGCCTAATTACAGATCGTGTTTTATTTAGGGTAACTAAATGTTACCCTGGGTACTACTGTACATACACCTACCTACTTAAAATATCCTTATGAATGGATACTGCCATCAACTAATTATTTGCAATGTCTCTTATCATAACATACATTTCCTATATTTTACATATAAATTTGCATTGGTATTTTCAGCCTAGATTAAAATATACGCTTAAGACGTTTGTGCCAAAAACAATTAAAAATTTAGTCGAATTAAGAACTTCCTTTTTTTTGAAGTCGGTTAAAAACACCAGATCTCAAACGGGTTCGCAGTATAATATAGTGTAGTTAATAAGTATTGGATATATTTTATCACAATGTATAAAGGTATCAATTTTCTAAATAAAATGAATGAAGAAAACATGTCACTTCCATTATCTTTATGTAGGTAGGTATATTTATGCAAGACTAAAGACATTTCACTGGATTTGTTTTTTACTATATGAAATTGTTATAGTTCGACATTGCTGAATATTGCTTCGATATACGAAACTGTCATAGATCATTGATTTATAAACTATAAATAATAGATATTTATTATGGAAAATAATGGGGGATAATAATATGGAAGTTTCATGTCCACCATTAAACATAAAATATGAAATAAGTCCTGTTTGATTGTTTGAATGACTCTTTAACCGAAGGATTTTTGGTGCGAAGCTGCTGCCATATTAATGATACAGGGAGCTGATCTATATGACCCCATTTTTAGTAAGCCAAAAGTCGTATAAGTTGTGGTCCGCGATACGAAAAAAAAGATAATGTTATTTTTTTTATTGGAATCTGTCTAGAATGTTATTTTTATTTTGTCTATGTTTTTACATCACAAGTTTAGCCAAAAAAAAAATCGACCGAGATGATTGTCTGAGCCACTCAGGGGCGCGGTGAACTGTGCAATCTATTTTAGATAGATTAGTCAAGTAGTCAAGTGATGTTAATGCGATCAAATCACGGATGTGAGACATTAATACAACTTCAGTCATATACATATTTATGCTAAGTGCTATGGCTATGGCGGGTACCTACTCGTAATTTTTTTTTTGCAGGCTATCTGCCGTTTTTATTTAAATAGTCATTCCCTGTGATTCCTTCTCGTATATGCGTAGCAGGGACATAAACTGTTGTATCTATTATGTTTAAAGTAATTAAACAAAGCTTAGAGTAGTGTTTTTTTTTTACCGACTTCAAAAAAAGGAGGAGGTTCTCAATGCGCCTAATTTTTTTAAAGTCTAGTATAGCAGGAGTCGCCCAGAATTTTGCATTTGCAGTTGTCATAAAAGCCTTTTTATTTTGAATTTACCATCCCACTCGATTTTTGTCTAAATATGGTTTAAGGAGCCAAGTGCTCCTTGGACTCTTCCTACCTTATCGGGGATTGCAGGAGTGGTGAATGTATGTGTGTATGTATGTAACTTATTTGGTGACTAAAGGTGTATAATCCATCAGATTTTAACTGGAATCTACCCTGACTGAATTTGGTATAGCAAAAGCTGCAACCCTATAGTACCTACCTACTCTTATTATAACATAACATAACATAAAATTACGCCCATAATCCCCGAAGGGGTAGGCAGAGTCATTGAGGCAGCAGGCCCCTTTAACCACATTCAGCCAGAAACAAAACTCAGTCTTATTATCTCGGAAAGAAATTATAGTCCAGATCCAAAGAGACATCTGGCCCTATAAGTTAGTCTCTGTATACGGGCTGCAGGGCCATCTAAACTAGATAGGCTCTAGGACCCATCTTCCTAGCGTTATGCCCGTACTTAGACGGGGTCCGCTTAGACCATGATCCAGGATATAGCGAGTCTGTTAATTACATTGAAGCGACTGCCGATCTGACCTTCGTAACCCTAAGATAGGGGAACCAGACTTTTTTGGATAATGTTTACAAATCCAAAGTTGTTTGAATTTGCAGGTTTCATTACGATGTTTTCCCTCGTCATCGAGCTAGTGGTATGAATACGTACATAGATTTTAAAAAATCCAGAGGTACGTGCCCTGGTTTGAAGCCGCACTCCTCGGTTAAGATGCGCGTGGAATGCCGCAAACATTTTTGAAAAATAACATAAACAAGTAGGTACTTGATATAATTATTTTTAGATTTGATTACTTATTAATTGTTTTATCTTTTACAATTCTGTCAATATCAACATCTATATTGGTCGTTGTTAGACGCAGTGTAAATTTTGTTATTTAAACAGGGATGCTAAAAAGATTTTTCGGCCCGCATAAATTAAAGCCGCGAGTCAAATGTGGCCCGCGGACCATGGTTTCGACAGCTCTGGGCTAAAGTGAGTAATAGATATGCTATTTTTACAATAAACAATAGCTATGACACATCTATACTTATAATAAATCTGTAGAGGTCAATTCTGTACATGAAATATATTTTCAAAATAACTATCGGGGGGTGATTAGTGATCGATACTGATGCCAAAAATACAATCAGTAAAATTTTTGTCTGCCTCTCTGTCTGTCTGTATGTTCCTTATAGAAACAAACTTAAACTTTGACTGCCTCGTTGGTCTAGTGGTAGCATGCGCCGCCTAAGGACCAAGAGGTCCCGGGTTCAAATCCCGGGTCGGGCCAAAAATTTGTGGCTGGGTATTTCAATATCCAAATTACTCAGTAACAGCCCGGAGTCAGGAAGATGGCGGTTTAATCACCCCCGTGCCTC
Source organism: Glyphodes perspectalis (assembly GCA_951394215.1). Lineage (NCBI taxonomy): Eukaryota > Metazoa > Arthropoda > Insecta > Lepidoptera > Crambidae > Glyphodes > Glyphodes perspectalis. The sequence goes on from OX596217.1 coordinate 5,123,071, forward strand.
GGAAAGCACGTTAAGCCGTTGGTCCAGCGCCTGACCTCTCTCCGGTCATGTCGGATTGCCGTCTCACCGGACTATGAGAGTGAAGGAATAGAGAGTGCACCTGTGTTAGCGCACACACTTGTGCACTATAATATCTCCTGCGCAGTTGGCTAATCCTCGTTGAGATTGGCCGCCGTAACCGATATCGGCTAGGAGGACATTTATAGAAACAAACACTACTCGACGGATTTTAACGAAACTTGGTACAATTATTCTTCATACTCCTGGGCAGGTTATAGTATACTACTTTTCATCACGCTACAATCAATAGGAGCAGAGTAGTAAAGGGAAATGTTGAGAAAACGGGAGAAGTTACTCCATTTTTTGAGCTTCCGTCGCGTGTGCAGCCTTAATGGTTAAAGTTACATAGAAATCATGTATGACGCAAATAGTCTTTATAATATTAACCATAAACGCGGTTGACACCGCTGGCACAGCTAGTATTGAATAAAAACTACATAATATACTTTTAAACTTACTAAGATCAACTATTCCTCAGTCAATGAACTAGCAAAACGTATGATCTCATATTGTGGTATGTTAAATGTCAAACGGAGTTGGTTTCATTTTCTTTGTAAATTTTGGTTTACCTAAAGGTATTAAGCATAAGTCGCCCTTTTTGCATAACAACAAATTAATAACCACATCTCATTTGATGAGCTGAAAAAAAAAATCTTTCGTGTGTTTTGCGGTTGTCTTTGGTTTTTTATTTTTATTTTATGTGAATACTAGCTGTCCCGGCGAACTTCGTATCGCCCAGTAATTGACATTTAACATTGACAGATACGAATCCCACCGTTTTATATGAGAAAATACTTTTGCTTTTATTTTGTTTTATAGTCAATTTTTCAATGTTTTTAATAGTTAATCTGTTATTCTGGACGAAGACAAATCCAACAAATCAAAAACAACGTAAATCGGTTCAGCCGTTCTCGACTTATAAGTGGTGTAACAAACACGACTTTGTTTTATTTATATAGATTTAAGTTTGTCCAAATGCTTATTTTTAAACTGCTGAGTTGGTTTAAGCGAGATATTATAAAGTAAGAAATGATTAGTGTCTACATATTAACAATTTAAATATAGTATTAGTCGCTATTTAAAACGTGCTAGGCAAAAAACAGTTCATGCATTTCTTTGAAGTTTAATACCAGATTGGTATACCTACTGTCAGATTTTTTTTTTTACAGTAAAGACGGAATGGTTTCATACTCTATTGTCATCTTTTTTGTCCTATATGACGTCATATTGAAACGTAAAACTGAAATATTATAATTTTATATTGACAAACTTGCATTCGCAATATCCTTTATTGCGAATGTAAGTTTGTCTGTTCATACTGTTTTCATATCGAAGTAGTTTTATTAATCTTTGTGGTCATCTAAACGTTGAATCTCATTAGCCTCAAAGCAATTTGCGCGTAATCAACGTCAGCATTAACTGGCTTGATGGTGCATTCGGTAGTAACCCTGTCCCATGCGAAGAGTTGTGGGTTTGATCCCCACCCATGAATACACAAGTATTCATCAAACGAATGTTTGTCCCGGGTGGAGATCGAACCCACAACTCTTGGCGTAGTCCGTTATATTTAATTATTATTAGATACCTTCAGATGTCACCATGGTGATAAAGGGTTTGTCACTGTAATCGATGGTTAATTTTTGAGAAGAATTTACTTTATTTATCTTTTGGAGAAGTCACGCCAAAATACCAATCAAAATAGTGACAAGATCTGGCGTCTTACTTCGATAACCGTCCTAAGCATTTCTTTCGGGTGAAAACAATTTTGGAAATGATAACAATTGACGCTATCCTTAAGCAGCAAATTCTGAAGTCTCCTAACTATTATTAATAGTTGAAAACTAAGCAACATTTCAGAGAATCCTTTTTATTTGAGAAGTGGCTTGGTATTATTATTGACTGCCTTTTGCATGCGGCTTCGCCCGTGGAATTAGGCTTCTTGCACTGAAACTATTGTACGTCGCGTGGTATCCATTTTTTTTTTCGGGATAAAAAGTAGCCAATTTCCTTTTTTAGGGTATTAAAGCTTTGCATAGGTACTGAATTTCATCGCAATCAGTCTACCGGTTTAGGCATGAAATGAAAACGTAACAAACATGCATTTATGCTCGTATTCACAATATATTTTTTTAGTTTGCGATTATATCGCGTGTCCTGTAGAATTTACATTCAGGTAGTAGCGGTGGTAGCTCAAGGTAAGGACACGCGCCTCTTAACCGAGGAATGCGGGTTCAAACCCGGGCACGTACCTCTGGATTTTTCAAATCTATGTACGTATTTATACCACTAGCTCGACGGTGAGGGAAAACATCGTGATGAAACCTGCAAATTCCAACAACTTTGGATTTGTAACTATGATCCAAAAATTGTTTGGTTCCCCTATCTTAGGGTTACGAAGGTCAGATCGGCAGTCGCTTCAATGTAATTACCAGACTCGCTAAATCCTGGATCATGGTCTAAGCGGACCCCGTCTAAGCACGGGACATAACGCTAGGAAGATGATAATGTTTGTTCATCCAGGGTCCATATCATCGCATTCTAAATGTAATATTTTAAGAACAGTTATAAATAACAAAAAAAAAAAAATTTAACAAATGTATGCGAGCAAAATCACGGCACAACAATATAACACTATTTAACAAACATGTTACGTTAATTATTTTGAATATTTATGAATAACAAAAAAATTTATATTTTTAGGTACCTACCTATCTAAAATAATCTTGCTCTTCTGGGAGTATATAAGAAGCGGCCGAAGTATATTGGCATTACTTGTTTTCCAAGTTTGGTATAATTCGGTAGTAGGTACCTGTACTTGGCGAAAATGTAAGTCTTTAAATCTCGTGTTGTTCATCTGTGTTGCGTGTAATATTATGTGTACAGAATAGGCTATTTGACTAGTTTCTGAAAACCATCGCACTTTATTTAATGATGTATAAGGACTCAAGAAAAAACATACTTGTATTTAAATTTATGATAAGTATTTCATATAAAAAAATATATTTAAAAATACACTGATTATTTGAGCTGTCAAAACGCCTGCTTCGGCAATATAGCGTCGAGTGACGTCACACGTTAGTACTAAGACATTGGAAGAAGGTCGAATCGTACTCAATCGTTTGTTTATTTGAGTTAATACCTGTAATTTACTAGTAAAAATTAGCTATAAATGGTACTCAGTGCCAGAGTGTAAAAGAAATTATTTTTAACGAAAATTCCGACCGAAAGTTTCCGCTGTCTGCTTTTACAAAATCATTCTCCATGATTATACAACTGAATATATTACTGGCCATACAAATAATGCACAATGATAGACCTAAAAATCGTTAGAAAACAAGGAACTCGAGCGTAAAGCAATGGCAGAAGTGGTTCTTCACAGACGTGCGACGTCACAATACATTCAGCCAATCACAACGTTTTCGGTCACGTGGCTCCTACTCAATATAAATTAATCTTGTTTTGGATTTTTTGGTGTTAACATACAATATTTTTTATATTTATTAGTGGAAATCGCTTTTAAAATTCCTAAGTAACGCGTAATCCTAAGTACTGTCAAATAGCCTATTCAATTGAAGTACGTGTTAAATTTTTGATATCAAGCGACGTCGTTGTCGTGTCGTTCAGAATTATGAAATAGGATATTTATTTGTATAATCATAATCATACTTGGAGCGGTGGTAGCTCGATGGTAGGGACACGCGCCTCTTAACCGAGGAGTGCGGGTTCAAACCCGGGCACGTACCTCTGGATTTTCAAGGTTTATGTACGTAGTTATACCACTAGCTCGACGGTGAAGGAAAACATCGTGATGAAACCTGCAAATTCAAACAACTTTGGATTTGTAACCGTGATCCAAAAATTGTCTGGTTCCCCTATCTTAGGGTTACGAAGGTCAGATCGGCAGTCGCTTAAATGTAATTACCAGAGTCGCTAAAACCTGGATCATGGTCTAAACGGACCCCGTCTAAAACACGGGACATAACGCTAGGAAGATGAATCATAATCATACTAATAGTTTAAATATGTTTTAGAAGAACTAAGCTTAAGCCTGAGTTTCAATCAACATCTTTTATCCCATGTCCTTTCTATTGAGCTACCATATAATAGACAGATAACTTTCTAATTATAACTTGATACGTACGTACTATGTATTTAAATATTATGACACTTCTCATTTATATCAAAAAGACTAAAACGATCAATCATTATGTTCCGTGCTTATTTTAAGCCAACCTCGGAGTGCCCAAACTATTAAAACAGTGTTTTTCAACCGTTTTCGTAAAAATTTCCTCTTATTTTTCTCCTCTTTGTTCTCAAATTTAAGGTACTATTACACAGTTTCATTCCGGCAATAGATTTAGATTTTTTTTTAATAACTGCGATTCTTTTCGTCCAGAAAACATATCTAGATATACATAGTATGCCATTGTGCATACATAAATAAATATATAAACAAATAAATATCCCACAACATCTCATACTGACTACTTGTAAGTAGCTTAAGCACTTGTGATACGGATATCAGAATCAACAATGGGATAAAAAATATATACTTAAATATTGGATATTAACACTCAGACATAGACCAAACACAAGTATTCATCACACGAATGTTTGTCCTGAGTGGAGATCGAACCCACAACCCTTGGCGCATCTACCATATGCGCTATCGAGCCAGTCAATAACATAGCATCACGCCCGCAATCCCCGAAGGGGTAGGAGGCGTAGCTAGGTCTAAGGATCAATAAGTTTCCAAAACCAAATTTAGCCAAATATAGAATTGATTGGGTTGTTGTTGATAAGTGGCTAGCTCGTCGCCTACATGATCACGAATCCAATACCCCATAGAATTAGTCGCTTTCTATGACGCTCTGAAGGTGGTTAAAGGGGGCATGCTTTCCCTTTGACTTTGCCTACCCCTTCGGGGATAACGTGCTTATGCTATGTATGTATGTATGTATGTACGACGCTAGGCAAGGAACTCAGTTGGTACATTATCTACTTAAACATAAACTAAGGCACCTTGAATATGTATTACATCTTGGAAATGAAGCAATAAATGATTATTTTTAAGTTTAAGACTAACATGGGATTGTGTACCCATGGCACGCCATTATGAAATAGAAAACTGAACAAGTTAAATCATAATTTTCCGCTTTTCCAGAACAACCATGATGTCTCGCGTAGTTTTCATTGCGCTGGCCGTCTGCGTGGCTCTGGCTGCAGGTGATACGGAGAAGTACTCCACTGAGCATGACAACTTCGACATAGATGGCCTCATCGCCAAGCCTGAGGAATTTAAGAAGTTCACCGCTTGCTTCTTAGATAATGGCCCGTGCAATTCAATTGCTAGCCACTTCAAGAGTAAGTTATAGGGAATATGCCCAACATTTTTGTATTTATCTGTTCAAGTCTACTAGCACAGATAAACAGATCTAATAGATTTTTTATGTACTTTATTCATTGACCAAGTTATTGGTTAGACAGAGAAATGCTGTGTTCTGTGAAGTCGAATGCCATAGCGCCATACAAAGTTCATAGATTTTTTTTTTTCGTTGTTGGTTGTTTAATTTTCCGATGCAAGATTAAAATATTTTTATGCACGGAATATGCATTAAAAATTTTGGTATGAGGCACATAAGTATAGTATCTATGTCTTTAATTTAACAATGAGCTTTACCTTAGTACGACGGTTATACTTATGTATATTGAAAGGTAAAAGGAAGTTGAAAACTAAAAGAAGATACCAACATATAAAGCTGAAGAGTTGTTTATTTGTTTGGTTGATCGCGCTTATCTCAGGAAGCACTGGTCCGAATTGTTTTTTTTTCTGTTGTTTTTTCTGTTCATTTATCAAGGAAGGCTATAGGCTATATAATTAATCATAAACGCAGGTGAAACCGGGGGCACAGCTTGTAAATGTTACGATTAAATGATGAAATCTTTGCAGAGGACTTGAACGAGGCTGTCCAACTAGCCTGTGCTAAGTGCACGGACGCTCAAAAGCACATAATGAATAGATACCTTGCCGCCCTGAAGGACAAATATCCTCAAGACTACGAGGCCTTCAAGCAGAAGTACGATTCTGAGGACAAGTACCTCGCAGCTTTGGAGAAGGCTGTAGCAAAGGCTTAAGAAAATAAGTACTAATCCGTTTTGTCTAACTAGACTTTTTCAATACCTACCTATGTATGTAGTTATTTAGGCTCTTATTTAATATTATGATAAACGAATAATATTACAAAATGTTTTCTAAAGTTTTATATTTTTACTGACATTTATAAAATGTATTTACAAAACATATTATCTAATAAAAATTAATTCATCTTATTTATGTACTCCTTAAAACTTAGTCTATTCCTCTTGCATGTCTACTGCTGATTTTTTTATTAAAATACTTTTTTTCCAAAATATCAACTCTCAGATTGCCATCATGTTTGTTTTTCTGTTTCTAAATAAATAATATTTATAAATCTAATTGTTTTCTTTAAATACCATCTAAAATTCATGTCTTACCATATTGCGTACAAGCGTCTTATATATATTAAAAATAAATAAATCCGTCAAAAATGTCACTGCCAAGCAATGAGGGTGTTTTAAATATTAAAACATCCAAAAGATGACGTGTCTGTGACTTGCGGTCTTTTCACCCTCTTCATTGGTTAGTTGTCAGACCAAACTGACATGCTGTCAACAAGGAGCCAATAGTGACAGTGATAAGACCACGAGACTCCCTCGTGCCATCTGGCGGTTTTTGTATTTTTGAAAACCCTTATTGTATTAATAGGTATAGGCACAAAGTAATAATATACCACGTACAACAGAGGGTCACTGCCCATACTTGAAAAGTTATTGCTATAACTCGCGCAAGAACAGCGACAGTGGTGAGTAATTGGAACTACAGCAAAGTTTAGTCTGTTTGTCAGGAAAAATACAAGATGCCGCTACAAGCACAGGTTAGTTGTTTCTTAGTAATAATACGCCATCTGTGTAAAATTCATGGTTTTAAAACGAAGATTATTTTGGTTTGCTTCTGAAGAAAATATTTTATATTCATGTTTTTTACCTAAATTTAATAAATGATCTAAGAAATTACGTAAATACCTTATTTCATAAAAAAAAGGATTTTTTAAAAGTAAAATAATAACGTTTTTATTCGGTTTTATCTCTCAATCAGTCTAAATGATGCCTGTAGCGACATCTGTCTGTGTCAAGTCTATACGAAATATCTATACTAAATTGTATGTGACTGACCAGACATGGTATAGGTACTCCCTTGACTATAGGAAATATAATTTTGTTAGCCTCTCGTACTCCAAAAGGTAGGTACGTTAAGTTTATTTCAAGTACCATCGCAGGAAAACAGCACAGCATGAACTGACATTTGATAATAAAAATATTACTTGGCCGAAAAATTTAGATGTGGAGTTCCGCATCTCCATCATATATCTAGTAGCAAGATGGAATCAAAACTGAAAGAAAAAGCGAGGCATTGCCAACAGATGTGTTCAAATGGAGAGATCATATATTAAAAATAAAAACTCGATAGCAAACAAAAAAAAAATGGTGATGAAACAACATTTTTAGTGATCACTACTAGCAAAGTTGCTCAACGTTAAAAATACAACGGAGACAGCAATAAGGCGTTAAAACTTACCTGTTACCTACTTTAATACGTTGCCTGTTCTGTTTAGCCATTTAGGATATATTTGTAATTTGTGAGTAAACTTATTAACACGTAAAAGTATTTACACGGTCGTTAAAAGTATTGATATGTATAGACACCTCTGATTACGGATTGACTTAACTTATTTGTAGGTATTAAACTAGAATTTAAGATATCATTAAACGTGTATTAATTAATTTGATCAAGAACAAGCTAACAATAAAGTAGATGTAAAAGTATTAAATCATGAAATAGCTACTGAGAAATTGTAAAATACATTTTCCTTAAAATTATAACTTTCTTATTCGATACACCAAAGTAACTTATTACGTTTGTAATTGAAATGGAGACTTTAAAGTCTTTATCCCATAGAAAAACAATGTTTTAGACAAAGCCAAGCTGATACTGATTCTTACGTACAGGTAGGTACGTTTTTCTTACTTTCACTAATACGACATCTATACCTATTTGGAATGGAAATAAAGGATTCTTTACGGGTTACTGTTGGTAATCCTAGCCTTTTAAATACCTTCTTATTTGGTAAAGCTAAAAAAAATTGTAAGAGAGATTACCCAGAGTCAGTCAAAGGCGTCATTAATCAATCTATTTATTTTAAAAAAATACTATTTATTTTTAAAAATCAATAGATACAAAGCAAAATTGACTTATTCTGTTAACAGATGGCTAAAAAGTTCGACAGTCGGAAGATATCTGTCATAATATTTTACTAAATACCAGACTCCTTCTATTAGTGTAAGGATCATCAAAACATTAAAATAAAAAGCTTCAGTTTGCTTATAAAAACTACAAAATTGCCTTGTTTTATATTTTAAAGAGTAAGCAAATGTGTAGAACGTTCGAGAGTAACTCACCGAAGCTTAAGACAAAAAAGCACATTTACTTAATGACAACAAAAAGTTCAAATCTGATTTTACATCTATAACTTACTTAGATTAAATCAGAGCCGTTTGGTTTCTTACTCAGATTAACTCAAGCATATTTTTTTTTATTTTTCACCACCAAAGTTTCTTAACATTAGATGTTCCGTGCAAGTCTACCGAAGACTTTTTTACTGGCCTATCTTTGAAACAACACTATAATTATCTTGCTGTGCGGTTAGCTCGAGAGATTAAACAATTTGCATCAAATTACCCATTTTTTGGTACGTCCGCGATTGCCCGTGCATACAAAGACGTTTCCGTACTGATGTGGCTCCTGTTTTTTATCTTCCTCATACAAATATTGTGTTCGCTTGAAGGTTATTGCGCTTAATGAGTTTAAAAATAGAGGATAAGCAAGCTGCACGTCATTTGGCATCAATCTATTCGAACGTTAATCCATTATGACAAATTTCAATAAATGTTTTGTAAAAATTACGCTGTTTCTTCAAACTTTCTGTGTAATATTCGCGTTGGGCTTGCCGCAGGATAGGTTTTACGATAGTAAATACGATCTTTTTGACATTGACACGTTGGTGCAGAATCCTAGGCTTTTGAGGAAGTACATGGATTGTTTCTTGGACAAAGGACCGTGCACGCCTATTGGAAGAGTCTTTAAAAGTAAGTGGTTACTTTATTATTACTTAACTATAAAGAAGGTGGTGGTGATGTTTATAGAATATTAATGAATTCGTAGAAACTCCATACCTAAATAAAATTTATTAGCACATTGTAATATATTTAAATAAACAATGATCGCTCTTAGTAATATAATTAGCAAGAACACTCATGCTTGGTTTTATGGCAAAAGATAAACACTCGGAGCGAGGTGTGTGATCAAATATGAAAAGTGACGATGCACCTACATTTATATGACTAGTAGGGGAGGGTGGGGTAATTGCGAACACCTAAGGGAGAACTAAAATAACACAAAACCATATGGAGTTACGAATGCTATTTATTACCAAGAGTTTACTTAAGCTAATCAATCTTCTATTCTCATAATCAACGTTAATAAATTTTAAAAATAAAATAAAATTCTTATAGAAAAACAAAACCCTTGTATCCGGGATTACCCCACAGCGCGTGGGGTAATTACGAACACACTATGGGGTCATCACGGACGTGGCTTAATTGGTACAGAAATCACAGAGATATCCCTTTGATGTGCTTGCAACACTCGTGCAGTTTTCATGTGCCCATAAATTACATTTGTAGCATTTTATCCATTCTTCATTAGGAGGATCTTCATATTTCTCATTACATATTAGGCAATAATACTCTTTCTTCGTCTGTGCTGTTTTATTTACTTTATTCTTCTTGCGTGGTATATTCCTGTCTTGGTCATTCATTTCACAATTTTCATCTGCAAATCCTTTAAGATTCTTCACTCCTTTCTTCCGTTTATTTATACTCAGTCTTTTCAGTTTCCCTTAATTGCTCCTTATTTCTCTTTTTTTGTTCTTTTTCTTCCAGAGCGTCTTTCATAGGAGTGCTGGTTATAACAGTTGAATGTTTTTTCCTCGAAGTTTGTTTGCTCTTTGGTTGTGCTCTCCGTCTTCCTCTTATAATGTCGTGGCATCTGAAATAGGTATAATATGAGTAGTGTATATCAATATAATCTTTAATTACTTAACACATTCTATTCCTAAAGTTCGACAGAAATACAGAAGGCTGTGCAAATAAAAACCACCTTAGTTAACTGCTGAATGTAAATATATGTAAGTAGGTAAATAGGTAGGTACATTAACAGTGTAGGGGTAAATGCGGACGGTCGAGATTACCCCAATCAAATCGTCCGCCATTACCCGACACCCACAACAATACAAAACTACAATTAAATTTAAGGTTAGAATAGGGCGATGCTTGCGCCGAGTACTTTAAAAGTTCACTTCATTACACGTCGATTTACTGATACGATACCAGATTTCTATGTTATAAGTGACACAAAGTACATCTATTCAATTTTACACAAAAAATAGATGAAATTATCAAAAAAACATTGAGTTAACATACCTTGTAACGTGCGCGCAGCCTCACTACACCACTTACTCGCTGGCACTACGTTCGAGTTCGACTCGCGATCGCGGCGTTGCAATTGTCTGCCATCCTTTTCCAACACACCTAAACTGTCGTGTCCGCCATTACCCGCCGTCCGTGATTACCCCACCCTCCCCTAAATATTAACTACTACTTAGATGTACTTCCTATGTAGGTACTACCTACGGACGATGATGGTTATTATTTAAAATATCGCAAAGTTTTTTTTTATTTACTACAAATCTGTATAATCAATTAGAAGACAAATTCAAAACAATAAAAGTGATAATATTTCTATTAAATTTTGATGAAATATAACATCTAATAGAGTGCCTAGCCACAAGAAAGAAATCATAATTTATTTGATGATTTATATTTAGCAATTTAAATAAAAGCACGTAAAGTACACAAAAGATGCAAATAAAATCTTGGAAAGTTTGACAACAAAAATTGAGTCTAGTAGTAAGGAAGTAAAGGTCACATAATCTTTAAGGTATCCTAATTTTTTACTAAAAATTAAATTCTACTCTTGCTTCCCCTAGCTTCTGATTTACATATATTAAGACATGAAACAAAAACTTTGTACCCCTTTTATGAGAAATACGCGGACGGAGGAATATAAAATTTGGCACAGTTAAAGTTTATAGAGAAGAAGTGCAGAAAGCTAACATTTCAATAAATAAAATATTAGCAATACTTCCTATCTATCCCGGAACTATCCCGGAAGGGGTAGGCAGAGTCAAAGGGGCAGCAGTCCCCTTTAACCACATTCAGCCAAAAATAAGAGTTATTCGTCATCTCGCCCGACAAAATCTCGCTGGGCAGGGTAAGATGGAAATTTATGAAAAAGTAGTACCAAGTGGCTAGTTTGTCGCCTACACAATCACATAACCCAAAACCCGATAGACCATTAATCGCCTTTTACAACATGCTAGGCAATAAATACAGTTGGCACATTCTTTTTAAGTCCCAGACCAACACGGGACAATCAGCTGGGTTACATGGAAAATTGTGAAAAAGTAGTGACAAGTGGCTAGCTCGTCGCCTACACAATCACATACCTAAAACCCTATGTACCATTAGTCGCCTTTAACGACATGCTAGGCAAGACACACAGTTGGCAAATTCTTTTATAGTCCCAGACCAACACGGGACTACTACTTTAAATAAATAAACGAATAATGGTCGATTTTGGACCTTATTCGTAATATTTTATTTAATACTAATGTATTAAAGAAGCGGTTTCATCTGATATATTCGAAACTGATTGTAGGGACGTATCTACCATTTCCGGGACAACATATACTTTTACGTGAGCCTAAAACAACATCGTATATTATATATTATAATTCCATATGTTTATATATAATTCCAGTTGCCCTACCAGAAGTGATTGCAACGAGTTGCAGCAAATGCACGCCTGCACAGCGGAGCTTCGCTAAAAGAACATTTGGCGCCTTCAAAAAGGATCTGCCAGACCACTATGTAGAGCTTAAGAAACTTCTAGATCCAGAAAACAAATACTATGACACATTTGAAAAAGTTATCGTCAATGCCTGAGCACACACGGAAGTTTTTATAAGGAATTCTATCTACGGTTAGTACTTGGCAAAAGAGATTATTTTCGGACGCATATTTTTTACTATCATTGACTCATACAAACGAAAAGTGATCAGATTTTTCTTCGACCATTTACTTAGAAAGGAATTTGGGGAAGGACAATCTAAATTAAGCTGCTCTTTTGTGTGTAATGCAAGGACATTAACTAATCAATCTGAAAGGTTACCTGTTTGCCTTGTTAGGCAAAGTTAGTGTTTAGATATTTGTTTAAAAACAGAGAGGAATCAACTAAGAAGCAAGAGGCTTTTTGTTACTAGCTAAGCCTAAAATAGCATTATTTGCTATTTTATCTATGAAAATACTAATTACTATTATGACCTTTGTATCCTTTGTACAGAGAAACCAATCAAATTAATCACGCACCAGTAACGTAGTAAGTAAGTATAAGTACAATTTATTGATTTCAACGATGAACTGTATGTTAAAATATTAATTAATTGACTATAAAATTGTATATTTATTGCAAAATACTCGTATATCATACTAATATTATAAAGACGAGAGATTTGATTGTTAGTTAGTTTGCATTGAATAGGCTCCGAAACTACCGAACCGATTTGAAAGATTCTTTCAACAATAGGAAGCTACTTTATCAGCAAGTAGCATATGCTATATTTTATCACCGTATTCCTACAGAAACGGGAGCTACGCCGGAGAATCCGCGGGGCGCTGCTAGTGTACATATATAAACTCATCAGCTATTAAACAATCGATTAAACTCCAATTGCATGGCTCATTGTTTTTTTATCTGGTAGTGGATATGATTTAGACAATAATTTTAAGTTGGAACTTATGACAATTTGCAGTTTAATTGCATTGGTTACGTTAATGCCGGTAGTTTAATTTACTGGAGTCAACTTCAAAACTTCGTTTTTAAAGAGGTCATTGCACTATTGAAATAAACTACCATTTCTCTTTTCTTTCCTTAGTGAAACTTATTTTTTTTTCTACATTTTACCATAATATGCATAGGTAACTTATCTTTTAGGTAATATTATAAGGTTTATAAAGTAGTGTTACCCATTATCACACAAATTAATGCTTAAGCTGCTTGAAATCTTTTTTATATTTTCTTGTTAATTATTTTTCTGACTAGAAATTACAAAATTAGTGGTCCTTGCTAAGTAAAACTGTATTATTTCTTAATCTTTTATTAAAATATTATTTGTATGTTAATTTAACAAGAAGGTAAGTACTCTGTATTTTTTTACTTACTCGTTTTGATAGATTTACTGAGATTGCTGTAAAAGCTTTCAACTGGCATATTTTTTTATTAATTTTTATTTGTATTTTAATGCATTGTCGTTGAATATCGTATTAAATCTTACAAAGCTTAAATATTTTTTAAACTATCATCTTCAATAACTTTTAATGAAACTTTCAATTCTTGTATTCTTGTATTTCAACCGACTTGAATATCACGGATATTATTTTTTTATAAAAATTGCAATTGGATGTAGATCGGTGTGTTGCAATTTAATTATTAAATGTTCATCCATTTTATTTGATTTCTTTTTTACGTGTACTTAATATTTTTTGTAATGAATGACTCAAAGCATTTTTCCTTATGTGAAATTGCATTAAAAACTGTAAATATTTTCCTGGTATATGCAGCAATTCGTCATATATTTGAGTATGGGCATTTCACTAGCAAAGCTTAAAGGGTGTTGCAGTACCATTCTGTAGTAACTGTTATAGTTCTTGTGCCGTGATAATAAAGTTCTGTTTCGGTTGCACCAGTGATTGCATGATTGACCTGTGCCCACTGAGGTAGTGGGTATACGTCGTCAATATAAGCAACTGTCGCTTTCTGCCAATGCTAGTTCTTTGGGCCCATTATAGAGAGTAAAAGGTGGGTGAACGAACTGAACGGCTGGAAATAGTGTCAATAATAATTTCGTGTGCTGTGCTCATGACAAAACCTGGTAACTTTGTGCCCTACTTGCACCGGAGGACCTTATTATTTGCATAGTGTCCTTTTAGAATAAGTATTAGCGTTAAGTTTTCCTTAGAAGCAAGTTAACTTGATTTGGAGTTTCTATAGACGCTAAAAGACAATGTGCTAACATGTGTTATTGAACCAATTGAAAAAATATAATTAGGTCCTTTGCACTGGGATTAGGATTTAACAATGTAAGACCACTTAAGTACAACTAGGGTAGTGCTCTTAATTTTATTTTTTGCCTAAATTTCTTGTGAGTTAAAACATATCTATAGTATAATTTTGATGAACGTATTTTGTATTTTATAAGGAAGGGAGGGCAAAGACCTCCTTCCTTCGGCCATTGTTTTCAGTATCTGATTTGATGGAACAATTCTTGAAATGCAAATAAATCTCGTCCTTCCATTGCCTTCTTAGGTCGGTAACAGGCCGTTTTTGTTCACGCATCTATTCTATGGAAATTATATCAAACAACATTATTGTTGGTAACAGATAATTTTCTAACATGTTTCATCGTATTGTTATACGCTTATTCTCTTTACAACTTGCAACATTCCATGTTACATTCAATGAATTTTAAATTATTTGTAGGTACCTACTTGTTATCAAGTTAATTTTTAACCTTCTAAATAGAAGTGAAAAAAGTAAATTTGTTATACTAACAAATTTATCTTTTATATTAGATGTATGTACTTAGTTAAATCTACACACTGTTTAAAATTCATGAGGACAAATTAACAGACACGGGTATACCGGATCAAGTATTTACATCACCAGATTCTATATTGACATTGACCAGTAGCACATTTGTATTCTATTCACGTATTCTGTGTCCATTGAAACGACTCATCGCGTTGATTGTAGTTTGATATTCTGGACGACACACCGTCTTTGTTTCTTGGAAGTCACATTCTTGTAGATTTATCAAAGTAATTCCTGACGATAGTATCAGTTAGTACATACGCCAATTCATATACCTACCTATTCTTGTTAATAAGTGTCATACGTAAGCCTGTAGTTACTTTTTAGTTTCTGTCTCGTCCATCACCTTGTTTTAAACATAATTGATCAGAGTAACTGTTTCAGGATCTACTTTACCCTATTTATATAGATTAGCATCGTCTGCTGCATGTGTTTTAATATTTTTAACTTCGTTTCCAGATTCTTCTTCATCATGAGGGCCATAGTACTCTTGTCTTGCCTGGTGATGGTCTTCGCGGCCGACAAGTACAGCACCAAGTACGACAACTTCGACGTCGACACTCTTATCTCAAACGACAGACTTCTGAAGGCTTACATCAATTGCTTCTTGGAAAAAGGACGGTGCACCCCCGAAGGAGCTGACTTTAGAAGTAAGTGATATTATGAACAAGCTCATGGCCACGTGTGCTAAGGGACCGGATAGAACCAGATAATTATCTGGTAGTATCCATTAATTGATGGTTGTGATGTCCAAATGGAAAGATTTTCTATGGAAGTGTTCATAGAAAATCATATACATTCAGTATAGAGATTGATTGAAGAAAAACCAATTTTGTAAATATTTGAAAATGCCGTTTATCGAGATATATCAATTAACCTTGTAATAAAATGTTTGCATATTACGATATTTCCGATCTCCTTAGAATATTAACTATAATCCAAATTATAGCCTACTGCTATTACAATTTGATATTAATACTACAGTTTCATCAAAATAATTTTTTTGCATGTAAGTATCAAATATCCTTCCCATAACCTCTACGAATTTTCTACGAATTTTCCTCCAAGAACTTACAAAACATTATATATAAGCCAGTTTATCTGGTTACACGCCAGTTATTTTATTAAATTCTCAATTACACAATGCTTTAAACTTGGGAAAGAAGAAAAAATTAAATTACATTACAAGAACTACAGGTTTCAAGTTTTGATGGTGGTATTATTTGCAAATATTTTTAACTTTAATATGAATTGAGGAATGAAGTAAAATAATAAGCATTAACTAACTTTTGACAACATTCTCAAAGAACTATATCCGTAGGATGTGAAAACATCCTGCCTACCCCACCAGGAAATAGGCGTGAATATAGATTAGAATAGATTAAGTATAAGAAAATTTGCTACACTTATGGCTGTATATACAAAAAATAACTTGTTTTTTGTTTTAATAACTTTTGTTTTTAGCTTAAATACACAAAATACCGTAACATGTCTAAATATTTCATGATAGATGTTTACGAATAAAAATATACCGGCGGCCATTAATCCTATTTTCTGTGTCAAGGTGACTGGTTCTCAGTCTCGTTATTACATATTAATAAGTCCAGTTACACTGTATTATACAATCAATTATGAGTCCACTGGAGCTGTTTACGTAAATAAAAACTTGGTGTCAGGGTCGTTTCGATGATGGATTCGGAGTATTTTGTGAAATAATAATTTGGTTCTTACGAAAAGTTAAGCTTTTCATATAAGAAAACTGGTTGTACCAACTGGGCTGTTTGACTGTTATCACCATTAAAGTGTTTTGGTTAAATATTCACGAGGTGATGTATTAACGTTAGGTGTCCATGATGGATAGTTTTCGGGAAGAAATTTATCATTAGTAATGACTAATGTTAAATTTCCCCTTAAGATTTAACATTTCAAATAAATCCAACTAAAATGTTGTATATCCCAATATATGTGGATATTAAAAAAAATGTTTACAATAATCGCACCAATTAAATAAAGATTATACCGTCTTTAATTTTGTTGTGCCTGAATTTATTCAGCTATAGAAGCAGAAAAAGTTAAAACTCAAACTAGCATTTGAAATGTTACAAAGATTGCATATTTTTTTTTAACAGCTGATTCAGTAGGTAGTATGACGTAGGTACCAAATAATAAAAATGCAAGCTCAAGATATAAAAGATTCACTCTTTGTCTTTAAATCTTAACGCATCGTTGAGCGATTGTTTTCACTGAGATAGTAACATTTCAGTCTGGCGATTATGCTGCAATGGTTGTTTAGTAATCTCGTAATATCGATTTTGACAGCGATTATATAACTAAAACTGATACATGATCACTGACAGTTGCAGTTTAATGAACAAAGCTGTTTAGTTACTGTTTTTATATACAGTCAATACCCGAGTTCTCCATTGCCTTTTTGCGAAATCAAGGATGTATTAATCAATGATGATGATGATATAATAGGAATTGTATCATCATCATTAGCCTTGCCAATTTCAGCTACGGCGATTTTGTTTACCCATCTATGTATTCTATGGAAATTTTATCGAAGTTCATAAGCAATAGTATCATATTGTTATAAAATTATTCGTCCCCAATGACGATAAGCTATTAACCAATTTATTCTAAGTAGGAACTCATAATAAAAAACCTATTGAAATTCATACAATATAGTAACGAATGTTCCTTTTTCAATTACAGAGGCACTCCCTGAAGCTGTAGAGACAACTTGCGCCAAATGCACAGAGAAACAGAAGAGCAACATCAGGAAAGTGATCAGGGCGATCCAGCAGAAACATGCTAACCAATGGGAGGAGCTGGTGAAGAAGACCGACCCTTCGGGCAAGCACCGTGCTGACTTCGACAAGTTCATCCAAGGCAGTAGTTAAACTTGCCGTCTAAATTGTCTTTGCTCCATCAAATTGGTCAACTAGGACTTTACTGGCGCTGTCTAATACCACTATGCTTTTGTAAATACTTTTAAATCGTGTAAATAGAAGCATTGTATGGGCTTGTATAATAATGTCAGCTGACAGAAGATACTTGTGGCTTTAGCAACTTGAGCTTAATTTTTTATTTTACTTTCAAGCCAAGTACAGCCAATATATAGACCTCTGTTGACACGTAGTCCTTTGTTCTACCAACAAAATTTTCTAGTTGACAGTCTATGGAATGAAGCAAACAAAATTAGCTTTAAAATTTCTACACTTAGAACTGTCTTTTAGAAAAAATATTTCCTTCACTTGTTTGATTTAAAAAAAATACGGTTTACTTTTCTAAAATAAGTAAGAGTCTTTGGCCCACCATTTATGAGCATAAATATCTCTGTTGATACTACGTTTATATTATATCATATATTGATTTATGACTTTAAGTACATTTATACTAAGTATCTAAGTTACCAATTGTGATTTTAATATCTGCTCTCTACAAAATATTTATTACTGAAATATGCTATATATATGTAATATCATATTGTTTAGATTTAAGTGGCATATATGAAACAATTTTATTAAAATTGTTATTTATTTCTATAGTTTTTATAATAATAATATGTGATTGGTAGTTACAAAATTAGTTTTATAAGATGACATAATAAACCACAAAGTTGACTGCTAGTGTTATGAATAAAATGTTTAAAATATATGCGTGTTGTACTTTTATGCCACAATACCACTAACCACTAACAAATTCTGTGACGAACATGTCATCAAAATGATTTCGCATAATTTTGTAGTTTATTTATGCAAAATCTTGAATTGATTACCATTTTGACGTGAAGAGTACATTATTTGCGAATAATTCGACGATAATCCTTAATAATAAAGTCATGCCCTCATAATTAAGCCGTCTATATAATTAGAACAGCAACGACATTACGATATTACCAGAAGTATTTTTAACTACCTATCATCGTAGATACAATTTTCATAATCAATAATATGGGGCAAAGAAAGTCATATTTTATTATGGAGAATTTTTCTCTGAAATTTCATCGAACTTAAAAAAGAATATGAAACGTTGTTCATGCAACTTATTTAATGTACTTAATCAATTAAGAACAATAAACTCTTTAAACTAATACAAGCTTCTGCTCGCGGCTTTGCTCGCGTGGTACATCGATGAAACATAGCCTAAATGGTTTTCGGGTGTATGAGCTATATTATTCTAAAGTTTTATTAAAATCCATTCAGTAGTTTTTTTTTGTGAAAGAGTAACAAACATTCATCCATACATACAAACTTTCGCTTATAGTAGGATTTATTTCAAATACAAACCGTGGCAAAATGCAATTTGAAGCACGAGTAAATTCTAAACGCAGCTTGTACTAGAACGGCGCTTGTACAGACAGCACATACAGCATATCGATCTACCTAACTTCATCACGTATTAAAAGCATATACATTAAGCCAGCATACATTGCATATAAAGTTTTAAGTGTAGACAAAGGTTGCAATACCTGCGGCTAATGAATGAGAGGAGGCAAGCAATTAGGCATTGCGCAGCGTTAGTATGTTTTCGTGTCAGGCAGGGCGTTGCGCAGGCGCAGGCCAGCCCGCTCTACGTAACGGTTGTGCAAGCGAGTCACATAATGTTTGACGCGAGCGCAACCGTTCCGCATCATATAGCACGGGATTTACGTCACGGCTATGGGGTCCCATTTTTGCCTGATCATATTGGTAACGTTCATGGTTGGTGCATCGTTTTGGTGTATTGTTGAATCTGAAAATATTATGATTGCAGAAATATAAATAAATATAAATTCAGACTACATCACATACATTGATCTGACTCCGTGGTAAGTAGCTTAAGCACTTGTGTTAGAGATATCAGAAACAACAGTGGTATTACAAATATATACTTAAATACTGAATATTAACACCCAGACACAGAACAAACACAAGTATCCATCACACGAATATTTGTCCTGGGTGGGGATCGAACCCACAACTCTTGGCGCATGGGGCAGGATCACTACTAAATGCGCCATCGAGCCAGTCAAATGATTGTTTTTTTTTCAGAAATGATTTGGAAATGGTGCATAGGTTTTTAACCAAACAGAAATTCAAAGAATATATTGAGCTCGTAAAATAAAAAGTAAAAAAGAGACAAAAATATATTTGGGAAATTGATTCAATAGGATAAGATATGATTAAAATTAAGAAAACTCTTAGTAAATTATAAATAAAATCAATATTTATTTTACATAAAATGGAACATTAAATGTTGGTTTTTTTGACAAAATATGGCTCGACCTAGCAAAACCATGTCAATGTACGTTTAATTGTTATATGATTCATCTAAAGGGATTACTTGTAGCCTTTTACTTGGCGCAAACTGACCTTGGGTCGAATATTGGAAATGTGTGCCAATACGTTGCATAAACAGGATATCTTAGCCTGCTAACTGAATACTGACGGACTTACTGACCGTGCAGCAAAAATATTGTTGATAGTTTTCCCAACGTCATAAAAACTATTGCACAATACGTTACAGTATTTTATATTTTTTACAGTCCAGTTATAATCCTACTAATATTATAAATGCAAAAGTTTGTTTGGATGTTTGTTACTCTTTCACGCAAAAACTACTGAATGGATTTTAATGAAACTTTACGATAATGTAGCTTATACACCAGAATAACATATAGGCTATGTTTTATCGACGTACGATGCGAGCAAAGAACCGGGCAGAAGCTAGTTTGTGGATATGTGTGCAATAATAAATACGGTATACTGTTATAAAGCTATAAATGTTAAGAGTAGTAGCTTAATGAGAACACGCGGTTCCCATGCGAGGTGAGGATTTTGGTTCAAACCTTTGAACCGTTTAATGTGAAGCACGAATTTATACCACCAGTTCAGTGACGAAGAAAATTATCGTTAGGGTACCAAGACGTTCAGATACTATGAATATTAAAGTTTGATTTAATATGGTAAGATGGCAGTTGCCTCAAATGAATATGAAACCTGAGGTTCGATTCATTTCTGATTAAATGATTCAAGCAAAACCCCGTCAGGTTTTGATAGTGAATAATAAAAATTTCTTTGAGCATTTAAATAAATAAAATAAGAGGATCAAGGAAGGAAGTCATAATGCATTGTTTATTGCTAAAATGTAATGCTAATTAGTCCGAGTGCGATTCGCCAATAGCCATTTCAAAAAAGATTTCTCGGACAGTTCAAACAGGATTTTGGCTTAACATTTTACTTTGTACATATACCAATTGTATCATGTGTTGTTGACCTTCAAATATCCTTGGAGTATGAAGCCTGCTAGCGTAGTGGTTAATATAAAAACTGTCATGTTATAGATAGCTAGTCAATGACGGCTTTCTAAAAAATATCTTAATACTTAGATAGAGAAACTGAGACTCTGTGCCAAGTTTCATCCAGAACTCTACAATTGTCGTGCGTAAAAGAGCCGCAAACGTCCGTCCATGGCGCAGTCTCTTTTTCAGTTTGAACTACCTGTGCTTCCAACCAATCTACATTTCGTGCAAAATAACTCATCAGATTATCTTTTGGTTTTCTTCGCCTGACAAATAGACAATACTCTGTTTCGGATATTTGGTCACATTTTACCATGTATGTTGTACCATGTTTTGTACCATGTAAGCGGAAACATATAATTATTTGTACACAAACAGCATCAATGGCATTGTTTAATGATCTTGAATTATTATAATCATTACCAAATGGTTAATGTTAGCAAAAATATGTACGCATCCTCGATTCAAGGTCAACATTTTATTACTTTTACTTTCGTGAAAGTAATTTATCTATAGAACCACGACATTTATTTTTCATAACTGTCTTATTATAATATCTAGCTACTTATATATAAAACCGTTTGATGATGTGGCTTTCAATTCCCCAGTTTAACGGTGAAAACATCGTTTCAACTTACACGATCAGGTAACTAAGGATATGTAACTTTGATCCAATTTGTCTATTTAAGGATCCATGGGTGGTTTTCTTAGATACCAGGTGGCAGTTGTCTAAAATTAATATGAAACCTCTTAGATCATGAGCGTTTAATTGAACCACATAATGAGTCAAGCGTGACTAGGTTTAGCTAGTGAATAATACAAACAGTTTCCTTTTAGCATTTGAATAAATGAAACAAGAGGAAGTCAATTGCACTGTTTATTGCTAAAATGTAATGCTCCACATAATGCTACTTAGTCCGAATGCGATTAGCCAATAGTCGTTTCAACAAAGATTTCTTGGTCAGCTCAAACAGGAATTTAAACAGTAAACAGGCTTAACATGTTACTTTATACATATCCCAACTGTATCACATTAAATCTTCTAAAATGAAGAATTATATTTCGAGGAATAAAATTATGAGGGATTCGCACTACAATTGTAAGATGCTTTCCCATAAGCACCTAAGACCCTGAAGCTTGGTGGCTTAAAATTGAATATGCCGATCTCGGACAGGAGTACTGGAATTCCCAGATAACCTTTGCTGAACCCACATATTCTTAGAGTAAGACGTTCTTGAAAGTCTTCAACGACGTATACAGTGAAAAACAGAATAAGATATGATAATTGACCCCTAAGCGAGTGTCCGCTAATTATGTATTCCACAGTATCATAGAAGAAAATGCTTTATCTATTTAGTCATCAGCCAAAACGAATGCTGTGAAAGCCTTCTCATGGGAATGGTCAGGATCATACTTGTTGATGAACTCTTTGAATTCATCAGGCTTCTTCTCAGAAATCGCTTTGACGGTCTTCCTGACTCCTTTTTTTTGGATGGGTGTACATTTTTCGCAAGCTGTGGCAATCACCTCTGGTAGCAATTCTGTAGAATAAAATTATACGTGTTAGAGCCGGCTGCGTTTTGTGAATTCAATCAAAAGTCAATAAAGACTTATGAGTCAACAATATTATAGACAAGACCCACAATTTTTTTTCCTAAAATTTTACGCGAAAAATTTATTCACGCAGAACATTAACGCACTGTATCTTCATCATTTTTAATTTGCTGGACCGAAGCAAAAATAGGTACATCAGCAATATTTTTTGTAATATCACTAATGGACTATAAAAAAAATAGTCAACTAGCCTATAACTTACTTCTAAAATCAGCAGAATTTTCTAAATCACACGGCCCTTTGTCGAGCAGACAGTTTAGGTATCCAGTGAAGACTGTATCGTCGCCTAAAATCTTGTCCACGTCAATCTTATCATATTTCTCATCATAGCAGAGCACCAAGGGCGCCAGGACAGCCATCACAGTGAACAGGAATACTTTCATGATGTACTATGGACACATCAGAGCATTAGTTTCAGGGCCGTCTTTAACCTAATGGAGGCCCTGGGCACTGGCACTGTTAATTAATATGTATGTGGTAAATAAATTTCGATGACCCATTGGTAACCTAGAACTAGGGGACCCTCTAGATCCTAGGGGCCCTGGGCACATGCCCAAAGTGCCCAGTGGGAAAGAAGAAAGTTATCTGGCGTGGTAATTCATATAAAGGACTTCTGTGTTAATATTTTTTCTAAAAATATTAACTAGATGAAGCAACTGAGCCTACATTCGTTTACCTACTGCTGGAAATAGGCTTTACTCTGATTAAGCAAACCCAAAAAATTTGTTTCATGCCTGCCACCTTTTATTTCTTTCCTCCTGGGGATCGCGTCTGTGCTACGTTTGGTGTGATGCAGTCTCTTCTTCAATCTCTACTCCCTCTGCTAGCACCGATCTTTATTTCGTGCAAAATAAATATTTTTGATAGTAACTCACCAAATTATTCTTTGGTTATCTCCGCCTGGCAAGTTGACAGTACGCCGTTTCGGGCATTTCGAAACATTTTATACCATATTTTTGACGGAAACTTACAATTATTATAATGCTCAAACAGCATCAATAGAATTATTCAATGATTTGGCTTCAATTGTTATAATGTTATTACTAAATAGTTAATGTTTTCAAAATGTGTACGCAACCTTGAACGATAATGGATGATACCTGCATTTAATCGCAGCATATCCTACATCTATTTTGAGTGATAGTACTTAAATAAAATACCTAATGTTGTTGGCATTATAATGTTTCCTATACAGGTGGATCTAACAGCCTAAAAACAAACATAATTTCAAAATAATATTTAAAACAAAATCAGGATTATTACAAAGAGTATGAACTCATTTCATTTATTTTACTAATTGTACTACTATGATTAAGTTAACTTTTTAGCTTTTTAAAATGTTTAAGTAACTATTTTTATCTACTTGGTTAGATAACGCCTTTTATCTAATTCGGTCGCAATGTTTTTTCGATGATATAGTGCTCTTTTAGTCTTGAAGGCGTTTATATTACTAACTTATAGTACGCAATTTGATTCCCATTTATTAGAAAATAGCGACTTTTTGTAATAAGCGTCAATGAAAAATTTGCACGAATTGCCATAGTTTTTTCGTAGAATGATGGTTAAGCCCAAATGAGCTAAACTTGCATCCATACAAGAAAAGATAAATAATTATACTTTACATCATTGAATATTGTCTAATCTAAAATTTCCATTATATCCAGTCCCATGTTGGCTTAAAAATAATGTGCCAACTGTGTCCCTTGCCTGGCATGTCGTAAAAGGCAGCTAATATTATGTTGTGTTTTGGGTGTGTGATCGTGTAGGCGACGAGCTAGTCAGTTGTCACTACTTTTCACAATTTTTCAGCCCAGCATCTAATCCAGCCCAGTTTGCTCCTCCTTTGATTCTGCCTAACCCTTCGGGGATTGCGGGCTTGATATACCTATATATATGGCGCGGTACGTGACGAGATAGCCACCTTTTTTTTTTTTTTTTTTTTTTTTTTTACTTGGGGAACTCCCACGAGCCGTCACCCTCCGGACGGGGATCCAGAGGGCGGTGTGTCGGACTCGAACCGACTAAACCCCAAGGTGGCCTCCATCGGCGCAGTTCCGGAGGAGCCGGTATCCCCACTGTCGGGACTATACAACAACTCCTCCGGTAGTGCGCGTGCCGCGCTGCGCGGCTCACCTCGCGCGGCGGTGGTCGATGCTGTGCAGCCCACGCCATCAGTCGTCGGATGCACAGCACCGAGCACGCGCGCGCGTCGAGACATGCCAGGCCACCCAGCATGTCTCAACTACTCCGCCCAGGATTCAGACGCCGATCGTCCCCGAGACCGGCGTCGTGGGCCCACTCTCGCGCTGTGCCCTCTGCTAAGTCAGAGGGCACGCGGAGAGCGTCTCGCCAGAGGGGGCCGCCTTCCGCCCGGCGACCCAAATTGAGGGCAGAGCCCTGTCGTCGCGGAGGGAGAGCATCGAGACGCTCAATCCCTCCGCGACCCACCACGACGCGACCCAGCGCGCCCCTGTTGGGTTGCCGAGGATAGGGAGGCGAGCAACGAAAACACTCCGCTCCTCCTCTTCCTCGGCAACCCTGGTCCGGCTGCGGAGGTTACAGCCGGACCGCCGCAACTGCCCGTATGCCATTTGTGCAGTCGCGGCTCACCTCGGGGTCCCTCTTCGCTTCAGCCCTGCCATGGCAGGGCCTACTGAGCCCCCCCGGTACGACAAACCGAGGACCCCGGCGGGGGGGGACGAGATAGCCACCACAATTTTCCATCTAACTCAACTCTACTTTATTTCTGGCTAAAAGTGGTATAAAAACCGTGCTTTTCCTATTTTTGTATAATTTAAAGTAATTATTCTTTACGTGAATACAATTACTTACCAATCTTCTTTCTTTGAATTGTAGTCAACTTAATTAATTCTTGCTTGCTTATAAAGCGTATAATTTTTTTGTAGAACTCAGTTATAGTGCGGATCATAGTTTTTTCAGACCGGCTTCACAAAAAATTATCTCTTTATATTACCGAGTACCCACTGAAGATTGACAAGTTTTCAGGGTTCCGTACCCGAAGAGTAAAACGGGACCCTATTACTAAGACTCTGCTGTCCGTCTGTCTGTCTGTCTGTCCGTCTGTCACCAGGTTGTATCTCATGAACCGTGATAGTTAGCCAGTTGATATTCACAGATGATGTATTTCTGATGCCACTATAATAACAAATACTAAAAAATAGAATAAAATAAATATTTAAGGGGGCTCCCATGCAACAAAAGTATTTTTTTGCTTGTTTTTGGTCGATATTAATAACGGCAACAGGTAGACGCTTGAAATATATATTATTATATTTAGATAATGGTACGGAACCCTTCGTGCGCGAGTCCGACTCGCACTTGGCCGGTTTTTAATAACATGTATGCATAGTAACTACAACATTAAGTTATAAAAGTTATCTTTGATTATCAAGTTCCAGAGGCAAAAAAGGCTGATGAACTAATAATGTCATTACAAAAACTTGTCTAAAGTGTTGTAAAAAGGAAATTCAGTAATATCTATACATATAAAAATTAACCCCTATTTCTTCTGGTCACGCTATAACTTGAGAACGGCTTTACAGATTTAGCTAATTCTTTTTTAGTTTTGTTTGTTATTATCAGGTGAAGGTTCTTATGACATACATACATAACATCACGCCCATAATCCCCGAAGGGGTAGGCAGAGTCAGAGACACTAGGAAAGAAACACAGTTTGCACATTCCTTTTAAGTCCCAGACCAACATGGGACAATATACTGGGTTAGATGGAAAAGTGTGGAAAAGTATTGACAAGTGGCTAGCTCGTCGCCTACACAATCAATACCCAAAGCCCCATATACCATTAGTCGCCATGCGACATAAGACATGCTAGGCAAGAAACACAGTTGACACATTATTTTTAAGTCCCCGACCAACATGGGACAAAAGGTTCTTATGAAAGGAAAAAATTAAAAAGTAGCGCGGGAAATGAAAAAAATGGGTAAGTATTGAAAATCCGAGAACGGGGCGTTGCGAAGTGCGCCAGGTCAGATAGTTACTTATAAAATATAAGACATTTCCTAAAATCACGGTAATGTTTTATTTTGCAGGCCTAACATTGACAAGCTCGATGGCGCATTCGGTAGTGACCCTGTCCCATGCGCCAAGAGTTGTGGGTTCGATCCCCACCCAGGACAAATATTCGTGTGATGAATACTTGTGTTTGTTCTGTGTCTGGGTGTTAATATCCAATATTTAAGTATATATTTGTAATACCACTGTTGTTTCTGATATACGTAACACAAAAATATATGCGACTACATCACATACATTGATCTGACTCCGAGGTAAGTAGCTTAAGCACTTGTGTCCGTAACACAAGTGCTTAAGCTACTTACCTCGGAGTCAGATCAATGTATGTGATGTAGTCTGATATGATATATATATATATATATATATATATATAGATATATATATATATATGACCACATAATGACCACAGTTATATATATATATATATAACTGTGGTCATTGTCTAGCATGTCGCAAAAGGCCACTAATAGTTTGGTGTTGGGTTTATGGGTGTTTAGCGCCGATGATCTAGCTATTAGTTTTTAACAATTTGCCATCTCTTGCATCCAAATTTATTTTTTTCCCAGATTAAAACTAGCTTTATGGATAAACTAGCTGTGCCCGCGGTTTCATTCGCGTTTTTATGTTATATAGCCCAGCATTCCTCGATTATTATTAAATTACTGATATTTCTATAAAAAATAGGGTTGGTGGTGAAATTTTAGGGTCATATGTATTTTAAAATGTAACATTATATAAAAAAAAAAAAAAATGTTGTCCAGAAAATAAAAATAAAAAATCTATTGAAAGTTTATAGGAGCCTACTGCTTCTTGAACTCATCCTACCTCTGTAAAGATTGAAAGTGAGATAACATATTTTTGATCGGGTAAAATAAACTCATAATTTTGTTATATTAACTTATTTATTTAAAGAACAGTAATAAAATATAACAGCTTATAATTAATCAATACCGTCATTTTCTGATAGACGTAGTGAGACTGAAGAAAAGTGGAGAGGAAGGCTTAGAAAAAGACGGCTGATTGAGACAGCTATATCCGGAATGAGCCGGATAGCCTTAAAGCAGTAGTTCCCAACCTTTTTGTGACCGACCACTTTCATTTCATTATTGTTTGCAGGGACCACGTGGTTCAAAATATATAATTTGCTAGCTTCTGCTCACAGCTTTGCTCGCGTGGTAAGTCGATAAAACATAGCTTAGGTGTTTTTCTAATGTATAAGCTATACATGCAGTACATGCAGTACTATGAAAGAGTAGCAAACAACAGGATATTATAATTTAATACAATAGACTTTTAAGGTGTTATGAGGGCCAGATGTTAGGCCGTGCGGACCACTGACGGTCCTTGGACCACTGGTGGAGAACAACTGCTTTAAAGGGACCTATATGAAGGTCTTAGCCTAATAGTGGAATGTAGGCTACATCAAAAACAGTGTATATATCTTAAGCGTCGATGATAGCGGCACGGAGAGCTTCCACATATTTGCCCTCAGGGTCGTACTTCAGCTTGATGGCTTCGAAATCTTCGGGGAAGGTCTTCTTCAGCTCCTCCAGGTATCTTCGGAGCATGTGCTTCTGTGCTGGCGTGCATTTGGCGCAAGCTTGCTCAGTCGCCTCAGGAAGTACCTCTGGAACAATTAAACGTAACATTATTTATATTATTAATTAAGATGAATTTCCTCACCAGATTAACACACCAATGCCCTAGTTTCAAACTAAGCATGTATGCTTGTGCTATGAATTGTAATGGATAGACATACCTACTTAAATACATTAATCCAAATACGAAACATTTTCCCCTAGAAGGATGGATTCGAAATAGATCAACATAAAATTATTTCACCAATAGTAAGCTACATAGGCTGTATTTTATCCCGGTATTCGAAATTATGCCAGCAAAACCGCGGGGCGCTGCTAGTCAATGTGTAGTAAATGCCACGCTTTGAATAAATCAAGAACGAAATCAAGAGATGAATTCGAACCGCATGGTATATAAACTACTAATATTGAATGCAGAATGTATTTTTTATACTTTTTATGAGTTTCGAGCAAACGATTACCTGTATTAGGTCCGCAGGTGAATTGCCTGACTTTGAGAGGTTGAATACTAATAGCTACGAGATTCCTAGCATAATTATTTTTATCTACATACTAGCTCTTGTCCACGACTTCTTTTGCAAGGAATTCGTATGTACTGAAAAAGGAAAATGAGGAACTGAATACTGAAGGTTTATAGACACCGCCAGAAGCAGTGGGGCTAGATTTTCATCACGTGATCTTTCTCTTTAAAGGACTGTAAATGGCCCCTTCAAAGGTCTAACTAAAATACAATAACAGTTGTTTAGTGCTTTGGACGGGACTGCGTAACAAACAGAGGGATCTCATCTGTAATTGCAATTTATATTAAGTACAACTATTTGCCTAGAGCAGTTCTCACACTTTTTTGGCTACGGAACCCTTTTGGGAAGCGGACTAGTTTTCGGAACCCTAGAATAATTAAACAGTATCGAACCCGATTAGTCGTAGATACGTAATATTAAACTTTTGACGGAATTTTCCCTTGGAGCCTTATTAATAAAAACCTAAAGGGTTATTCCTTTAAATTTTTATTAATTATGATTCATTAATTAAATTATTTCCGTGGTCCCCTGAGAAAGCTTTTGCGGAGCCCCAGGGCTCCCCGGAACACACTTTGAGTATAGCTGACCTAGAAGCATGTAAGATGGGTATGTGATATACTACAACTTAATAAAACACCATCTCTGTCACGCCCCCAATGCCTGAAGGTTTGAGCTGAGTCAAAGATAGATTTTCAGTCAAAAATTATGTGGGGTTGGAGAATAAAATCTCCTTCGGAGGCTACGGCCGTATTGGTATAAATAAATGTAAAATACATAGATGACAACTTACTTTTGAACGCAGCAGCAATATCATTGCAGTCGCCCTTGTCGAGGTAGCACTGGGTGAAGGCTTTCAGGGAGTCAGGGTTGGTGACAAGTGCTTCCACGTCCAGACCGTCGTGGGTCGTTTTGTATGTTTCCGCCACAGCCAGGGCGAGGACCGCTGATAGGATCACAAAGGTCTTCATGTTGAGGAGTTATCTGAAAAACAAAGAGTTCAATTTTAGTTTGTCTGCTTTAAAACATATGGGAAGGCGTTAGGTAGTAGGTATTGAGCATGCACCTAGATTGAACAAGTCTGGTTATTACCTCTATGTAATATATGTGGTCTTCAGAGTTTCTAGGGAGAGAGCCAGAGCCATAGCCACGGTAACCAGTTATAACATTCATAGTTAACTGAGTACATTTTAAATTTAATCGGGCTTTCGGAAAAAAACCGTACTTAAATGTATAAAATTCAGAAGTTACATAATCGAATTTGAACCAATATTTATCGCATAAGAGGCACCCGTCCTTATCTACTAGCTCTAAGCTAACAGTAAGAAAAATGGAAACTAAAATCTTTGACTTAAATGTAATTTATACAATCCAATAAAAAATAAATGCTAACATGCAACTAAAAAGGTTATTCTATATCTAAAATAAAATAATAAATCTAATAAAACGTACCTGTTTAATATGAGACGGAATAAAATAAAAAAAATATAACTTGTTGCGAGATAGAGTGCTTAACAAGTGACTTGATATTCTATGAAATCATCCTTATATACTCGAGCCAAAGCTCATATTTTTCTTACACTAAATTCTATCCGAAAAAAAAAATGGTCAAGTGCACCTACCTTATTCGAGATGGTTCCGTCGCACCCACAAAATAAATACACCAGATACAAAAATTACTCATTTTTATACCAAAATGCATTCATTAATTGCTAACCTGGTTTGCTAAAACTTGATCAGCACTTGCTGTTAGTGTTATGCATTAGTTGTATTGGTATATTTGTTTATGTTGCTAATTGATTCAAATAACGGGTGATTTACATTTCTTAGGTCAAGGTAAAACCCAATGTAGTTGGGTCTACGTTATAATGGTTTTAGTTGTTTTAAGTATAGGTACCTAGTATTTGTGTTGATCCAGATTCAGATCACAGCGTAGCCACCTAAGGCGAGCCAGGTGCCGTGGGGTTTAATAGGTAAATACCCCGGCCGACCCAACTTGGGAGTCTTACAGACTACGCCATTCCACTAAATGGCGTGAGGTCCGAATGTCATTTTGGGAAAAGGTATTCGGGTTGATTAATTAAATAACGAAAGATTAATATGTAAATTTTATCCAAAAGAGCAGATAAAACTTATAGAATAATCTTACCAAAAAAGGTATTTTTCATAACATCCAGGAATCGTGAACACAAATAAATATACGAGTATTACGAAGGCATAGTTAAAGGGCCCTGCTACCCCTTTGACTCTGCCTACCCCTTCGGGGATTATTATGAGCGTGATGTTATGTATGTCATCACCTGCTTCCAAAATCGCTTACTATTTATCTATTAAAGTATAATCTTTAAATATATAAGTACTAGCTTCTCCCCGCGGCTTTGCTCACGTGGTACATCGATGAAACATAGCCTATATGTTATTCGAGTATATGAGCTATATCACTCTAAGGTTTCATTAAAACCCATTCAGTAGTTTTTTTTGTGAAAGAGTAACAAACATCCATCCATACTTACAATTTTTCGCATTTATAATATTAGTATGATTAGTAGGATTTTTAAACATTCTTGATTGATTCCATTTATAAAACAGGTTTATTACAATACAATACGTTAACACTCAGACTTAGCTTTTAAATTTTTAAGTAATTTTTTACAGAACTTTAACGTTTTCATTGTATGTGCAAATAAAATAATCGTGGCATACATTAAACAGTTCTAGTTGTTATTTATAATGGTTTGTCCTTCTCTCATTTTTTGTATTAAGGCTATTTATGTTTGTTTTTACATAGGTACGCATTCGTGGGGTCAAAGTTTTGGTAAACCATACTGTGTGTGTATATTTGAATGATGATTATTTTTCTTATTATATGATGATTCTATGATGGTTTACTGTCATCGAATGTTCTCAAGGTTGTTAGTTGTTATGACTGGTCTATTAGAAGGCGGCGGAAAAACTTCTACATCTCGATTATTTTGGTGTAGGCTCCCTGGACTAAAGGGGAGTCCCTAAATTTTTTGGGATGCTGAATGACTGGAATTTCCTTCTGTTTTCTTCAACAGGCGAATGGTCAGTCAATAAAATAATCTAAGTTTACACAAAATAACCCTAATATTCACATAAACTATTTTTATCTCCAACTAATAAGAATAGATGGGATGTTTGTGTTATCATGCAAATATTCATGTAAGCATGGAAGCGCGTAGGTATTTAGATCGAAATGAACTCTAAACATACAGGTAGTCAGAATTCGATAACTATACGGGTGTGGTATGCCTAATAAATATAACCGAGCAGACTATTTTAAGTGCAAGACTTAACTGCATATAAACCTAGATGCCTGACCACAAAAGAGCCTAGAATAAAACAAAGGAGAATGCAATTTTTATACATTGATTTATTGCTTTTGATGATTTGGCTACGAACTTAAAAAGAAGGTTAAGGCTTTGTTATTCCAACACGTATTCCTAAAATGTTAGTACCTACTTGCTTCACATCTCCGCTTCTGAACGCATAGAAGGACGTACATAAGATATAAAAACATTTGTATTGACATGTATATTGGACATGATACAGTTCTTGTCAATCTGGATTACTGTCTGTTCGGTTTTAAATGGTATGGCAAGTGAAATTGTAGGTACCAGTGATTGGAATATTGCATTATCTATATCTATATTAATAATTTCGTGCAGGGGTACGGTAGACTCGATCGAAACCTTACTTGAATAATAAAACATAAAAAAATAAAAATTTCGAGTCGGCCACATATATCCGCAAAATTCGGTTTGTCGAGTATTTTGTTAAATTCTAATGGTGCTGACAGACAAATCGCAGTCGCCATATTCATAAACGTCACTCACACCGGATGACATTTTGAGTACATACGTTCCGTTTTAGCTATTAACGTACTCTGGTTAAGTGTTTTTTCTTAAAACCTGAGATTGGCCAATTGCCATAACATTAAATAAATAATACTGTCCTTAACCCTAAAATTTTTATAGTTAAAGTTCTTTTCGAATGTTATTCTACATGTTTCAGTATCCATTTAGTTTTGCATAGTGATTTACTTGGTATGGATATACAAGTAAGGAGCGGTGGTAGCTCAATGGTAAGGACACGCGCCTCTTAACCGAGGAGTGCGGGTTCAAACCCGGGCATGTACCTCTAGATTTTTCAAATCTATGTACATATTTATACCACTAGCTCGACGGTGAGGGAAAACATCGTGATGAAACCTGCAAATTCAAACAACTTTGAATTTGTAACCATGATCCAAAAATTGTCTGGTTCCCCTATCTTAGGGTTACGAAGGTCAGATCGGCAGTCGCTTCAATGTAATTACCAGACTCGCTAAATCCTGGATCATGGTCTAAGCGGACCCCGTCTAAGAACGGGACATAACGCTAGGAAGATGATGGATATACAAAGTAAATCACTAATTATATATCATAATAGCTAAATGGATATAATAACTAAATGGATATCATGCCGAAAATCGTAAGTATTTCATAAAATGGATGTGAAAAAATGTTGTATATAGAAACATTTTATGATAATTAACCTGTGGAAATAGAGAATATTTATGATTTTCATAATAAGTACCTTTGCCAACTTCTCGGATGAGTACTCATTTAAAAATTGCAATGGTTTTACTTGGTTTCTCAACATCATTATTGATTTAGCCATTTTGTATAACAGAGAGAAAAGATCTTTTTTTTTAAATAATAGTAAGCCAAGTTATAAACCAAACCTACCTACCAAAGTTAAGAAAAAGCCTGAGTGCTTAAAACAGAGAGGTTTACAGAAAATAAACCATAAA
Source organism: Glyphodes perspectalis (assembly GCA_951394215.1). Taxonomy (NCBI): domain Eukaryota; kingdom Metazoa; phylum Arthropoda; class Insecta; order Lepidoptera; family Crambidae; genus Glyphodes; species Glyphodes perspectalis. The sequence goes on from OX596217.1 coordinate 5,156,924, forward strand.
AGCTATTTGTTTTGTTAATTTAGTTAGTTTATTTTGAAAGTTGATTTAAAATTAAAATTATTTTCGTAAGAACTTTTGCAGTTTTAATCTACTATATTTATTAAACACAATGAACGATGCCCTTAATAATAAATGAATAATGATGAATCGATGCACGAAAGGATGATAAGTAGTGTTGCCGCTCGATAGACTATCGATAGTTGGGCATAAGCAATAGTATCGATAACAATGCCTTGCTTTGCCTATAATATTCCTTGAGAACCGATAACTACAGAAATATCTACCCTACATGTGAATTATTACATTTTACCCGAGCAAAGCCGGGTTTTCATCTAGTTATAAAATAATTTTCCATCTAACCCAGCCAATTTTCCCATGTTGGTCTCGGACGTAAAAAGAATTTGCCAACTGTGGTTCTTGCCTAGCATGTCGTAAGAGGCGACTAATCGTAGGTATATCGGGTTTTGGGTATGTGAGTGTGTAGGCGATAACTGCGACAAGCTAGCCACTTGTCACTAATACAATTTTCCATCTAACCCAGCTTTATTATTCCAGTTTAATTTTGTCTGAATGTGGTTAAAGGAGCCTGCTGCCCTTTTGACTCTGTCTAGCCCTTCGGGGATTATGGGCGTAATGTTATGTATGTATGTATAAAATCATTATTAGCCAGTAACAAATAATTTAATTTTTCTAAGTACCTATCTATTACATTTTCATAAGCTTGAAATTTCAAACCTGCTGGAACAATATGGGTATATCCCACAGGATACAATAGAGTCTCTTATCATACTGAGTCGCACGCGCATGGGGTGGCGGGCGAAAGGTAGTATATGTTATAACTCTACGTTTTCGTTTATACACGTAATGCATAGGGTCAGTTTTACATAATACCTTTAGGTATCCTTTTTTTCATGGGTAAGGACAGTTGTCTCAAACAAGACAAACATTATTTCATACCCAAGCACGTAAGATAGATAGTAACCAAATTTTTCAGGACAAATGTGTGTCCTACTCGTATGTGTTAATCAGTTGAAATCTACCTGGTGCTAATATTTATTTCATTCCCGTATTTTATGTGTAGTAGGGTAGAAAAGTAAGTTATTATACAGTGGTTATGCAGTCGCTGGAATATAATATCTAGACTTAATAAATCAAGCATAATAAATCTAATTTGGTTTTAGTCGAGTTTCACCAGTTTGACTATGAATAGGATGTAACGCCAGGAAGATGATGATTACAAAGGCGTGAGAATCTTCTTACTACCTTCATTGTTTCTCACTTCCGTACGACCATTGGATAAGTTTAGATATAATTTAAGTATGTAACATTAACACTTATTGCTGTTTGGTCTGTAATATGATAAAATACATAAACTTCCATTCCAAGGTTGTTTAGAGGATCATTACTGGCAGTAAGACCACCTTAATTGTAGTGGATTTTCATATATGTTCTTTTATAAAGTAATATTAACTTTTTTGTGACATCCACACATCGCGCTAATGGGGTCTAATTTAAACGAACAAGAATAACAAGATACAAACAATATTTTATTATGTAAAGCTAGAACATACAATCTAGATTAGCCATACTCAACCTTTTATTTACAGGGGCGACAAATACGTTTCAGTCATGGTGTCGAAGGCAGCAAGCAAAAATTAATAAGGCCAAAATTAAACGTAATTCAATAAAAAATGCTCCAATAACAAAGGCCCGGCGGGCCGCAGGTTGAATATAGCTGATCTAGATTCACAGTCATAATCTCCAAAGATTTATTAAATAAACTTTTTTGCTAAAGAAACCTTAAAAACAGATTTGTGGAGTTTAGGCTCTGGCTAGAGCGGCTCGCAGAGCATTCACGTATTTTCCTTCGGGATCGTATTTCTTCTTGAGGGCTATGTGATCCTGGGGAGAGGATTTCTTTAGCTCTTGCAAATATCTCCGGAACATGTACTTCTGCATCGGTGTACACTTAGCGCACGCCTGTTCTGTCGCTTCGGGCAGTACCTCTGGAAATAGCGAGTAAACATTAGAACAGAGGTTCCCAACCTTTTTGTGACTAAGGACCAATTTGATTTAGTAGAAACGATGTAGTAGAAAATGAATTGTGTTAATTTTTAATTCTAAATTAATTTTAAAATTACTTAAAATAAATTTAAAACTAATAAAAAATTGCCTTTGATCTCATTAGTTCGATCGTTGAACTTGTGAGGTCCGCAAGAATTATTATTTGGACCGTTCGCAGACCAAATGATGCGTCTTAGAATTGAAATGGAATTAGATGATGTTCCAAAGCATCTCATCACTAGCTTGACGGTGAGCCACAACAATATATTATAAGTATATTTAAATATATTAAATGTAATCACTTGCTAAATCTAAAATTATGGTTCAAACTGGGTAGACTAGGAACGAAACATAACACTAATAATAGGATGATGATGATTAAAAAAAATGATTTTATTTTCCGTTTTCCACTGACTCATATTGCCGATGACACATCTAGACGCATTTAAAATATATATTGAATAAAGCGCCACATACAAAATTAATGCGGGAAATCCTAGCAAATAATACAGCAAGTAATCAATTTATTATTAAATATTATTTATAATAATTTATATGAATACTGTTTGTCTCTTGCTTGGCAACTTACTGACTACGTTATTGATTTAGTGGATAATATACAAAAAATCCATACATGTCCCATGTTGGCCTGGGACTTAAAAATAATGTGCCAACCTTAGATAAATCAAATAGGTGCCAACTGTGTTTCTTGCCTAGCATGTCGTAAAAGGCGACTAATAATATATGGGGTTTTGGGTTGTGATTGTGTAGGGGACGAGTTAGCCACATGTCTCTACTTTTTCACAATTTTCCATCTAAGCCTGCCCAGTTTTGTTTTTGGCTGAATGTTGTTGAAGGGGCCTGCTGCCATTTAACTCTGCTTACCCTTTCGGGGATCGTGGGCGTGATGTTATGTATGTAATCCATACATATACGTTTAATCTCACATATGTATCTATATATATGGAGTGCTAATTAGAGCCAATAGATATATCACTAACCATGTCCCGGGACCTTTACTAGTCCCAGAGACATGGCTGATGATATATCTATCGTGTGATAAAATGTGCTTATTTGCCTAGCATGTCGAACCTAAAAGCTGAGTTATAGTGGATTTAGAGTAGTGATTAAAATTATATTGTGTAGATATGCGACGAAGTACCAGCACTTGTCACTTCGTTTAACAATTTTCATCTAACCCAGCCAATTGTTTATCTAAGTGAATTCAAATTTACTTTCGGCTTAACTTATTATTCTTAGCTTATTATATAGTTTAGTTTATTGTTCGTTGGTCTCTGCCAACCCTTTCGGGGATTACAATATATGACATACTAGCGGCCCGGTACGTGCTTCGCTACGTATAAAGTGATAAATGAAGAACCGCTCTACCGATTTTGTGCAAACTTCACATAAACCATCAACTAAATAGTCCGAACAAAGCTTAAACATTTTGGTTTGGATAGGTGAGCCCGTTCTTGAGTTATAAAATTACAACGAAAAGTGTTATTGATTTATATATATATATATTGATATATCACTACCTTGGCAGTAAACAATTGAAAATGATAAAAACATCAAATATAATAATATTATGGGACCTACCTACTCGGGTGCTCATTCTCCTATTCTCTGAACAGTTTTACTTACTTTTAAAAGACGCAGCAATTTGACTACAGCTGCCTTTATCCAAGAAGCACAGGGTGAATGATCTCAGGGTTTCTGGGTTAGTGACGATGGCTTCCACGTCGATACCATCGTGGGTACTCCTGTAAGTTCCGGCAAGAGTCACAGCTAGGATGGCACATAGGATCACTAAGGATTTCATCTTGAGGTGTTGTCTGAAAAATATAAATAATAAACTGTGTGTTGTGCAGCTAACAAATTGCAATTATCAGATCTTGCCGAGTAGAAAAAGTGACATCTTCTTAGTTGTTCTGTTCTAATGCTACTGGAACAACGGAAATAGCTTAAAAAATCCAATTAACTTGATTTTTCCTAGCAAAAGATTCACGGCCCCCGCCGGACCCTTCCTCCCAAAATTAAAAAAAAAAGTTATTACAATAGGTAGGTAGTATGGTATACTATGATTAATATTGCCCACCTATCTATGTATTCGGTTTGTATATTAAAGAGCCTATATCAGATATAGGGAAAGTGGCAAAGTTTGTGAATCTGGTATGTTGACATGGAACAGATGTGTAAGTTAAAATATTTATATACAAAATTGACAACGTACCGATACTTTCAAAACAGGAAAATCACTTAAAATTACGTGTTCTTCGGATGTATTGGACTCAGCGAGTGACTTATGAACTTCAAAGCGATCTTTATATACCTACCACAGGCAATAGGTATCTTTCTGTGACCAAAAGTCTGCCTGGTTAAAATAGGAAAGCAGATAATATGGTATTTTTGTACTGGTTCCGTCCGGTGCAAAAAAAAATTAATAAAAGAACCAGGCAATATCTTTCTGTGACTAAAAGTTTGCCTGGATAAATTAGAAAAGCACTTTTTTTTGTACTGGTTCCGTCGGGTACAAAAGAAATAAAAGTAACAACATATATTGATTATAAACCAAAATGCATGTTAAGAAAATAATATTCCTATACCTGCCAGCTGACCCGGCAAACCATAAAAAAAAAACTTTATGACCTATTCTCATACCTAACAAAAGGAGTTACACAAAAGTATCATTAAAATCGGTTGAGCCGTTTCGGATTCGGAGGAGTAAGACTACAAACACCGTGACACGAGATTTTTAACATCATACTAATATTATAAAAAGGAAAGATTTGATTGAAACTACTGGACCAATTTGAAAAATTCACTAATGGAAAGATACTTTTTCAGTGAGTAACATAGTCTATATTTTATTCCAGTATTCCCAGGGGAACGGGAACTAGGCAGGTGAAAGGCGCTGCTGATTGTACGTAAGAAGAATTGCGGCCCGCCCCGACTCGAGTGGCCATTTATTTTTTAAACATTTGGAACGTCCTCTATAAAAATGTAGTACATAAATTTGCTCTATTCTTATTAGTTTCAGCAGCGTACGCGTCTAGGGATTTAATTGGTATCTATTTTACACCTTAAGTCATATTATCGAAGTTTTATTACGGATCCCTAACTTTATCAAAATATTTTAATCAGGTATAATGTAGCATTTTAATAGTGAAAGAATTTTTGAAATCAGTCCAGTACTATTGATTTTATTCTGTATATACATACATATGAATCTATCCCCTTTACAATAATAGTGTAGATGTAGAATCAATCAAGGCGTATTAAGCAATAATGTTACCTACTTTATTGGATTCTCAACGTATGTCGAATCGCTCTAGACTGCTTTACTGTTCAGACATATGACAAGTACATCATACTTACTACCTATTTTGGCTTAAACCGAACTGTGTACCTATGCATTTAACAATTAACCACGCCCGATTTGGTTAACTATGTATATCTATATGTATATGAATATACATACAATGTGTTTTTCCCTCCTGCAACACCACAGGATCCTCGCGTAACATAAATAAATATTGCTTCCTCTTCAGACCTATATGTGTCTAGTAAAATGCTTCTGATACATTAATATAATCAAAAGCAGTTTATAGGACATCATAGAAAACCATAAAACTCCGTTTCTCATAACATAGTTAACCGCTTCTGTACCCCTTTTTTAGTTTTTGAAACAAAAAGTAGCATTATGTATTTATTATATATTTCCCTAATAAGGTAGCGTATTGCCTATTTATCTATGGGGGTTTTTATGCACTAGGTATGCTGTTGATATTATACCATACTAGCAGCGTCTCGTGAATTTCCTGCGCCCGTGGGAATACCGGGATAAAAACATATGGTGATAATGTAGCTTTCCATTGACAGTAAAATAATATGAAAGATCGGATAAACCGGTTTAGGGGACTAAGCGTGAAAGTCTAAGAAACAAACAAAACTCAGGTTCGCATTTATTATAATATTAATTAGGTTTATTATCGAAAGCACATTAAGCCGTTGGTCCTGCGCCTGACCTCTCACCGGTCATTTAAAATTGCCGACTCACCGGACTATGAGAGTGAAAGAATAGAGAGTGCACTTGTGTTTGCGCACACACTTGTGCACTATAATATCTCCTGCCCAGATGTCTAATCCTCGTTGAGATTGGCCGCCGTGACCGATATCAGTTAGGAGGACATTACATGTTCTGAGATAATAATGCTAAAAATAAACAATGGTTTATGTTTTCCGCTGTATTGTTTACAAAATAATTTTGTACTTAGCTGAGTTTCCTTATATAAATATTTTCCCAAATATGTACCTACCCGTTCGTTTGTTTATTGCACAGGCATTTAATCAAGAAATATAGCTTTATTTGTTATTACTTAATACACGCATGAATCACTTATAATTACTTATTGTAATGTACACAATATAATATACTAGCTGTGCCAGCGGTGTCACCCGCGTTTATGGTTAATATTATAAAGACTATTTCCGTCATACATAATTTCTATGTAACTTTAACCATTAAGGCTGCACACGCGACGGAAGCTTAAAAAATGGAGTAACTTCTCCCGTTTTCCCAACATTTCCCTACACTACTCTGTTCCTATTAATTGTAGCGTCATGAAAAGTATACTATAACCTGCCCAGGAGTATGAAGAATAATTGTACCAAGTTTCGTTAAAATCCGTCGAGTAGTTTTTGTTTCTATAAGTAACATACAGACAGACAGACAGACAAAAATTTTACTGATTGCATTTTTGGCATCATTATCGATCGCTAATCAGGGGGTGATAGTTATTTTGAAAATATATTTCATGTACAGAATTGACCTCTACAGGTTTATTATAAGTATAGATAAATAATATATTTTGTATTTTACACCTTTATAATGTGGTATACAGGGATATACCATTTCGAAAATACAGTATACAATTTAAGACAAAAACATTTTATCTAATGCATTTTCAATATCTTTACAAGTACGTAATCGATGGTGACTCATAAAAAGTCAATTGTTTTTTTACTTTAAGTTAGCCGTTAAAAAGGCAATAAAGCAGATATATTTTGACATGTGTCTATTAATTTGCAAATTTTGTAATGTGCCAAATAAACATTTATTCTATTCTATTCTATTCTATTCTAATGTAGCATTATTAAGCTCGATTGCAACTAAAAGTAAAATAATTTAAAGTCCATATTTATAAAGTACTAGCAGCGCCCCGCGATTTAACCCGCTTAGTTCACGTTCCCGTGGAAATTTAGATAAAATATAGCCTATAACACTCACAAATAACATCAAAATGGGTTCATCCCAGAAATAGCCCTTACAAACTTTATCTCATTATAATATAAGTATAGATTAGAGCGGTGGTAGCTCAATGGTAAGGACACGCGACGCGCCTCTTAACCGAGGAGTGCGGGTTCAAACCCGGGCATGTACCTCTAGATTTTAAAAAATCTATGTACATATTTATACCACTAGCTCGACGGTGAGGGAAAACATCGTGATGAAACCTGTAAATTCAAACAACTTTGAATTTGTAACCATGATCCAAAAATTGTCTGGTTCCCCTATCTTTGGGTTACGAAGGTCAGATCGGCAGTCGCTTCAATGTAATTACCAGACTCGCTAAATCCTGGATCATGGTCTAAGCGGACCCCGTCTAAGCACGGGACATAACGCTAGGAAGATGATGAATATAAGTATAGATTTCGTAGGGGACTTCTATATTTTAATAAAAGTTACAATAATATAAATACTCCTTTGGCCAATAAGGACACTAGGTTTGACGAGTCTCTGTATACAACATCTGGTCTGCGTAATATGTATTAAAGAGAAAAACGGAATACATCATAGTTAAACGTACATAGTCATCTGAATGCGTAAGCGTTCGCACTTTATTTTTCCTAGTTGCACAGCTAATGATATAAACTGTAGATGCACACTAAGACATTTTGAAAAGGTGTTTCGTCCCAACCATAACATTTTAGTCCCAATGGGACGAATCACTGTATTCAAAAAGTATATTATAATTCGCTCTGCGGTTCGTTCCATTGTTGTTTTTTTCGCATTTCTAAGCAAAATTTTTGTAAAGTAATATCTGAAAAAAAAATAGTTTCGTAAATAAAATTGTATTACTAGCCCCTAAATACAGAGTTTTAATGCTTAGCTTTGAACCTGTTACCACGCAAGTGTGATAGGTTCTAACCGTTACACAAAATGAAAAATAATCAAAAGAATATGTTTACTTGTTAAGAGCTACGATGGTCTGATACTTAAAAAAGAATGTACCATCTGGTTTCTTTTCCTAGAATTTCGTAAAATGCAACTTAAATGTGGGTATCTGTATTAATATTGGGTTTGTGAATATGTAGGCGACGAGGTAGCCACTTATCACTACTTTATCACGATGTTCCATCTAACCAACCAATGGTATTTTTGCTAGATGTAGTTTAAGAAGCTCAAAATATGAGCTTCTTAAACTACATCTAGCAGTGGTAGAGCGGTGGTAGCTCAATGGAAAGGACACGCGCCTCTTAACCGAGGAGTGCAGGTTCAAACCCGGCACGTACCTCTGGATTTTTCAAATCTATGTACGTATTTACACCACTAGCTCGGCGGTGAGGGAAAACATCGTGATCATCGTGATCACCATGATCCAAATATTGTCTGGGTCTTTTATCTTAGGGTTACGAAGTTTAGATCGGCAGTTGCTTTAATGTAATTACTAGACTCGCTTAATCCTGGATCATGGTCTAAGCGGACCCCGTCTAAACACGGGACATAACGCTAGGAAAATTATGAGTTTAAGAAGCTTAAATGTTCCGCGACTCTAACTATCCCTTTGGGGATTGCAGGCGTAATATATATGTATGTATGTAAAGATGACCCGTCAACCTGCTCACGTACTTGAATGAAGCTTACAATGTCGGTCACGAGTTGAAACATACGTGACTCATCACAAGATTATTCATCACTATTACTTGTAATACGTGACAAATTCTTTTAAATGTTATTACAACGTTTTTACGTACAAAGTTCCTGGTTACCTCCCCGTTTATTATGAAACCATATTCCGTAAAATGTAACTCGGTTGACACGTAATTTTTATTTTGCTCTTCAAGGTAAAACCGAGGTGACTTCTTTATAAATTGTGGTCCGACAAGTGACAGAGACAAAATTTCTAATTAAGCGGTTCGAATTAAATATTTTCTTGTTATCATTTAAGATTTAGGAAAACGTGTTAAAATTAAGTCAGGAAGATTTTTAACACTAAAAACTTTATTTTACAGTTAAACTTTTTTATATATTATCTTAAACTATCTAAAACTTCAAGGCTTGTGAAACATAATATTTATAAAAAGGTCTTTCCTTAAAGAACCCTAACAGTTCAGGTAGAAATATCAGCAAGGCATGACTAAGAAAATCGTTGTAGGTGTTCTAAGAAACTTGTCGTATACTCGTTCGCATACTAAATAACCCAAATAGGTATTTTGAAGTAAACGGATGACCGTTTCGGCTACTAATGTTCTTGTCAGTTGATGTTCGATAAGCGCTTTTTTGTGTTTTGTATTTGTTGCTTTTTGTGTTTTTTGTGTTGCCCCCACTTATTCAGTTATCGTATAACAATCTACATTGTCTATAGCAGTCAGGAAACAACGATGTGTAGCAAATACATTATGTAAAAACCTTGCTTCAAATGTAGTCAAAGTCAAAAGTCAAAATATTCTTTATTTTATAGGTTTCATGGAAACACTTATAAATCGTCAAATACAGGTAAAGCCACAGCTATATGATTCTGCCACCGGTTCGGAATGTTGTATCTACCGAGAAGAATCCGGCAAGAAACTCGGTAGTTACTCTTTTCAATACAATTTATACAAGGTGTAGGTATCCCATACCATTATGCCCGCAATCTCCTAGGGGGTAGCCAGAGTCGAAGGAATTACGAGGACCTTAAGCCAGTTTTAACTAAAAATTTAATTGAGTAATAAGATTTATGGTAAATAAGCTGCACTTAAGTATCTCATACCATCATGCCTGCAATCTTTTAAGGGATAGGCAGAGTCCAAGGTGTTGCGAGATCCTTTAACTACTTTTAGCTAAAACATAATTGAGTTAGGCTATATGGAAAATTGTTAAAATGTCAGGTACAAGTAAAATACCCACCTATTACGACATGATAAGCGAAGTTCCCAATTGGTGCATTATTTTTAAGTGGGACATGGGACAGGTTTTAACGTTCAAACAACTTTGGATTGTAACCATGATCCATAAATTGTCTTTAACCCCTATCTTAGGGTTACGAAGGTCAGATCGGCAGTCGCTTCGATGTAATTACCAGACTCGCTCAATCCTGGATCATAGTCTAAGCGGACCCCGCCTAAACACGGGACATAACGCTAGGAAGATGATGATCCATCAATTGGAAAACGCATCCCTTTAGATCTATATGTAGGCATGTGAATCATTATGTGAATCATTGTGTCAATCAAGTGAATCAAGTCTTTGTGCTATGGGCATTATAAACAAAATATAAGAAATTACATAGTTAGAATTATTATAAAACACTCCATTGTACTTAAATTGATAAGATGGGCTACAGAACCTTTACCACGTCTTTGCAGAATATTTTTTTTATATCTTTAACAATACTATGTAGTATAATCAAGCGGAAGAATGTAATTGCTAGTTTGATCGCTTCAAGCTCAAAAACTATTGATCAGATTTGAAAATCATTGTATACTAGACAGACCACTTGTAAAACTATGCCTAGAATGCACGGTTTCATGTTTCTTCAATGGAATTATAAAAAAGGAGACACTGAACGCATGGTGAAAAAAAAATACAATAGAGATTAATTGCTCGAAGTGGTATGGGAACACAGAATTTATGAACTGATTCTAAGAATTAACATGAAGACACAAAACCGGTCGTATTGTAATGTCGCCTAAAACACGAAGGTATTGGACATTGAACTAAAACAGATCTGATTATTTATTCATATTTTGACTGGCCCGTTGATCGAGTGGTCAGAGAACCTGGCCACGAAACCAAGAGTCGCGGGTTGGAATCCCTTAGAGCAAATGTTTCGTGTGATGAATACATGGACATTTGTACTCGAGTCATGGATGTTTGTAAACGTATTTAAGTATGTCTATCCGTTCACCTAGTATCCATAGTACAAGCAAAAACCTTAGTTTGGAGCTAGGGAATTGGTGTCTCAGTCTTGAAAATTTATTTATTTATTATATCTGCGAAGATGAGAGATGTCGCGAGGAAAGCCTCCACATTTATATTTATACCCAATATGAAAAACAGTCCCATGTTAGTCTGGGTCTTAAAAAGAATGAGCCAACTGTGTTTCTTACCTAGCATGTCGTAAAAAGTGGCTAATTGTATATCGGGTTTTGGGTGTGTGATTGTATAGGTAGTAGGTAGACTAGTTAGCCACTTGTCACTACTTTTTCGCATTTTTCGACCTGACTAAACCTTTTTTTTGGCTGAATATGTTAAGGGGGCTAGCGGCCCCTTTGTCTCTGCCTAATCCTTCGGAGATTACAAGCGTAATGATATGTATGTAAACAGATCAATATAAGGTAGTAGAGCTACGTTTTGGATTTGGCATGGCTGGACCTGCTCGACGTATAGATCGCAGAGCGTGCATCAGAGCAACCGCCGAATAGGCGCCCGCCACTTACCATCAGAAAGACGGACAAGATGCCTGCCACATACCTGATGGTAAATGGCAGGCATGTTGTCCGTCTTCGTCCAACACATCTAGATTCACAACTTCGTCCTAGATATAGACATCTGTACTATGTAACCAGAAAGAATCGGACGAATCGTTTTGTTTTCACAACGAAGACCTGCCGCTTACCTGATGGTAAGTGGCCGGTAGGAACATGGCTAACCGAATTAAGCAGGACAAAATATTACGAAGAGTCATGAAAATACATATTGGATTTTAGTCCGAAAAATCATATAAACTAAGTGACAATGACATTGATGAACCCGAAACATATTATCGTTAATGCAGCTTAAAATTATTTTTGATCGTTTTTGATAACAATGTCATTATACAAACTAATGACATTGTTATCAATATGATCAAAAATGATGCAATCAGACATGATATCAACCAATCGGATACGTTTAAGTAAAATGGTAATCACTGCAACATTGAATTTAAAAATAGGTAATGCCTTGATAACAGAGTAATAATAGACCACTATCCTTACTTTGTTGTGTATCTATCAGTTTAACTAGGTAATAAATGGGTTTATTTTCCTCAATATGACCTTGCACTATATTTTAATCTTAATACATATCTTAATACATATCGTTATTCTTGACTAAACGACCTTTGAACGCAATGATTTTTTACCATATATGTCATACGATCACATTTCAAAACATTTATATTTCACTAGGTAACCAGACAAACGTTGATTTGTCGCTTCATACAAAAATCTAAACTATCCCAATTTTTAAGTCTTCCAATGAACATCTAAAACATTTTTCTTCACACAAACCTCGTTTTAACAATAACGATTACAACAAAAATGAATTATACAATTTGGTAGTAAGTAAGGTACTATGTTGTCGTTTAGAAGTCATGCGCATGCATACATTTTTGCGATTCATTTTTCTTATAGATTACATTGACATACAATTTAAAAATGGATAGCATAATTTAAGCGGAACATCAAACAAAGATTGCTACATCACATCTATGTGACAACGGTTAACCTGACTGACAGGCTAGATGTTGACTTTATAAAGACCCCAGATTGTGGTCTTCTCGAGAATTCAAATTGCGAGCGCTTGTGGCATATTTGCCTTTTACTTTTTGTAATCTACGTATGAATGGACGTTAATGGCCCCTTTGTCAATGCATCAGTGTCTGTTAGAAACAAACTATTTTACTATTTACCTGAGTCCAGACTGTATAAAAATCTATTAGCAATCTCCAAAGCAGCGACATGTGCTGGTTCAAAGCCACCGGATTTCAATCTCTACTAGAGATTGCAAATAGTGTTGCCGAAAAATCGATAGTTTTTCAATCGATAGTTTAACGGCCAAAACATCTATACAATCGATAGTATCGATAGTATCGATGTGTCTGTTAGTGCAATACTATCAGTAAAAAGCAATACTATCGATAGTATCGATACTATTGATAGTATTGCTCTTCAATATCGTATAGATAGACTATCGATTGTTCGATACTATCGATAGTATTGCTGTTTATCGATAGTTATCAGTATCGATAGACTATCGATGTAGACGGCAAAAGAGACAGCCTAATATAATTTTGTTGGGCCCAGCGACATGTCCAGCACATGTCCCTGGGCCCAGCAAAATGCAGGTTGATTTCAATCCCTACTAGAAATAAAAATGCTGAATCAAGCAGTTCAGCTAGGATCAGCACAATTTTAGCACTTCTGAGTCCAGGGTCATGTGCTAGTTCCGATACTCACCATTCAATCCACTTTGAATTTATACAACCCGACTTTACAAATAGGATATTTACATAGAAGATACCTTAAAAGACGGAAAAAGTACCTATTCTAAATGCAAAACCAGTTTGACTTTGCAATGTCAACAGGCTTACATTAAGCAATGAACTTTTTTTCCAACATTTGCATCAATTGTTGCTAAACATCAATGTGGTTAAAGGGGCCTGCTGCTCCTTGGACTCTGCCTACCCCTTCGAGGATTATGGACGTTATATTATGCGTGTATGTAGGTATCTGCATCAAGAACGATTATCGAATGGTATGTTTTTTGCTCGACAATTTTACTATTTCTTAGTCAATTTGATTAAACAATTGATAGAATAATTATGAATACTTTAATTTGGCTGATAAGTTTTTTTTAATAATACATAATAATTAATTCTCCAGACTGACACCAGTTTCCTAGTTCCAAACTAAGCTTATAAATTTGTCCTATGAATACTAGGTGAACGGATAGACATATTTCTCAGCGTTTATAAACATCCATGACACGTATACAAATGTCCATGTTATCACACAAAACATATGCCCCTAGCGGGATTCGAACCCGCGACTCTCAGTTTCGTGGCCAGGATCTCTGACCACTCGACCAACATTGTATATGTATATTATGTATTAATTGACGTTAAACAGTTGATCGTCTGTAACTGGTGTAACTACATGGCAGTACCTATGAAAGATTTATGAAGATAATGGCCAATTATGTCAATTAAAAAGGATGCAAAGATTTTTCCTTGTCGTGATGAAATCTTTCCCGATTGGTTCCTTAACTGGGTATATAAGCTGACTACGTACTATCTAAGCCATCGATTTTCTATAGATCCACCATCGGGAAAGGTAGGTCAGGATATTTCTGCTATTTACTATTAGTTTTTAAAAGTTTTCAATCTTTGGACTGTTTATTTTAACTATATGGTGCCTTTAACTTTGCACTAAAATAACTTTATTGATTTAAAAAATAAATTCTCGTATCTAGAACTTTATACTTGGTCAATATTATTCAATACCGTTCAGTACCAAAGAGCAACATATCTCATTTATTTAATATGGGTTTTTTAGGAGAGGATAATAGTGTTTTGACTCAAAGTCTATTTTTGATACAAATGTACTAGGACCATTTTCTTTTTGACTATTTGATTCAGTTTTTCAAAGCTCTGAACACCAGCGATCCTCACGATTGTCCATTATTGTTCGCCTTTTAAGTCTAGTTATCCTGGTTAGTAGTCCTCTGAAGTCAGTAATATGAGTTTGACATCGGGGTAATTAACCTCTTTTTGATATGATTATATGATATAAACAAGCACAAAAAGATTTAAAAAAATATAAACGGCAATATATTCTATTATATAAGCTAAAGAGTTTGTTAAGTTGAACGCGCTAATCTCAGGAACTACTGGTTCGAATTGTTTTTTTTTTTTGTGTTATGTAGTTAATTTATCAAGGAAGGCTATAATAACATTAACCATAAATGCTAGTGGAACCGTGGGCACAGGTAGTTAGACTAAAAGAATAAAAATTATATTACTTTATAACAAATTCCAGCTCCCCACTCTACCTCTCAAGATGAAACTTTTCGTGCTATTCATCGTGTCTGCTATCGCCCTGGCCTCTGCTGCGGACTTCGATGACCTGAAAGATGTTGACCTGAAAGAACTGCTGGCTGACGACGCTCGCAGGAAGCTAATCTTTGACTGCATCATGGACGTGGCACCTTGCGGAGAGTACCAGGTGTACAAAGGTAAAAAGTTTGTGAGAACTATGGGAACGTTATTCCGAGTCGTTCGTGTTATTGACTGAAAGATTATTTTCCGAAATTTTAGTATGAACCGCCAACATCCTTGCGCTAAAGCCCTTTTATAATTGTATAATAAAAGGGCTTCCTTAATGTAGTGTGGTAGTTTCTAGAAAACGCTCCGATATTACAATATGACATTTCTGATATTGAAATACTAGCTAAACTAGTTAACCAATTGTTACTCTTTTTTTTCATTGGCTCCGAATTTCAAATTGGAGCGGTGGTAGCTCAATGGTAAGGACACGCGCCTCTTAACCGAGGAGTGCGGGTTCAAACCCGGGCACGTACCTCTGGATTTTTCAAGTCTATGTACGTAGTTATACCACTAGCTCGACGGTGAAGGAAAACATCGTGATGAAACCTGCAAATTCAAACCACTTTGGATTTGTAACCATGGTCCAAAAAATGTCTGGTTCCTCTATCTTAGGGTTACGAAGGTCAGATCGGCAGTCGCTTCAATGTAATTACATTCAAAATCCTGGATCATGGTCTAAGCGGACCCCGTCTAAACACGGGACATAGCGCTAGGAAGATGGTTCCGAATTTTAAATGATTTACAATACCCAACTTTATATGATTACTTACCACGATTTAACGTTGTTTGACAGATGTTATTCCCGGACTTATGCAGTCGCAATGCGACAAGTGTACTCCCGAGCAAAAGACCAAGTTTGAAGAGAAGAACAAATTTCTGCTGGAGAACTACCCCACTGAGTTCAATGCTGTAGTTGAGAAATACGGACCGAAACCATCAGAATAAATGTAAAACGTATAAAAAATATTTAAATGAAACAGAATGTTTAATAATAATTAAAATACAGCAATAAAGACTTCTTAATTAGCACATTTTATTTTTGCTTTTATTTATATATAATTTATGTATATTAAAAAGCAAGTAGTGAAATGTAAGATAGTTGAACCCATTATTAAGGTTTTTGATTACCTAGAGCTGGTCCCTAAATATCCTACAGGCGTTCGCGTTGTTATATTCGTATTATCCGAAAGCTATGCAAAAAGTAATTCTTAATAAGTAATATCAAACCAGAGAAAATGGTTACTTACCAAATCTATAAAGAAATATATGTTTTTGTTTTACTATAAAAGTAAACCTTGCAAACAAATATAGTACTTGACGCACAATTTGACTATTGCTTCTGGTTTTTACATAGGGGTTTATTTATTTAATTTAAAATTTGTCTTCATTCATGTATGTACAAGGCCGGAACTACCATATAGCCTTTGGGGCTTTAGCCCAGGGCCCCGTGGATTCAAGGGGCCCCCAGCTAAGTCAAGTCAAAGTCAAAAATAGAGGATTATGCGAAAAAATCCTTAATTTTATTAAATTAAACAGATCGTACGGTTCGCAGCCTTGCGAATCTTGCGATTAATCAAACCTATTCAATTAATTTACCTAATTCAAGTAATTAGGTGGGCCCCTAAGTAGTATTAGCCCAGGGCCCCCTAAACTCACGGTCCGGCCCTTTGTATGTATTGTGCTTATGAATATATAATTAGGCGTTTTTAAAGAGTCCTCATCTATCTAGTACATACTATGGCAATGGGGTAATTGGAAATTATAATTAGGGACCAAATCCATCATGAAACATTGTCATAATCTTTTAAATGAAATAATGTAAGATTGTTTTACTAGTACATCCTGCCAATATCCCACATAATAGATAGTTCACAAAGTGTTTTAGAAATATTATAGTAAGAGGACTCGAAAACTTCCTCACACGTAATATATGAAACGTAATCATCGCTCTTTTCGACAAGAGAACAATAGCAATTGTTACAGCTGACTATTGTTGAATCTAATCCATAAAAAGGCACCGATTAGAAAACTGTATGCCCTGTAAGCCAAAGCCATTTCTTTAGTCACCAACTTAAGATTAACTTGTTTTAAATGATGCTCGTGTCTCTGTCCATAGGAGTAATGTTAGTGGTGCAGTGTTACGGGAAATTCAGGAATTATGACAATTTTGATATGGAAGCACTTTTGTCAAATTCGGCTAAATCAAAGGCTTTTATCGAATGTGTCAGTGATGAAACTAAGTGTGTCAACCAGGAGGATAAGGAAATGAAACGTAAGTATTTTTTTATTTATTTGGAGGTTAAGTTAGATGGAAAAATGGAAGGCAGGGATAGATATCAGCATGAAAAATTTATTATTTTTCTCGCTATGAGTGGTAAGTAAGTTGATTAATAATGAAAAAAATATATTAATTATTTGTCATTGGTATTTTAATGCCATTCGTAGGTGCCGAAGACTAAAATAGTTTTCAACTAATTATAGTTTTGCAGAACTGCTTGATACTAACTAAACTTCACGCCACTTCCCTAGCGGGGTAGGCAGAGAGAACCGAATGCCATATGGCACAATCCTTACACACCTCACTCGCCTCTTCAACATTCATGATCCTTTTCATACGAGCTCTTACGGTACGGTTATACGGTTTTTATGACTCCTAACATCACCTTCTGTTAATACACGACCAATCTGCTCATGGTAGGTGAGTCTGGGTCTTCCGCGGCTTCTACAACCTTCCACTTTCGCATCTGTTTAGTCAATCTTTCGTCATCTATTCTTTCCACATGTCCGAACCACATTGCTCGATAAGTGTTATTAATAAAAAAAAATCTAAGTAAAACTGTGCGTCCAAATTTTTAGTCCGCATTGTATATTTCAGACGACATGGCGGAAATGGTCAGCACCTCATGCGCGAATTGCACTCCGAAAGAGAAGAAAAAGTTCGGAGACGCAATGATGGCGCTACGACGATCCATGGACGACTCGCAGATAATAACAATGTTTATTAATAAGTTCACCAACATGTTCCAAGGAGGACTATAACAGATACATAGAAAATAAATTTATGAGACTTGACATAAAATATGATATTGCTGATAAAGTTCGTCATGAGTAGACGTTAAATTTTTTTGTTACCAACAATAGTGGCGATTGTTAAATAAAAAAAAAATATATAGCTTTATTTAGACTGACTGATTAATCAGCGAAATTGTAGCTCTACTATATTTGATTGTGACATAATATTATGTGAATCCTTGTATTTAATTTAAGTGGACCGCTAAAGTATTTCAGCATTTTGGACAGTTTGGCCATTTTAAGTCAATAGTCAAAATTATAATCACACGTTACACAAAATCGGATGGTCGCTTTGTGCAACCAATAAGTACTCAATATGTTTCATGTTATTATATTGTGCTGAATGTTGGTAGAAGACAATAGCAACATTTTTTGTTAATGCAAATATAGAGTATTGTAAGATATTTATGAACATAAGTTTTGGCTTCACCATATATTGTCTGGTTACGCAATATATTCACCGAAAACAACTACAAAATAGCTCTTATGCCTGTCTGCAAAAAGAACAGTGTTATATAACATACATTTTTATTTTTATTATTCCTAGATGAAAATAAATATGCCATATTTTTTATACGAAATGAAATAAATTAATTCAAATGTTATACTTTTTATTAATTCGAAAACCTCTTCTGAAATTAGTAACAATGGGTCCAATTTAATTTTGCTCATCCATGTGAAATAATTATAAAGTTTCCACAACTAAAAATGTATTAGATGGAAAATTAAGACAGTACCAGCAGTACCCAACACGGAGCGCCGACCCAGGATGGGTGCAGGGAAGACCAGGATAGCATCATGTGTTGAGTCATACATACGTCCGCGGCTCCGCGCAGTTTAAAGTACTGGACAAATATAAAGCACTTGTTACTCAGACAGTGGGAAGGTATCAAACCATTATTAATGGTTTGACCTTATTTATACCTTATTTATAACCTACATTCGTGAAGGCGACCCAATGAACAATAATTATTATTATTACCGTGTTATTATTCACGTGCATTGTCGTAACCGCAGTAATTACACATAAACGTTCTAAGTATAGGTACTTAAACTAAATAGTACTTATTAACAGAACTAGTTACAGGGACAAGCATAAGCTTATATATTGGCAGGTCGGGCAGGCCTTGTGGTCAAAGTGACGTTTGCCGGATAGGCCCCCCAATGCCCGCGCAGAGGAGGTACTTCGGGCCTGGGTGGTGAGGCTTAAAATGAAATAGATAATGTCTCGGAGGCCCAGGTTTCTACGGTACCCCGGCTGCCCCAGTCCTACTCTGCAAATTAGTATTGCAGCCTTTTCAAAATAGCTGTTTCCCGCGACATCATCCATGGAGAATTTATCTCACGGCATCCCCATTTTTATTCTAAAATTTATGTTACTGATCTTTATAAAATCAGCCACTGCCTGTAAGAATTCTTAAAAAATAAACTAATTACACATCTATCAAAGGAATATTTTTACCAATACCTAATAGATAGCAATGCAAAGTAGATCGAATTAAAATATAAACCCAATTTTTTTAACAAGTGTAATGTTTTATCAAAGTTGAGTCTTTTTCAATATAAACGAAGGAAAATATTTCATTGCTACCTATTCATAGGTATATAGTGTACAATCAACTCACGAAAACACGATATGATCGTCATACTACTTAGTTGCTTTATTTAAACTGCCGACTAAAAGATTTTCCTTGTTAAAAGCAGTTAAGTTACGAACGAGTAATTTAATGACATACAAAAAGCAGGTAGCTACGTTCAGATATGTAACTACCGCCGTATCATCAAGGGCAACGTCGTATGCAATCAAGGATTCGTACAACTTGCCTTAAGTAAAATTTAATTAAAATATCAGACTACATCACATACATTGATCTGACTCCGAGGTAAGTAACTTAAGCACTTGTGTTACGGATATCAGAATCAACAGTGGTATTACAAATATATACTAAAATATTGGATATTAACACCCAGACACAGAACAAACACAAGTATTCATCACACGATTGTGTGTCTGGGTGGGGATCGAACATCTCTTGGCACATAGGGTAGGGTCACTACCGAATGCGCAATGGAACAGGTCTTTTTTTATATTTATGTACCTAAAAAAGGTAAACATTTTTATGTTTACGTATATGTAGCTTTATCTTTCCACTACAATTGTCAACTTTAATAATTTATTATATATTTTCATTATAAATTATGCATGTAAACATAAGTCCATCTATATTAGAGTAGTCGACTCAACAGTGTAGTGTAGGCTTCTTTAAAATCTTTCTATACATCTTTCGCGCGCCTAGCTTTGCTTCATAGAGGCTTCAATTTCTTTAAAATATCTCTTCTCCTTTATTATTACTCCGTATTCCTTTTAAGTATAGATAGGTATTAATAAAAAGTGTAAGTATTACTTCGATCACGTGACGCACTGGCCTTTACTATGAAGTCCAAATCAAGTTTCTCTCGCGTTGTATCAAACAAACGAGCTGACGTTTGTTTTGGCGCGTTCAGTGTCAAGGAAAATCAGTGTTCGCGTGTACCGTTGTAGAGACCTACTTTCGAAGTAGGCGGAATAATGAATATGTGGAGTACATAAGAAATTAACTTTTACTTGTGACGCTTTTGTTTGGAAATAGCATTATTTGACAAAAGGTTTTCACATTCAGCTGCTCCTCCTATAAAACCTAATTGACAAAAATATATATATTATAGTTAAAACTTTTTTACTTTCACCTACACAAAAATATTAAATTAGGTGGTTATCAACGTAATAAAAACATTATCTACATAGAACTTGTTACACGGAAAAAAGAATATTGAACATAGGTACAGAGAACAGCGCATTAGACTATTCACTTTGGACTTTGTTCCACCCTTATGTCGGGGGCATAAGCGCTAATATTGAACTGCAAGTGGGTAACTGGACCTGCTGTTGACCGTACATTATGTTGTGGTATATTAAACGTAGAAATTACCCCAGGTAGTATAATTGGAACTAGGTAGATAAGTATATCTCCAATACTTTGTGCACGATAAAGTTATTAACACAAATTATACAATGATTTATTAGCAATCAGTATAATAACTTAATCGTGTACAACATTTATATATATAACTAAATAAATCCTAGTAGGTAAGTTGTAGTAGCCTGTCTTCATCATTCTTAATTTGTTATTTTAATTGTTGTGATGAAATTTTGTACATCAAAAGTTCGAATGTGATCAAAAAAAGCTAGTATTAAAAAAAATCCAAACAGAATATAGTTTTTCACTCTTTAATATAATATGCATATGTACTTCTGATATACAGCTTGTAAAAAAGAATCACAGTGGTGTCTGCGAATGTTTCAACACAAAACAACCATTAAATTTACTATGTATTTTAAAGCGTATCACATTATAATTTTTACACAGTTATTAACCTACTATATATTTATTATCTGTTATACTACATTCCTCAAATGAATATAGAAATATTTACGTAGGTACCTTAGACAAAATATACGATATGGGCGCATTAATTTCTAAGCAAATAAATTATAATTTAAAAAGTAAAATATCATTTTAAAATTAAGTATAAAAACTTTTTTTTTATTTTTTGTCTCTATTTTAATCTTTCATTTAAACACAATCGTATCTATCTCACAATTATACGTATTTACTGTCATTTTGTTATGGGATTTTCAACGATTCCGTAATGATTTTAAAAATTTTTGGAATCCCTGCTGTTGAAATATATAAACATCCTGAGAGCAACAGGATGAACAGGTTGAGGTGAACAGTTCGACGAACGGGTTCCTTGGGGTCGATGACCCGTCCAAACTTATTTAACCCTTCAATCTTTATGACACTGGTTTAAAATTAGTATCATCTTTCAAACTTGTTTATGAAGTGAATCCAGTTTTGTGAGCTTTTGTAAAACAAAAAGATGTAATTAACAATAAAAATACTTGTTCTAAGATGGAATTATAAAAAGCTTTCTTGATCTAATAAAAAAAATATCAATGACCCAATTACATATACCTGTTATTGATATAGTGTGATTTGGTTGGATTTACAATGTTATTTAGGTAAACCAATAAAGATTTGATATAATAACATTATGTAGTAATATTAAAAACGCAAGAGACACCAGCCTAGTATAAATTAATAAAATCATTTGAAGCAATGTATCTCCTTAAATTACTATAGGTACTACCTATATGATTATTTTAGAGTAATTACAATGCTTAAGGTTGTGTCTATTGGGTAGGTCAGATCTCTAAGTCTTCTCTAAGTCTATGCTGCATGTTTTAGATATTTTACTTTTATAACTTTTACTGTGTTTATTTGAGCAGGGGAATAGTTCTTTTAATTTTTTTTTAATAATATGGTAGGATCCATATAGAAATATCATTAACACAACTGATTCGGCATTAACTATGCCTCCATATACAAATACAGTTAACATAAGAACTAACAATTTTAATAACTTGTTGATCGTATTTTATTTCTCTGAAACAGGTCGCATCGAAAGCTTATCAATAAACATAGTCCTTTCTGATTCTGTTCAGAAAGATGCTCCCTATTCCGAAGCACACAATTGAATGTAAAAGTACTTTCTTCGTGCGCTTGCGACCGTTACGTCGACCTGGGACGGGTTCGTAGCGTCGACATACCGACGGCGGCCGCCACAACCGCAGGACCGACGGACTTTCTTTCGTGAGTACATTTTGCCTTTTAGAAAGTATTTTGGCGCCACTAAAGTGTATTCATTATTTAGCAGTGTTAGTGTTTTGTGAACTAAGGAGGAAAAGTCCCTTAAGGCACTTCTTAAAAATTTAGTTAATTATTCTATCAAAGCTTTTAAGGAATATCTTAAAAATTTTACGTTTAAAATTTATTTAGAAAGTGTTGTAGTGCTGTTCGTCTATAAGGTTAACTTAATTTCACAGTTTTTATTGTGTTGTGTACGCTATAGTAAGAAACAAAAGCTCTTTGAAAGCACTTTTCAATAGATACATATTAGGTATTGGTATCAAAAACTGTTTTCTTCTTTTGTTTATAATCTTAATGTTACATTTTAGATTTTTAGAAAGTATTTTAACGCCACTCCTTTTTGAAGGTTATTCAATGTATAGAGTTTTTTGGAAACCATTTAATGGGTCTTACAAGAAAAAAGACATCATCATATTTAATTCTTTTTGTTTATAGGTAATACAAATTGTTTTCAAAATTACTTTCTGTTAAGATTTGATATTCAAATTCTTCTATGTATCACGGTTCCACTTTAGTGTGTATAAAGCTTTACTACACGAGAAATGAACTGTAATTATTCTGTCTGATTGAATTTATCATACATGACAAGAGTTCTATGAAACACAAGGTTGTTTTGATAAAGAATATTTATATTAATATCAGATATTTACTTGATAATAATTTTAGACCAAATTCTCTTGCTCCATTTATTAATGTTTTCGTGATTGAATATATAAACGACTTTTTTAACTTACTATTTTGAGAAAGTATTTTACAGGATTGATTAAATTTAAATTTAAAATATAAATCTAAATTTAAATTAGCTACATTGATAGCTTATAATATTAATTTTATTTATAAGACTTTGGAACCTGTTCCAAATAATTTAAATTTAAGTACAAGACAATAGAGGACATCTCTAGCAATTTAGGGACAAAGGTAAAACCCAATGCGTTTAAGATACTGCATCAAAATATACAGGGTCTTTCTGGTAAGGAATTAGAGTTAGAATTGTTTTTAAATGATAAGATGGTCCATGTGTTATGTCTCACCGAACACTGGTTGAAACAGCATGAGATAATGATTAGTATTGAAAATTTTTAATATTGGTAGTTATTTCACAAGGACTTCTGCCATAAGAGGCGGGTCGCTTATTTTGTTGCACAAAACAATAAAATTTAAAGAACGCCAAGATATTGTAACACTCTCGTTGGAAAAAATAATTGAGCTTGCTTGTGCAGAAGTTGAAGACTATATTATTGTCTGTGTTTACAGGCCACCATCTGCCGACTATTTCTTATTTGAGTCGACAATGGAAGAAGTCTTGAGAAAAGTCTCTACTTCAAGTAAGAAGGTAGTTGTATGTGGAGATTTTAACATAAATATTTTGGACAACTCGCAAAGTTCTACTAGGTTTGTAAATCTGTTCAATTCATTCAACCTTTTCCAACTATTTAATGAACCTACACGTATTTCTCCCACATCAGCTACATGTATAGATAACATATTTAGTAATTGCAGTGTAACTAAAAAATCCATAGTTAACTAAAACGTGGTTCAAAGTTAATTATGATTCATACACCTTGTATAAATTGTATTGAAAAGAGTAACTACCGAGTTTCTTGCCGGATTCTTCTCGGTAGATACAACATTCCGAACCGGTGGTAGAATCATATAGCTGTGGCTTTACCTGTATTTGACGATTTATAAGTGTTTCCTTGAAACCTATATAAATAAAGAATATTTTGACTTTGACTTATTTTGACTTTGACTTTGACTTTGAATAATTGTATGGAAAGACAAAATAATTTTTACCCATTTTCTAAAATACTTTAAATCAGTTCCTTAAAAAAAATAGTTAAACAAGTAGGTAATTTCGCATAAACGCATAAAAAACCTTCGCATAAACTAAAAATAACCTTGTATATTGTATTAATTTTGAGGTTCCGTTTCCGAAAACATTATTTATCTTCATACGCCTAAATTTTACGTAACGAAACCAGTTTCACTACATACTTATTATAATAGTTTATGGATTAAACGAAATAGAAAGTGTTGAAATCTTGACAAATAACCTTTGCCGTTTCTCTTCTTCTTCTCTCTGCAGAGATATCTCAATTTTATTCTTAAATATTTTTCATCGTATTGTATTGTATAATTTTTTTTTGACACGGTATTTCATTCTGTCCGGGGGGACAGAACGAAGTGTAAGACTTCCAGGGGCCATTCAGACGGAAGCCCTCTGTCCGGCCAAAGATCCCGGGGTATGCCCACTGAACCGTGCAGTATCGCCCAGCCGAGTTTAAGTTTCATGGGGAAAATCCTGCTTCCACAACACCTCTGGTGCCCAGCTCGGCATACACGGCAGACACCACTAATCTCCTCCCCCCTTCAGAGGATGGTATTGTATCCTGATGTGAGATGTTTACTACAGGTTACATTTTCTGCTCCTTTCAGTTAAGTACCCAAAGCACATAGCCATGAGGACTTGGTTGTTCTGCTTGCTAGCGGTGGTGGTGTCCTGCTCAGCCCAGCATTATAACCGCTACGACAACTTCAACGCCGACTCCATCATCCAGAATGAGAGGATCCTCCTTGCCTACTACAAGTGCGTCATGGACAAGGGACCCTGCACTAAGGACGGGAAGAATTTCAAAAGTAAGTTTATTAATATCAATCATCGTTTGGAGTATCAGGTATAAAGCAACAAAATTTATTAGCTAGCTTAATATATTATAACGAGCCCACACCTAAACATGGTTCAAAGTTAATTATGATTCATACACCTTTGTATAAATTGTATTAAAAAGAGTAACTACCGAGTTTCTTGCCGGATTCTTCTCGGTAGGTAAACATTCCGAACTGGTGGTAGAATCATATAGCTTTGGCTTTGCCTGTATTTGACGATTTATAAGTGTTTCCTTGAAACCTTTATAAATAAAGATTATTTTGACTTTGACTTTGACTTCGAGAGACAAAATAACTTTTGTTCCTGACAAAATGTCCTCGGAGATGGCACATTTGGCTGCATTTGAAACATTTAAATACTATTTAATTTAGCATCAAAATAACTATGGTGAAACTTAGCTTTATTTCATCACCAAATTAACACGAAGTTACAATCCAATCTGAATATTAATTTTAGCGTCTTTTTCTCCGGTTTCTGTTTTAGATTCTAAAAATAATGTTTTATCTTATGTTAACCATTCACGATAAATACCTATCACTACTTACATTATTTAGCAATCTAACTTTATAAAATATGATGACAAAAAGATGTTTTCGTATCTATGTAAAAGTAGTCGACAGATTTAAGATGCTATTAAGTCAATTAAATCACAATACAAATAATTATAGAATATCGTCGTCTCTTTTCTAAGTGAAATTCGAGTGACGCGATGACGTTCACAAAGACTTGAAAATCGGCCTTAAATCATTTAGTCTAAAGTTTCACTCTGTATCCATTCTAGGGGTGCTCCCAGAAACGCTGACCACGGCTTGCGCCCGCTGCTCTTCCAAACAGAAGCTGGTCGTCCGGAAGATGCTGCTGGGCATCAGAGCCAAGAGTGAGCCGCGTTTCCTCGAACTCCTGGACAAGTATGACCCAGAGAGAGTCAACAGAGAAGCCCTATATGGCTTCTTGGTCACTGGCGTTTAGAGCTATCAGTACGATAACTGACTTAACGAATTTGCTCAAAATATCGTGTAATGTGGAAGTAATATAGGCGAGATCTGTTTGCATCAGAAAGTGAAGAATGTTTCAACTATCGACATCTGAAGGAAAACAAGAATATTCCTCTTTCGAACAAGTCATCTTTACCGATTACCGATATAATTGTACTTGTATGCATTTTATCGCAATCTGCTACAAAGTATATTTAATCATTACGTAGATTTTTCTGGATAAACTATGAGAAATTTTGTTTCTTTATTATTGCTCACAATCATACTACAGTTAAAAGTAATTTTGATGCAAACAGATGTAAGTCTTATACTACGCTTGATGCAATGAAAGTGAAACAGGTGCTAAATATTATTTCGTATTTTGCCTACCACGACTGGAAGAATGCATTTATAACTTATTTAAAATACTCTTAATTTATAATAAATTATTAATATATAAAGCTATCTGTAGTTTTATTGAACTTACAATACTTATGTTGCAGCTTGTATTGATCTCTTGTTTACGTCAATAGCGATCGATTTGATACGATAATCGATCAATGAATATGCATGATTGCCTTTGAAAACATAATAGAGATCATAGATTTAGGATGTACAAGATACACAATGACGGCTCGGAGACATGACCAAAATAAATTTAAACATGTGTTGGTTGACGTCTATGTGTGGGTTCCAAATAGTGTTGTCAAAGACGCACTTTTACATTATCGACTGATTCAGTTGTAGACGAATAGTACTTATAGGTATTTAAAACACTTTTTTATACTTTTGATTAATTATTTATGGCATTGATGAAATCAACAGTTGTTTATATTAGGTAAATCAGAATTAGTCAGTAATAAATAGCATTTTAAGCAGATCTATAAACAATGAGATGGTAAAATGTATTCCTCGTATATTCAGCGTGTAAAAAATGAAAAAAATAGAAATATGTTCTTTGATTTATACCTATAAGACATGACTTTTACTTTGACTGATGGAATGAAATGAAACAAATAATATATTAGCAACTTTTAATTTGGTGTCATTTAGTTATTAAAAATAATATGTAGTGCAACAAATTTTTTGTTGCCCTCATTTGCCATCGAAATGTTTGCTGCAGATAGTGGAGTTCTTACTGGGAGTCCAATCTGGTCTGCCTATAGTCCGCATCCACTTTTTACACAATGCTGGGTTGCTTGGAAACCTAGAAAAAATATCAGTTAGTTAACTAACAAATTTACGGAGATAATGACTTCCCAATGTGAATATAATTATATTTCAACATAACTTGGCTAAATAACTTTGTATTCATGTCATGATGTCGCTAAAAGACGATTAAGTTTTTATCGATACTCGTGACGTCACCGCTTTGTCAAGCACTAGCGTAACCGAACTATTTACTATTTTACACAATATTTTCCCCAATTCTGTTTATAATCACGATGTATACTAAGAAAGATCAATTATAATCAATATACTATTGTAAACATATTTTTCTAAATCGATTACTAGCAAGAATTTGACAAAATATGGTTTGAAAAAATCTAATGATAAAATCGTATTTACCTGTTAAAAGTGTATTTATTCGGATTATTCCGTCGTGTAACCTCACAATCACGTACAGAACAAGTCACCTTAATTGCACATTTAATATTCTCGATTATAATCCAAGGTTTAATACATAAATGAACAAATTTTACTGCGACGTAGAATAGATCGGGACGCTATGGCCTCTTACTCGCAAAAACATTGACATATAGGTACTTCATTCACTGTCTCTTTTTCTCTCGGGCGGTTTGAATTACAGCAAAATTTCTCGCTCCCACGCTTTGTGTATCTTTAGCGTAGTCGAAAAATTCTAAATCTATGATAGAGATCATAATTACCTATGGGCGGTAATGTCCAGTGACATATTTGTACCATAATCTTTATTTCCGAGAAGCACTGGAACCTTGGCTTTTACATATAAATATTGATACACTGGATCAAGAGAATCATACGGTTGTGATCCATCAACAAGAATAGTACTAGCTTTACAACAATGAAAGCCATCGTTTTAACCCTGTTTTTCGCTGCCGCTGTACTGGCAGAGGAGAAATACGACTCTGTTGACGATGATTTCAATATCTCCGAAGTCCTTGACAACGAGAGACTGCTGAATTCTTATGCTAAGTGCTTGTTGAACAAAGGACCCTGCACCCCCGAAGTGAAAAAAGTTAAGGGTAAGCAAGACAGAAATAAAACTTAAAATAATTTTATTCTAAAATACTAGTACAACATAACGATACAACTGTTAAACATTATCTAAATCTTACTTTTAAAATCTTCTAAATGTACTCTACCATCTTAACTAACCGCTCTTATTTGTTCCTTCTGATCCCAAGTCCATCATGCTACGACGAAACGTTTCAAATGAAACCCAACCCTGACAGTGATATTTTTTAGCGTTGGCCCAAATTTTTTCAAATATATCGTCGTCGAAAGTATCACCAATAGCTGCAAAAACTTTTCTTACCACTTCTGGCTCCCGTTTCGCATACATATCACGATGACTTACATCTGTTAGTGTAAAAACGCTCGGGCATAGGTTAGCCATCATATCAGTTTCATGAGGTAAATAAGTTCTATCAGCTTTGCAACAGCCCAAAGGAGTCACAGGGTAGTCCATATCAAAGTACCTTCCAGACGGCAACCCTGCCATTCGCCTGTTATCCATCTCCTGACCAGGTTTCACCATCTCCGAATAAGTTGTTCGAAAATCGATACAATCTTCAGGGATATCCAGGATTTTCGGGAGCTCTGGAGTGGGCTGTGAAAAATTTAGCATGTAGACAAATGTTTCATATTTAATATGAGAACCATTAAACGCATTCCACAATGATAGTAATGGTTCAATCAAAGCTGGATTGAACCGTATGAATTTCGTATTACAAAAATTGTAAATCAGCTCTTTTAGTAACCATCCACTTTTCTCACTATCGTAATGTCTCAGACTTAAGTAAAGACGTCGGAAGAACGTAGTTTCAAATCTCTTAGACATGTATTTACGTAGGCTATTTAAATGTGCTAGACATTTTTTCAACAGGTCCCTGTTAGGATTTAGTTCACAAGTAGTCAGACATTCTGCAACTTTACTGGGAGGCTTAAGTTTACCAAATGCATAGCCATCTGGTACACAACTAATGTTATTATTTGGTGCAGAAGGAATCCCTAACTGATCTCGGGTTGCATCTTTAAAGTTGGCTAGTTTTGTATTAACTGGTTTCTTCAAACTAGTACCGCCCAAAACGTCATCATCGGAGAGACAGCACTTTGCCCATATTCCTCTGGGATCTCCGTTATATCTCATACCAAAAACTATGTTAGGATTATATGATTCACAATATTTACGATTAATTTGATATCCAGCTTGTTTTGAGGCGGGCGTTTTATCTGACGGGGGATCTTTAGGCATGACGATGTCGTACAAACGTCCCGAGCTGGATAACTTCTTACCCATGGTGGTGTAAATATTTAAACCCTGCGGTAATGTAGGAACTGGATCGGGAACCTGTCCAGTTACCTTTCTCCAATATGAAGTGTAGACGCTCTCTTTGAAATCGGCAACTAAAGTTTGGAATTTAGTTTTGATAGGTGGGTTTATCAATCCAGCTACTTGATTATAAGGACCTGAGTACCGCATATCAGGTTTAGGTGGATGACGTAAAGGCGGTAGTTTACGCGGTTTTGGAGGTGGATGAACGGCATCCCTGATGAGCGCTTCTGCCTCTTCCTGAAGTAAATAATGCTGAAGTGCATCTCCTACACGGCTTGTAGGTTGAGAGCTTGCCACTCCAGCTGCACAAACTCTTGGGTCCCTTTCTATGAACATTCCCAGGTTTCCCTTTCCACCACTGGTTCCACATAGTTTTGACATTTCGGTATATATGTTCAAATGTAACTATTTCCTAATCCTTATTAATATTACTAATGATAATATCGAAATAAATACTAATACTGATCACCAGGAAAACAACAAGAAGAAAGTTACATTAATAATCAGTATCCTTTCAAACTAAGCTCTCAAATAGGCATTTTGCATAAATTCGTACAATTTAGTAATACGTCTATCACCTGTCACATCATATGTTTTTCTTGGTTTTTCACAGAGAAAGAGTTTCTCGTAAACCATAGTAAACAAACTGCATAAATGTACACACACCTTGGTTACATTGAATATTATATTTATTTCGACTTTATTTTCTTGCCAATTTCCCTAAACGCGAAAAATTATGTTAAAGCCTATATTTAAAAATACCTTGACTCCTAATATGACACATAATAAGGCGTTATTGAACAAATAATAACACGAATGAACAGTTGACACACACAGATAATTTATCTGTGTTGACACAAAATTAGGTACCTTAACTAAACTTCACGCCACTTCAATAGCGGGGTAGGCAGAGAGAACCGAACCAGTAGACACAAATGATTAGTAGAAAGATACCAATAACAAATTATTACGTTACAGATAAACTACCTGAAGCTTTAGCGACCAGATGCGCGAAATGTACGGATAAACAAAAATCAATGGGCAAGAAGCTGGCACAGGAGGTGAAAAGCAAACGGCCTGATCTCTGGAGGGAATTGGTGGCTTACTACGACCCCGAAGGCAAATACCAGGAATCTTTCCAAGACTACCTCAAACCCTAAGATACTAAAACTTTGTAATTTTTTTTGGGGAGGAAAGCAATATATTGATTTTGTAATATGTATATTATAACGTTACACTATTATATTTCTAAATAATAAATAAACATGAAATATTACAAAGTTGTTTCATTATTTTCAGTCTTAAGATTAGCGAGGTCAGGATTTGATTCTAAAGTTCGCCGGAATGTTTCGTAGCACACCCATCCTTCTGAATGGTACTTCTTTGCTTCTTCCCAGATAGCATTGAATCCTTCATCAGTAAATTTTTCGCCGGCTGCTTCGAATACTCTTCGAACTGTATTAGGTTCACGTTTGGCATACATGTCTCGATGGTTGACGTGAAGTAGAGTGAGCACACAGGGGTTCAAACATGATTTCATATCTGATTCGTGTGGAAGACAGGTCCTGTCAGCTCTGCAACAACGTTCAGGCGATATAGGATAATCCAGATCAAAGTATCTCCCCGAAGGCAATCCAGCCATGGGACTATTATCCGGAGGTTGCCCCGGTTTCACCATCTCTGTATAGGTAGTTCTAAAATCAAGGCAATCAGCAGGCAAGTCAGGAATTTTCGGCATTTCTGGAGATGGTTCTCTGTAGTTGAGGACGAATACAAAAGTTTTATATTTAATCCTATCATCTTGAAACGCTCTCCACATGTCAAGCAAAGGCTCTATTAAATTAGGATCAAACCGAATCAATTTTGTACCACAATATTCGTAGACAATTTTCTTTGGTAACCATCCTGTGTTTTCTTTGTCGTAATATCTTAAATTCAAATAAAACGTTCTGAAAAATGTTGGCAGAAAGCGCTTAGACAAACATTTACGTAGAGAATTCAGGTGCTTGAGGCATTTTTTGAAAAATTCTCTTCCTGCATTTAGTTGACAAAATGTGAGACATTCCGGAAGATTATCTGGAGGTTTAAGCATACCAAAAGAATAGCCGTCTGGTACATTTTGAATGTTATCATTTGGAGCCAAAACTGTGCCAATGCGAGGCTGTTTGACGTCTTGAAAATTGGCCTGTATTGTATTGATAATAGTTCTACCTCCCGTTCCCAATTTTACTCTATCATCAGATAAACAACATCTGGCGTACGTTCCTCGTTTATCTACGCCAGTTCTATGTCCCCACGTTAATTCTGGATTATAAGCAGGCTCACAGTAATTATATTTATATTGAAAACCAGCTTTCTTCGATTCCGGTGTCTTATCTGGATACGGTACTCTCGGCATGGCTATGTCATACAATCTTCCATGAAATGCTGTTGGCTTTCCGAAACAAGTGCCCTTAGCATCAAATCCTGCCGGCAACATAGGAGCGGGGTCTTGCACTTGTCCAAGCGGCTTTTTCCAATACGACGTATAAGGAGTTTGTTTAAAATCTTCGACAAGTGTCTCGAATTTGGTTCTGTTGCGAGGGTTGATCAGTTTTGCCATATCACAGAAAGGTCCAGCAAATCGTGAATCAGGGGGTATAGGCTTTCGAAGTGGAGGCAATGGTCTGGGTGGTTTTGGCGGTATTATAGAATCACCTATCAGGGCACTTACTTCATCTATAAGGAGATAATGTTCTAGGGAATCTGAAACTTTGTCATCAGGCTGAGCTGTAGGCAACCCTGCTGCACATATTTTCGGGTCTCTCTCGATAAACATCCCAAGATTTCCCTTCCCACCAGATGTCGATCTTTGGCAATCCACCGGCATGTTTATTTATAAATTAAAATAAATATTTTTACAAATAAAGTTTTCGAAATATTCGTTGTATCTTGTATATTTTCTGTCAAATTATGTAACGTCAAAGTCAAATATTTTCTAAAATGGATGTATTTATTAAATATAAAAAAGGATTTATATTAATCAGTGTGTTGATTTGTTTTTTAAATAGCTCAGTAGTTTTCGTTCCTTTCAAGATCACCAATCCTACCATTTCCCCTGAATGAGAATATTATTCTTTGTCTTGCGTAAATAGTATTTTTTCGCTATGATCTTAGTTTTGTCTCGATTTAAGGTGTTCTTTCAAACCATCAAGTAAAATAAAAAAACAGTTATTACATGTTTTAAAATATAATTAACAATTGCAATATTGTAAGATGTTTACTTAGTTGAACAAATCAAAGATGGTTGGAATCCCAGACGGAAGTGAGAAAAAACCTAATAAAAAAGTGACAAGACAATTTTATTGGCTCGTTAAGCTTGAAACAGACTTGTCAGGAAATGCCCACGACTAAACTGCCGTGAATCACTTACACAGATTACATATAGTTAAACCAATAATGTACACATTAGAATTGCATCCACGACTCCTTGTGATGATAATTGTGAGGCTATTTGCCTGAGTGTGTTTATGGACAATGACAATCAAGTTTATATAAACTGGATGGACTCTGTCTTGCTCTTCAGTTGATGAAAGGTACACATGAGATACTTTCGGGCAAAACTATTCCTTTGTTAAACCTCGAAATTTTTGGAATAAATGCCGGGAACGGTGTTTCACAATAACGTCGATTGAACTGCACGTAAGTTATATACATTGCGGAGTTTGATTTAAAATATATAAATTAACTAACTCTGTCCAATAGCTGTTATTTTTTTTCTCTATTTCCAAAAGCAAAGGAAAATATTTTGAAGCTTAACACTTATTTATTATCTAGCTAGCGATCAAAATAACCAATAATTTAATTTATAAGTCATACTATATAAAAATATTTTAATACAGAATTTGCTACTTTACATCTAGTCTTAAGATTATTTTATTGGAGCCCTTTGAGGACTGAAGTACTCTTGTTTACCTTGTAATTAACCATATATTCACACTAACCTATATCACACTAGTTGTAAGACTTGGTTTGTATTTATATAAATAAACACTGCCTGCCCACATATACATCGATTTGCATACTATCTTCACGAATATATAATAAAAGAATAGTAAGTGTATTAGTTACCTTTGTGTATACTTTGTTCTTTAGGCAATATTTTAAAAATCATTTTTTTTCCGAGACTTAATAAGTTCTCGTTCTCGAGACTTAATCGTGTTAGTCTGGGACTTAAAAATAATGTGCCAACTATGTTTCTTGCCTAGCATGTCGTAAAAGGCGACAAATGGTATATCAGGTTTTGGGTATGAGATTGTTTAGGCGACAAGCTAGCCCCTTGTCACTACTTTTTCACAATGTTCCATCTAACCCAGGCCAGTTTTATTTTTGGCTAAATGTGGTTAAAGGGGCCTGCTGTCCCTTTGACTCTGCTTACCCCTTCGGAGATTATGGGCGTGATGTTATGTATGTAATTTATTAAGTAAAATATACCTATATTTCGCAGTTCAATATGCCTCCAGCGTACATATATACGCTTGTGATGGTCTCAATAGTGGCCGCAGATTTCTACAATCCAAAATACGATGATTTCGACATTCAACCTTTACTGGAGAATGACAGGATCCTGACAGGCTACACTAAATGCTTTCTGGATCAAGGACCTTGCACCCCTGAAGCTAAAGATTTCAAAAGTATGTATTGTTTTTAATTTGAAAATCTATGCAAACAATCAAAGTAAAAAATTTTTTCTTAAGTGCTGGATCTACTGACTTGACTGTCAATCAGTAGATAATATTTAAAATATTAAAGTACCAATGAGTAACGTGCAGATATATAAGGGCCAATACTTATTCGAAATACTTCACAGACCCACAATTTTTTTTTTCTAGTATTACATAAAATAAGTCATCTAAATAAATTCCACTTAAAAGCTGTAAACTTTAAGTTAAAAATGATTTGCTGAATACATTTAATATATTTAGAATGCTTTCGTTTTCTATTTTAGAAGTGATACCAGAAGCCCTGGAGACTTCTTGCGGCAAATGCTCCCCAAAGCAAAGACAGCTAATCAAGACGGTCATCAGAGCCATGATGGAGAGACATCCTGACTTCTGGACTCAACTCGTAGAAAAATATGACAAGGATAAGAAGTTTAGAGACACCTTCAACAAGTTTATAGAGAGTGAAGACAAGTAGGACATAGCACTTAAATCGTTGGTGTGCACATTTGCTCAGATATTTTTATAGGAGTGGTTGTTCAAAGTTGGTATGTTCTGTAATGATATTGCATGATTAAAAAGTAAAACTTCTTTTTTATTATTTTTAAACTATGTTACAACTTTCTATCTTCGAAAATTTGCCGATACATTTATTCAGTGAGTACCCAACGTTTTATCTATTATTTTTATTGCCTTAATTTTGTGTCGTTTCAAACTTAAGTAATGTTTTTAAATATTTTTGTTTTGTTAATATTTCAGAGCCATCATAGTTTAATCAATAAGGGTATTTACTCTCTGGGTGTATTCTTGGAACTATCACAAGCACTTATCCTGGTGGATTTGAACTGTCAAAGTCTGTGGTAATTTTAAATCAATCAGTTTCCAGACTGTAAGGAAAAACTTTGTGGGGTAATCTGCACATTCAAATCATTATGGATAGTTAACCGTGATTCAATTTGGCTAGTGTTTGTTCGTGGCAACATTTATATTAATAAATAATTAATCACACTGCCAGGACGATCCAAACAGATCCCTACTGGGAACGAGACAAAACGCTAGAAATGTGGCGATATTATTTGCTTGTCGCGAAAATTTTAAATATCAATTAAACATAAGTTTAACATGAAAAATAAAGCACCAAACATAAATTCAGGTTGACATAATAATAATTTATTTTATTATATCTACGAGATATACAATGTCAAAAGTCTAATGAACAGTGTTTAATAAATATCCAATTGCAGTCTTTAGAACCTGATCGCTATAATCACAATTTTGTATTTACAATAGTGCATTCATTTCCGTTGCATGGCAATCTAAGCCTTGGTCTTGACGTCTTCAATCTTGTCCTTGTATTTCTCCTGGTAGATATGATCAGGGTCGTACTTAGAAGACAGCTCGTTCCAGTAATCAGGCTGCTTGTTGATCAAATGTCTAATGACCTTATCCGACGCCGACTTTTGTTTCTCTGTGCATTTTGAACAATCGTGTTCCAGCGCATCAGGTAAAGTTTCCTTCAGGGCCTTTCCGTCTGGGGTGCAGCGGCCTTTGTCTAGCAGACAGTCCACGTAACCCCTGAGGAGTCGCTGGGATTCCAGAATCTCGTCTACGTTAATGTGGTCCCATTTGTCAGTGTAGGTGGCTCCGGGGCGACCCCATGCCACTGCGACGACGAGGGTGAGACCGACTAAGATGATTGACTTCATGGTTATCTGGGATGAAGAAAAGGTTGCGATTAGTATTAGGCAGTAGACTACGACAACAATGCCTAGCTCTTGTGCTATGGAGCTATGGAATATAGTGGTTCGCTATAATTTGTGGGTTTATGAAAATAGTTATGATTATACCTACTAGTTAGTCTGGGATCAACAATTAGAAGTTGAAATGTTCATATTCCTGATTTGTTTCAGAATTTTATCACCCATTTAAACACTCTTTAACTGCTACTTGTTAAATTATATTCTATTAAAATAATAACTTATTTAATTAGAATTTAACGAATGAACGAATAGGATGAACTCCAAAATTCGCAAAACGAGTTTTCGAATGGTAACATTAAATAAAATAAATCAAAACATTATGAACGAAATATTAAAGATAATTCTATACTACATTTTGATGGTAAAAACCTAAGTTTCAAGAAAGATGAACGAGGCAGTTACGCTTCGGAAAAATACCGAAGAAGATGATGAGCTTGATACAAAATAATTACATATTTACGTGACGTGTTTTTCTTCTAACTTAATCAGTAGTAAGTAGAGATGTAATTGCAAGGTACACATCACAGGTATACTAGTCATAAGTTACATAAAACAAAATTAGAGATGGATCGTTATACAATCATTTACCTACATCACTTACACTACAAACCAGAAAATAAGAGTAGGTACACATTTTCTTTTTTATTATTTTTCAGATATAGAAGCTTAAAATATCTAAATCTTTGCAATTTTATTGTATACCACAAAATTTTTATAATAATAATTTTTGAGTAATTAGGATAAATGTCGCTCTTGCGACTACACTTTATGTCAATATGATGGTTTAACAATATTTCTTCGTAAATATTACGAAACTATACAACAATGGTAAGTACCTGGGACTCACACGGCCGCAGCCAACCAATACTTTAATTACAATGATTACCCATTGTCTTATTGTTAAGGCGGAAATAATGACAAGATGTCACTCCGAGACTCAACACAGAACATGGGTGAAGGAGAATTTGACAATATAGATACATATTATAAAACATGCTTATTTTTCAGCATGTTTTATAAATTATATTTAAAAAAACTTGTGTAATACTATACTGCACTTAACTACTTGCAAACACGCAAATAAGCTAAATTATTATAAAGGATATTGTCATATAGGTAAGAGTTGTTGTACATATTTATACATATACTTAATTGACGTATATATTAGATAAACATTAATTTATTATGCGCATTTACCTATTCTAATAACTATCATACGTCATTCATAACGAAATGTCATAGTATATATGTATGTATATACATAGGACCAAAATGCAACGAAACTGAAATTTACTTCCATTATCACCGTGATATTTAATGGGTCTGAAATTCTTATAGACTAGGTTTTTTATTGAAATAAAAAAATTTAAAATTATTAAAATACTAAACTGTGCCTTAATAAGCACATGTCATGATATAGTGTATGAATCATAATAGCATTGTTAATTCTGCATTAGATTGCAATTGAGCCAACATGTGATTCCTCCCATATTTGTTTTATTAATATTTGAATAGAAATATTTGATTTAAGGCTTTATGTGAACTGTAAGTCAAGGAATTTTGGGAAGCTTAAATCTATCTATGCTAGTGATACATAAAAATATAAATAAATACTAAACTTTGAATAAATAAAAGATATACAATAGGATAGGATAGTCAATTATTAAAAGCATATTCTGCTGTGACTAGGTAACATAATAATGAACATAAATTTATTTAATTGTTTGATAATAATCAATGACTAAAACAAAAGATAAACACATGATGTTATGAAACGTTGCGTTCTAAGTTAGTGTGTTTATCAATAGTGTAGTACTAGTAGGCTGCATAATAGTATTATTATGTTATAGTATTAATAATTATTATTGTAGCACCATTCCAACGGTCTGAATAAAATAGAATAAAATTAGATGCATGCATCTCAATTCAGATTTAGGCTTAAATCTTGTCTACCGTTTGAATGGATTGCGGGCGTGATGCTGATGATGATGATGATGATGTTGATGGAACGTCATGCGTCTAATAATTGTATATTTTTTTGTGTTTTGATGATCTGATGATTTTGATTATGAAATGTAGCGATCTCGTAATTGTCTATATCTCTTTTGTTCTACTCATGTAGAATATAGGACCTCAATCACTTATCTATATAAATATATCGTTTTTTTTTTTGAGAGGACTATCGGTAGTTGGCCTAAGGCAGTCTTTACTACCTACCGGACTGGATATATTTCTAGGGGTAGCCTCAGATACATTTACCTCAGTATGAGTAATACCAGCTTAACATAATAAATTATATTAAGGAATCAAGCAAAAGCACAAACATAACATACTTATAATTACTTTCTCAAGATAATTATTTAATAAACCAAGCTACAGTAATAATTGGTAATTTTGCAATCACGGATGATTTAAAGTAATCTGTCATTGCCTATAAATTGAGAAAGTGAGACAGAAAGGACAGGAAGATTTATTTATACAACCTAATTCAAGCTTGGTATACAGACCCAGTTAATGCACAAGATAAATTAATCCTACTAGGAGGAGTACACCAACTTTCGCCGTTATAATATTAGTAGGAGTAACAAAGAAAGAAAGAAAGAAAGAAAAAACATTTAGTATAGAGTAGTTCTATGGATATTTGTTACTCTTCACGCAAAAACTACGGAATGGATTTTAATGAAACTTTACAATAATATATCTTTTACTCGAATAACATATACTTAGGCTATGTTTTATCGATGTAGGTACCAACACGCAAGAAAAGCCGCGGCCAGAAGCTAGTATATGATATTTTAAAAACGATTTAGATTACTCATTCGGGCAGCAAGAGGTTACAGTGTTTGACAAGAACTTTTGGCAGAAATAATCAATAGCTATCAAATAGTGGTTTTTAAAGAAGAATAATAGTACAATAAAATTTGGAAATATATATTTTGGTAATTTAAAAATTCAAAAATTAACTTGCTCGTCTCCATTAAGTAACGAATATTATATATACTATAACGAATATAATATAATATATATATTTTGAATATATAACATATTTATTAATATTACCCAACTCAAGTAATTTTATTTAAGTTACTGCAATGATGATAAATTATGGTATAGGTACGTGTAATTATAGTTTTCTACATAATATAATATATTTAGAAAAATAAATTAACATTGTAAGTTATTCACAGATTAAATAACTACCTACTTATTCGACAAGATTAACTACCATATATACCTACATATTTAACATAAAAGATACTTAGTATGATTTTACGCCGTTGATCACAAAATGCGAAGGACGAAATTATAGTACCTTTGGACCTTGCAATTGACTTCTATTTATAGGTTATGTACATATGTGCACTTTTTCAATGAGAACAATCCTGACTTATATAGGAAATTCTAAAGTTAATCGCCGTTACGTTTTCAATACAAAGGGATAGTAATGAAATTTAGTTTGTTAAAGTTCAACCCCTAAAAAGGACACAGGCAGTGACGTAACTACAGGGTGGCAAGTTGGCAAAATGCCACGGGCCCCCAGCCCGAAGGGGCCCCCGGTCAGAGTAGAATCCCAGCTTCTTTAAAGCTATATATTCAGCTTTGTTATGGCAAATGCTAGTAGGTATCTTTAGCATATTTTGTAAGTATCTAAATTTTTTAACAGTAATCCCAAATTTTGTTCGTCGGAATCTATTACTAGTAACTAGCCGGCAATGACCCCTGAACAGGAAAGCCAGACACTCAGTATATGTTTACATATTGGAATGAATCAGTATGCAGACTCACTCACACTCACAATACTTCTCTTACATCGTAGATAAAATATATGATTTGAGATAATTCGAAGGAATTAGCGAACAAGAGTAACATAAATAGCATAAAATTTCAAGGTTATCTCTTTCTTTTGGCAGAGTTAGTTTGGTAACCTGATAATTAAGTACTTATAATATCCTACAGCTGTTCAAGAAGAATTGAAGATTTCAAAAAAAGAAATCCAGAATATAAATCTTTATAATAAACACTATTTCAAAAACACATAGCCAATAAAAATGGTGTTGTAACAAGTTTTATTGAATTTCAACAGAAACTTTACACAATTTTTTTATTTTTATTTCACTATACGCACAAACTCCAGATTTATTCAACGTGAACTTTGAATCCATCAAAACAACTATTCACTTCTATTCACTATGGTTTTATGACACTTAGACTTGTAATCACGCCTTTGTTATTATGGAATATAGATATCGTTAGAATAAAAATAAATAACCAATCTATGACTCAAAGTTAGGCACTTAAACCATAATTTTCTAACGAACATGTATCTACCATTAAACCTTACATGGAAGTAAGGCAAAGGACACTTTGAGTATTCAAATATAATTTATGTTGATTAATTCCTAGATTGTTTAGCGATAAAACATCGCGTAAATATGGCAAGAGAGCTTACCTTCAAGTTATGACCGCTAGGACCCTTCGATGGGCTGTGACTTCTCCTCAATAACTATGGGACATTTATACTGACTCCTGCGCTGGTGTCAACTGAGCATTGTGACGTGGTCGATGCTGAATAGGGTTACCACCTACAGGTGTTAAAGATCAGAAGGCTGCGCAGAATATGGAAGCGATAATCTAAAATATAGGCAAGGATCACGTGGCCAGTCAGGTGAGAACTGACAACCAATTTTAAGTTTATTTCAAAGCAAAAACTGTACATACAAGGGGAAATTATTTAAAAAAATCTAGGTACATAATAACAAGTGCGTTATTATATTTTTTTATACATGATTAAAATGCATGCAAACAAACGAAATAAACCAATGATGAATTAAACTGAAAAATTTTGACAACCGGACGATGCATTACAGTCGTAAGACTGTAATGCATCGTCATTAACCGACTTCAAAAGAAAAAGGAGGAGGTTCTCAATTCGACTGAATTTTTTTGACTTACTGATCTTTATTGACATTATTTTCATAGTATAAATCTTACTTATATTATAAACGCGAAAGTTTGTATAAATGGATGGATGTTTGGTATTCTTTCACGCAAAAAGTACTGCATTGATAATAATAAAACTTTACAATAGAATAGCTTATACATTAGAATAACACATAAGCTATGTTTTATCGATGTATCACGCGAGCAACGCCGTGGGCAGAAGCTAGTATTTACATACTTTTAATCACACACAGTTAACATTAACTATAAAAGTAATAAAATCGGAGAACTGATTTCTTAAATCTCATGCAATTCTTTATATCTCCATAGATATAATAATGAGTATACTTAATAAATACCTACACCTAATATTTACATATTTCAAATTCTTAATTGAATGTAAGAGATGCGTTGTTTTCATATTTCTTAAAAGTGTTTTACATAAATACTTACGTGATTTACGTAAATTATACTTACGATAACTTACGTTTATACATACATACCACCAAGCCCGCAACGTTAATACATACATACATGAAATCCCCTAAGGGGTAAGCAGGGTCCAAACAGTCGAAACATTTTATATTTAATATGAAAAATGTAGAAAATTGTATCGCATAAGTTTTTCTTACGTGCTCCTATTACCTGTTTTGTCCCAAATAAATAGAAAAAAAAAACAAAAATACTTAAAGATATTGTCACCTTCGAATGTTACAACCCTACCATCAACACAGATCCATGATGGCCGCTTGAATAAACAATAGGGGTGAGGTATACGGCTTGATCTTGCTGAACTTTGTTGTAATATCTTGTTCATTAATCAAGTGGATGAGGAACATCATTTGCTTTTAATGAATTTAATATTTTTAATCGATTTCGAGAAACGAGTGTAGCTTTACTATTTTTTGATCGAATATGAAGTAACTAGCATGAACCACAAAAACACATAGATACGCCATCCGTCCGCTTAGACCATGATCCAGGATTTAGCGAGTCTGGTAATTACATTGAAGCGACTGCCGGACCTTTGTTACCCTAAAATAGGGGAACCAGACAATTTTTTGATCATGGTTACCACGGAGAATTTCTGTGGTCTGTGGTGGGGATAAATTAAAAGTTGTTTGAATTTGTAGGTTTCATCACGATGTTTTCCCTCGCCGCCTAGTGGTAGTAGTAGTGGCTAGCGCCTAGTATATGGCGAGCTAGAGGTATAAATACGTACATAGATTTAAAAAATCCAGAGGTACGTGCTCGGGGTTGAACCCGCACTCCTCGGTTATGAGGCGCGTGTCCTTATCATTGAGCTACCACCGCTCTTAGATACGCTATATATTACAGAATAAGGGACTCATTCTAGTTACCTACATAATATGGTAGTAGTAAATCATGTCCCGTTCCTAATAGTCGGCATGCGTTAGGACCATTTATCAAGTATGGGTAGTTACTAACTTAGGTAAGAAGGCTTACAAACATACCTAGGTATATCGACCTAGGGTATTACAGTAATACCCATGTTTATGCCTTAACAGGGGAATTAGGCAATTTAGATACATAGGTACATAATATACAGTTAGAACATTCAGTTACTTGAATATATAAAACTTTCCTTACGGTGTTTTCTTTTATCGCCCAGATATAAGTATAGATTCTTACTTAGATTCACAAATTGAAAGTTATGTGCTCTTATTTTAACCAAAATCTCTCGCATATAAGACTCATTGAGCTATCACAGGTCTTATGTAATGTAACTATGTCTCATACTACTAAGCCCCTGCTCGCCAGTGTTAGCTCTAAATATTAAATTAAGGATCAAGTTTTTTAGGCGTATCCTCTATCATCAAAACAGTAAACGGTCTGCAGTTGTATTTGGGATCACTAGAAAGTAGACGATAAAAATCCGTCTTTCTCTTGAAGGATTCCGGAGAGTACCTTGATATACATAACCAAAATGTACAGACGAAATCATCGAAAGAGCATTTCTAGGATTAATTAAAATTTTCCAATCCAAAACAATATTTTGGATTGGAAAATTAGGATTACTTAATTGAAATTTTAGAAACACTAGATGTAAATTTAATAATATTTATCTAGATAAATATCATTAAATTTACAATATTTATCTAGATAAATATTATTAAATTTACAAGATAAATATTATTAAATTTACAAGATAAATATTGTAAATTTAATAATATTTATCTAGATATTATCTAGATAAAAAAAAAATACATCTAAAAATGTTAGGAGTGTTTTTGGGTGAAGAGTAATTTACGTCTAAAAATGTTCTAAGGTTTATATATATTAGAATAAATAAAATTAAGGCAAAGAATAAACGGCGTATATAATAATATGAAAAGGACAGTTATTTTCAATCCGACTATACAAAACACGCTGAAATTTATTACCGTTTTTAACAACCCTCGTTGTCAAGATTTTAGTGCTCATTATTCTAACGAGCTAAGTGTTTTGACGTACAGCTTATTAGTTAAATTTGAATAATTCATTATTATGCAGTTTTTTTCTACGTATACGACTTGAACCATGTGTACCTACATATGAGTCATCTTTGTATTGTACTATTAGAGGGGAAATTTCATAATCTCCACCTCGTAAGGGGAGGTTATAATACTCTTGCTAGCTAAATCATCATGATGGCCCCATAACAACTTATTAATATTTAAAGTGAATATTATAGATAGGTACCTATATTAATGTCATATGCGACAGCGATCCAAATGTCTTGCACAAAACGTGGTTAAGAAGTCGAACCCCTAGA
Organism: Glyphodes perspectalis; assembly: GCA_951394215.1. Lineage (NCBI taxonomy): Eukaryota > Metazoa > Arthropoda > Insecta > Lepidoptera > Crambidae > Glyphodes > Glyphodes perspectalis. The sequence goes on from OX596217.1 coordinate 5,201,307, forward strand.
CATTGCATATCCCATCTCCCAGTAGGTACCTATACCTTATCTTCTCATAATGAACAAAATCGAGGCTTTCCGTTCTTAAATTCTTGAGAAACGTTGCTTCTAAACATGTTGTTTCTTCATGTTCTATTTTTAACCGACTCCAAAAAAAAGGAAGTGGTTCTCAATTCGACTGACTTTTTTTTTTTTATTCTTACATCTGCGTACAAAGACCACACATATTGTAAGACTGGTCTTCTTTAAGGCTAAATAAATAATCAAAGGTATATGTCCAATCTGATAACCTAGGGTATGATTTATATTCAATCTTAATATTACCAAGTATTGTTTCAGAATACCAACACTAACATGACACAGAACGTCCATAGAATGTAATATGCGTAGATAGTATTAATTAATAATGCCTGAGATGGTGTTCAGTGCAAGGTTGATGCATATCAACATGATACCAGTTGGGCAATGAACAGCATGGTGAGGTTTAGAGTAATCGCCTCTTTCAGAAATTACTAGTCTCACACACTTACATACATTCTCCCTCTGTTAATGCATTCCCGAACAAAGTTAAACATCCCTAGCTTATCCTGAAGATCAGCCCGCGTAGACTGAAAGCTTTTCCAAAAAAGCCAACAGTAAATGCACCAGTACGGGAGAGTTCAATGATGGACAATATAACCAAAATAAAAAAAAGACAATCTGACATACATACATAACATCACGCCCATAATCCCCGAAGGGGTCAGAGTCAAAGTGGCAGCAACACCCTTAACCACGTTCAGCCAAAAATAAAACCGGACTGGGTCTGATGTAAAATTGTGAAAAAGTAGTAACAAGTGGCTAGCTCGTCGCTTAAAACCCGATATACCATTTGTCGCCTTTTACGACATGCTAGGCAAGAAACACAGTTGGCACATTCTTTTGAAGTTCCAGACCAACATGGGACAATGGGCTGGGTTATATGAAAAAAAAAACATACTTGGGTAGAGTCATTTGTTACTATTAGCACAGAGTAATAATATAGTCTATTAGCGACACTTTTTGAAAATCAGCTTTTCCCACTTTGTCTTATGACAGATCATGTCCATCATATAGAAAGTTACGGAGTCGTTATTGAGATCGCAGTGACAATATGCGTAAAAGAATACATCCAAATGGATCTATTCAGATTTTTTGATTCAAAATGAGTACAATCATAGCTGATTACAAAATACGATAATAACATTCTATTGCTATTTATATTCATGTTTTAAGAATAAAATATTAAAGTTTTGTTAAAATATCATCCGATTTTGAGTAGGTATGTAGTTGAGGTCTGAAAATGAACAAAAAGACAGAGTTACTGTCGCATTTGTAATACTTACATTATATTAGTTATGATCTTATCAAAAGTGCCTAAAATAAGACTAGCAGTATAAATATAATAGATAGTTAATCTCGCATGAAATAGATTTTCCAAATAAAAATGGGAATGACGTTTACTATTTTAGTTATAATACCCATTTAGTCCCATGTTGGTCTGATTTAAAAATAATGTGCCAGCTGTGTTCCTTGTGTAGCATATCATGAAAAGCGTCTAACGGTATGTAGGGTTTTGCGTATGTGATTGAGTAGGCGACGAGCTAGCCGCTTGTCACTACTTTTCTGCAATTGTCTATCTAATCCAGCCCAGTTTTATTTTTGACTTAATGTAGTGAAAGGGGTCCGCTGCCATTTTGACTCTGCCTTCCGCTTCTAGGATTTGGGGCGTGATGTTATGTGTGTTATTATTAAACAACAGAATGGGGATTAAATAATTCCATCGAGAAAATCGTTTGTTTTCCGGTACATGAAATAACGTAACCAGCTGTTTAGTTTAAAAAATATAAACTTTGATCTCTTAACCACCCATTGAAACCAAAGTTGTACCTACATACATGTATTGTGTAGAAGAGTCTTAGAAAATTCTCTCTCTTTGAATTACAATTAGTCATAACGACTAAGTTACTTCAACAAAGACTGTAATAAAAGCCCTTGACCATTGCAATATTTATGGAAATATCGTATTTGATTACGATTTAATAGATATTTCGTAACCCTTGCAATTTCCTCATCGCTTCGGATATAGTAATATTTCCTGGGCTATGCAACAGTCATAATAATGTTAGTATAATTATCCTGAGTGCTACAAATTTTCCGCCTTTGTAAGACAATTTTAAAGGTCAAATAGATGACCGAGAGGAAAACGGCTTAAAATGAAACGGTTTCGCATTTTTATTTTTATTCTTAGTAAAGTAGCTAATAAAACTATACTGTAATACGAATTAAATTAAAGGTGTGATTTTTTTATTACTTTAGATTTAGCTAGAAATTGAAATGGAAATGTTATTTATTAAAAAAATATTAAATTTATTAAAATATTAAATGAAAAAAGTATTCATTTATAACTAACTAACTAAACTCCATGCCGCTTCCCTAGCAGGGTATTAATTTTTTTTAATTTTAATAAATAATAAATTAATGCTTTTTTTCTCAATCATTTTTTTACTATGCCCTCGTATGTATGCTGTGGAAAAAATTTGGAGAGGCCTTTGCCCGACCAGTAGGACAGCACAGCTACAGGCTAAATAAAAAAAATTTATGACTATTTTGTAAATTTATATTATATGGTATGGTAGGTACATAGTAGTGTTGCCACTCGAAGGCCTATATATATTGTATATCAATAGCCTATCGATAGTTTCGATAGTCTATCGATACTGAAAACTATCGGGAAACATCAATACTACAGCTTAAACTATGCCAACCAATGAACTATCGCTAGTATCGATAGTATAGCTCTTCAATATCGTATAGACTATCGATACTCGCGATAGTTCATTGGTTGGCAGCGATCGAAACTATCGATACTAGCGATAGTATTGCTGTTTACCAATAGTATTGCACTAACAGAGACATCGATACTATCGATACTAACGATTGTCCTATCGATTTAGTTGTTAAATTATCGATTACAAAACCATACATTTATCGGCAACACTAGTACATAGACCACTCCTTTCACTTGTAACGTGGATTATGATTCTAGATCTTACATAAAACGAGTTCGGTTACATTATAGCAACTGACGTCTGGCCTATGAAACTCTCAGACTGGGAACCAACTAAATGGGATTATGTTTACACACATATCCTTAAAAAATAATATATTACAAATATTTTCTAAAACAAAATATGGCTATGGGCTAGGAATTAAGGATACTTAATTAGATTTTTCCTAATTTAGTTCTTTAATTAAAACCAATTGCTCTTCGCTCACTTATCAATAAATTTATTTCTGGGTTGGTTCTCCACGGAACTCTAAAGTAGAACAATGAGTCAGCTGATGCTGTTAAAATAGGAAGCCAAAGACAAACTTCATTGAGCTCAGCATTTACGTGACGGTAATCTGAATGAAACAGGATAATATTCGACACAAGGGCGTCAAGTGGTACTTAGTCACACTTGTACTTTTCCGTAGGCTAAGCTAGTGCTTATAATTAACAATAAGTTATTGAGATATCAGATTCCTCGGAATAAATACATAAAACTGAATCGATTCTATTAATAAGTCCATCATTGAATTGTTGTCATACGAGTTGTGGGCTTCTTATACTAGTAGCTAAAAAAATAGACGATGGTGTGTATACCTATATTATTAAAAATAAAAATAAAAAACAACGTATTTCTTAAAGCATCGAAGCAACGTATTATTTTTAACTTCTACATTAGGTATTTACTTCTACAAACTCTTCATCCTTAATAAATAACTATTTTTACTTTAACAAGTACTTTAAAAAGTAGATTATATTGAGTGCGTCAGTAAGATTCCATCTACTAACCCATCTCAGATTATTTTTTAGCTAAATGTGGTCAAAGGGGAGTGCTGCGCCTTTGACTCTGCCTACCTCTTCGGGGATTGCAGGTGTGATGTTATGTTGTATATGTATGTGTAGTAAATTTATCAAAAAATATTGAATTCGAACCCACAACTCTTGGCACATAGGGTAGGGTCACTACCAAATGCGCCAGTCAAGTGTCGAGTCAAGTCTATGAGCCGAGTGACTTGAATTTACAAATACATTCAAGTTTTTCCCTAAATGGCGAACAGGTCATTTGTCTTTTGTAAACCTAGGTTTAGTATCCAGACTTTATTAGCTATCCCACGGTAAACCACGCGTGCTTTTACAATTAAGAGAGAAGAACCGTGGGAATTATGTTCATATTGAGCACCTATGCATAAATTTGGCAACTTTTAAACAAACATGTAGGAAAAGATTTTTTACCCAGTCTACTTAAATAGGGTTGCCCCCTATAAGCGCGTACAAGTTTTTGGAACTTTAATAGATAACTAGTGATCGCTCACTGGTCGAAATTCGACCAAATTTAGTTTTTTTTTTATTATTTATTGAAATAGTAGGTTTCTGCTCTCCTTCTCCATATAAACTTAAACTGTGCCAAATCTCATACTCATCCGTCTGCGTAATTCTTATAAAAATGAGTACAAAGTTGTTGCTTGACGTATTAGTATACATATAGGCGTTAATCTGAATACAGGAGTGAATTTCACAAATCAATTCACATGTGCAGCCGGTTAAAATTTTAGCCCAAAGTAAGTATAGTCAGGTTCAATACTATGTTTATCAACGTCTGTTGTTTATGGCCTCTTTTTATGAGAATGTTTGTACAATATGTATCGAGAGCGCAATAAAAATAATCCAATGCTGATTCATATATTTATCCATTTATGTTTGAAATATGAAGGCCCATGTTACTTGCGGACTTAACAAAAATGTGCCAGTTATGTTCCTTGTCTAGTAAGCAGTACATGGCAACTAATGGTGTATCGGGTGTTAGGTAAGTAAATGATTGTGTAGGCGACGAGCTAGCCACTTGTTGCTACATCTTCACAATTTTCCATCTAACATTTTACTTTTGGCTTATAGAGGATTAGGGGCTTGCTGCCCTTTTAACTATGCCTATCCCTTAGAAAATTGCGGGCGTGATATTATGAATGTATTGGACTAATTTACTATAAATAGCAAATGAGTCAGGTTCTTATATAACACCAAGAACACGTCTTCCTCATTCATAACTTGTTACGTTTATTTATCTAGTGAGGGTGTCAATCCTAGTCGGAGCAGGAAGGCAACAATAGGAGTGTGCGCCTGCGCCGATTAGCAAGCGCTAGGAACAATGCCTTCGATTATGCGAAGTGCCTACGCAAGTACGAGTGAATGCTAATAGCTGTGCTGCATGCGACTGAAGTTGTGCAACACGCGAGCCCTTTGAGTGATAACTTATGAAGAAATTACTCCATCTATCCTTATCCTTATCCATAAAGCGGAGGTAGTCCAATAACAGAGACACGTGACTTTCTTCTGAGATATAGTTCAAAACCCAGGCAAGTACTATATCCATTTGGTGTTTTGAAATATATAGGTATACGGATTAATAAATACCACTTCTGCTTTGAGGTAGAAGATCTTTATGCAACTTGCAATAACCATGAATCTGCAGCAGTAAATTATTAAACTTGTCTCGTTCCCCTATCTAAAGGTTAGGTTTGATAAGCAAAACCAGACTTACTAGATCTAGAATCGTGATTTAAGGAAGATAATTATAGGAATAGACAAAGATTTGATGAAGATTTTATGACCGATACTAATACAAATATTGAAATTAAGACTGAAGAGGTGGATCAAGTTTTTTGGTCATCTTAATAGGGATGTTGACTGGCTAGTCAATTAAGATACTTTTTAAGAGCTGTCAAATCGAAATCACTCCATAGATTTTGTATGGGCCTGTTAATGTGTGACGTCACTAGTGTGTATAGTCAACTGACTTAATATTAAGCAGTTTTTGTAAAATTAAAAATCTTAGACTCAATATGATTGAAAATCAATAAGGCTTAACAGCATACTACGATACTTCCTTTTTCAGAATTGATATTTCAAAATTAAATATAAATGGTGCCAACATCCCAATCGACAATGTTGCTATGGGATGAGTCCATCACCTTGTAAACAAAAACTTCGATTGACAGAAATTACAATCGCATTAATGAAGAAGAACTTAGGTTCGACTTAGCGCTTTGGTCAACAGCGTGTAACGAATAACCAATTAAAATTATAATTATTTAATATCGACGAGTGTCTTGCCAATTAAGACGGTTTGCAACAAAGCATGTGATTAAATCGAACGATTAATTTGCACGCGATACACTCTTACCTTTTGGTTTCTTCCATGGCATGACGACACGCTTGCACAATATAATGCTTGTGATTCGTTTAAGGCGTTAATAATAATAGTAGTTAGTAATGAGCAAATTTTACTAGCGCCATCATTAGAACTTTTGGTCTAACTTGTAGGTACTTTATTCCAGTTGGATTTAAAAATTGTAATTAAATATTCTAATTATGTTTAAAGTTAAAGTTGTGTGTCTTTAAACGTATTCAACAGATAAATAAAATAACAGATTAATAAAGCTTTTCTATTGTAACTACATATAACTTGATTGAAACTGTTGTAATTAATGCAACGATTACAAGTGCTGTTCAACGATTAGGCCTTTGGTTTTATGGTTTATATGATTGTTTATTTTTATTTGTTAATAAACTAAAACAAAACGTGAATGGCTGACCTCTTATAGTCTAAAAAAATAAATTAAATTGTTCGATATTGTTCAAATATACCTATTTTAGAACATTATTCGGTATTTCAAGGTCCATGCTCAGTCACATACATACATAACGTTACGCCTTTTTCTCATGGGGGTAGACAGAGAGTCCACAATCACTTTTTAATTTATTTTATTATTATAATATGATTTATTCTATACATGTCTATGAAAAAGTTAATGCATTTTATTTTAATTTCATTTATTAATTTTAAAATAGCTGTAGAAAAATCCAGCCTAAGAGGAAATGTTTTGTACTATCCGGTAAAACGGTTGTAATATTGTCACCTATTCTTAGCTATATATGAACTATTAAATAGCTGTACTTACTAGTACTACTACAACCTAACACCTAAGTCTACAAGCCGCCTAAACGAGGCCGGTTAGGGGCGGGTTTATCACTTATGTAGATAAATGATAAAACTACTGAAACTTGATAGCCTATTATGAAGTTGTCTGTTAAAATTTTTCTCTCAACAACTTTTCAACTAGCCGTGCCCGCGGTTTCATCCGCGTTTATGGTTAATATTATAAAGCCTATAGCCTTCCTCTAAGTAGATAAATGGGCTATCTAACACTGAAAGAATTTGTCAAATCGGATCTGTAATTCTTGAGATTAGCGTATTCAATCAAACAAACAAACACATCAGCTTTATAATATTCGTATGGATTTATTAATTTATGTGTCAGTTATGTGTAGTTGATCTGAAACTTAATTCAGGACCGGTGAAACTCGTCTTTAGTATAACTAGGTATCTTTTTTTACTCTCTTTAAGCCTTTTATTAATATGAAAAATTGTGCTAGTTAGACATTGTTCTTCCCGAGTTTCTTACGCAAACACAAACTATGTATTCTAAAAATATAATATATAAGAAGTTATACTTGTGCTCATACGTTTGACCATGCAAATGCATGTACTTGAGAATGTGTTGGCCCCTATATTTATTGCTATTTCTCAGAGGCGACATATCTGTATTCAGAATCTATTATGTATTATGGTACTTGTACATTTTCATATTTCCAACTACTCGCCTTATTGCTTAAGAACTCAAAGTTGGTGACGGAAAACTACGGAGACGATGATAAACGTAAAATGCATACTTTTTGCACCGTGGCGCGGCCGTGAACTTGCCTTCGTCACGTACACACTAATTAGATAACAAGTGTAGTTCTTTGTAGTTGTTTCGTTGTTAATTATTAATAATTCGCTTAGACTGGCTTAATGGCGCATTCGGTAGGGACCTTGACCCATGCGCTAAAACTTGTGGGTTCGATCCCCACCCAGGACAAACATTCGTGTGATGAATACTTGTGTTTGTTCTGTATCTGGGTGTTAATATTTAATATTTAAGTATATATTTGTAATACTTCTGTTGATTCTGATATCCGTATCACAAGTGCTTAAGCTACTTATCTCGAAATCAGATCAATGTATGGGATGTAGTTGGATATTTATTATTATTATTTATAATTTTGTCAATCAAGGTACCTACTGGGGCCAAGCGTTAATAACCCAATGCTAAAGAGACGCTCCTCACATACGAGTGGTTCATAACCTACTTATCGATTTTTTTAATCTAAGAACTAATTTATACATCTACCAATTAAGGTGAAAAAACATTGAGATCGAATTATTATTCAAATAACTGTGAGTGTGTAACCATGGTTTAGTTTGCCTAGTTTCCCTGTCTACCTACAAGTTATAAAGACGAGATGACAGTTGCTTCAATGTTAACCAGACCCGCTAAATCCAGCATCATAGATGGTCGAATCGAACCCCGCCTAAGCACGAAACATAATCTATACTAATATATGTACCTATAAAGCTAAAAAGTTTGTTTGTTTAGTTGAACGCGCTAATCTTAGGAACTACTGGTCTGAATTTAAATATTATTTTGTGTAGTTAATTTATCGAGGGTGGCTATAGGCTATATAATAATTATATTAAATTAAATTAACGTGTAAAGCGAGTTGGTGCATATTGATGCGCAAACGCAATTTCGAAGGAGGTCGGATTGCCCACACTCATCCAGAATTGTCACAAATGTGTGGCGAAGTGCAGGTTTCCATGAGACTACTAAATAATAAAACTAGCTTCTGCCCGCGGCGTTGCTCGCATGGTACATCGATGAAACATAGCCTATATGTTATTCGGGTGTAATATAGCTATATTATTCTAAAGTTTCATTAAAATCCATTCAGTAGTTTTTTTGTGAAAGAGGAACAAACATCCATCCTTACATACAAGCTTTCGCATTTATAATATTAGTATTATACTATGTGCTATTCCAATGTATAAGCTATACTATTGTAAAATTTCATTAAAATCCATGCTACTGCAATCCATGCTACTTTTTGCGTAAAAGAGAAACAAATATCCACACATCAATCCATCCATACAAACTTTTGCGTTTATAATATTGGTAAGTTAAATAAAACAATATCATTGTGTACTTGACATTGCTTTGATTGTTCACGAACAAAGAAATTATATACTTCAGTACCTTTCAATAGGAGGCTAATATTTCAGAAAGGACATTTCCCTCTGGAAATTATAATTCTTATTCAAATAAACTGTTACTACTATTCAATCACTTTTAATTATCTTGTCAAACATTGTGCCTCTCCTGTAATCATTGTGAAACAATTCCTCAAATTTTCCTACAATGCTGAAGTGAAATAATTTTCCTAGTTATTATTCTAAACAATAAAATTATCGTCTTGACGTCATCTTTATCGGAAGGATCATTTAATTGATGTCTAGATATAGATGCGAATGCAACATTAATTCTAAGACAAAGATTTACGTCAGTAGATACTAGACCTGCTTACTATTATATGTGATATTATGTTCATTAATTCTAATTATTGTGTTCATGTATTACCGAGAAAACATGGATATGTAAAGATTACATTATTTACTTTGTTCGAGCGTGATTTTCATAAATCAATTAAGTCGACAAGAGCTTTTATTGTAAAATGTCAATTCAATGGAATATAACGTCTGATCAATATTTATATTATTTACTAGCTGTGCCAGCGGTGTCACCCGCGTTTATGGTTAATATTATAAAGACTATTTCTGTTTAACTTTAACCATTAAGGCTGCACACGCGACGGAAGCTTAAAAAATGGAGTAACTGCTCCCGTTTTCCCAACATTTCCCTTCACTACTCTGCTCCTATTGATTGTAGCGTGATGAAAAGTATACTATAAGCTGCCCAGGAGTATGAAGAATAATTGTACCAAGTTTCGTTAAAATCGGTCGAGTAGTTTTTGTTTCTATAAGGAACATACAGACGGACAGACAGACAGGCAAACAAAAATTTTACTGATTGCATTTTTGGCATCAGTATCGATCACTAATCACCCCCTGATAGTTATTTTGAAAATATATTTAATGTACAGAGTTGACCTCTCTACAGATTTATTATAAGTATATATTTGTCTTGTTAAACATGAAAAATAAAAACCGACTTCAAAAAACCCCGCAAAAAATGTTTATAAAAAAACACTTAAGTAAGAACTGCCTTAATAGCTATTTAAATGTCTAAACACTAAAAAGTATGAAATAAATTCTTTCGACTGCTTCGATGAAAGTATTAATCTTTAACACGTATTTAAATATTTACAATAATCAGTTAGTTTTGGAGTCGGTGCCAGCCCGCGTAATTATATCATCATTTCGGAATTTGCAATTATTTGTTTCTTGGTGAATGGTGGTAAAACAGGTTTTGAATATACAAAATCAATAGTAAGTTAATATACTCAAATTTTAACTAATTTGTTTCATATTGTTATTAGTAAGGTAATTTGTTATTAAGTGTCTACTTTTTTTTAGTTTGGCTGGCACCGACTCCAAAACTAACTGATTATTGTAAATATTTAAATACGTGTTAAAGATTAATACTTTCATCGAAGCAGTCGAAAGAATTTATTTCATACTTTTTAGTGTTTAGACATTTAAATAGCTATTAAGGCAGTTCTTACTTAAGTGTTTTTTTATAAACATTTTTTGCGGGGTTTTTTGAAGTCGGTTTTTATTTTTGTTAAAATTTAACTTATTTGTTACTTTTTAGTGAAATTTATTAATAGGTAGGTAGACCAAATCAAAACGAGCTGCTATAATGAGACAGTGCCGGTCTTATGAGACTAAAGACGAAAATGTATAACGAGCCTTTAATGTTTAAAGAATTACTTAAAACTACTAATCTTCAAAGAGTTATACCTTTCATCATCAGCTAAGCAACATAACATGATGAGTACGAGACGCAAATACTGGAATTGTTTTAGAAAAAATAAATAAAACACTTAACATGTCGTTAAAATTTAAGAGTGGCCCTCGTTTTCATGGAATCCCATCACTAACCAAGACTTGGTAAAATTGAGACTATCTCGAGAATAACACTCAATATGACCCTATAATATTGAAAGAATTATCCACGAACTCCTAATCGTTAAGGAGTTACACCTTCCATCATCAGCTCAGCAACATGAGATTATGAATACCAGACGTAAATACTTGAACTGTTTTAGAAAATAACTAAAATAGATTGTACGCGCCTATAATACTTAAGGGTTTTCCTCGATTTGCCTAAAATTCCTTCATCAGATCCAGATGTGGTGCCAATAGGACCAACTCAAGGATATACCCTTTTGAATAAAAAAAAAAGTCTAAAAATCGTCTTACAATTCTCGAAGATATCAATATTTAAAGAATCATAAACTAATACCTAATCGTTAAGGAGTTGTACCTTCCATCATCAGCTCACCAACATAAGATGATAAGTACCATGCGTAAATACTTGAACAATTTTAGAAAATGTCTAAAACACATTGTACGTGCCTATAAAATTTGAGGGTTTCCCTCGATTTTCCTGGGATCTCTTCATCAGATCCTGACTTGGTGGCAATGGGACCATCTCGGAAGTAAACCCTTTCGAATAAAAAAAGAATTTTGGAAATCGGACAACAATTCTCGGAGATATCGAGTAACATACATATAAAAAAAAAAAAAAAAAAAAAAAAAAAAAAAAAAAAAAAAAATCAGACGAATTGAGAACCTCCTCCTTTTTTTTGAAGTCGGTTAAAAATGAATACGTTTGATAACGAACCATAGATTTTATATAGATCATAAAATAAATTGAATGCATATTACATCATAGGAAAACTCACGTTAAACCAAATATGTAACATAAGTGTTTGTTTTTCTTTTTATCCAACCCATGTTGGTCTAGGACTTAAAAGTAACATGCCAACTGTGGTTCTTGCCTAGCATGTCGTAAAAGGCGACTAATGGTTTATCGAGTTTTGGGTGTGTGATTGTGTAGGCGACAGGTTAGCCGCTTGTCACTGCTTTTTCACAATTTTCCATCTAACCCAGACCGGCTTTATTTTTGGCTGAATGTGGTTGAAAGCGCATGCTGCCCCTTTGACTCTGGTCTCTGCCTACCGTCAAAATAATAACTTTTTACTAAATGCTTGGTATTATTACATTTGGTACACATTTACATAATACTGAAAAACAATTATAAATAAAAAGGTTTGTTTGTTTGTTTTGATTAATATCTAAATGGGCCAGAGTCATTTTAATGAAATTTGTATTATAATAGTGCACTTCTCCCAATGCACAGTTCAATTCCTGCAATTTGTATTCTGTTGTAACCTGTTTTTCGTGTTTTTTGTGCAATAAACCATTATTATTATTAAAACTTATAATTTATCTGTCGGTGATAATTTACTATTATATTATTTACTACAATTTACTAGTTAGTTGAAGAAAGTTCTGTTTATTCTACGCTTTGTAAAATTTTTCCATTTTTTTTTACCTACATTTCTTCTACATAATGAAATAAAATTATAGGTACATTATTTAAACATAAACCAAATACTATCTACATGAACGTCATCCATGGATGACTGTGATTTCAATTCGCTGATCATAATCTAAGTATGAGTTTTCGCTGGTGCATTAGCGTTTAAAACAAACGCGACGAATGACCTAACCGTCTAATATTTTTTGTCCATTCCAATTGCATAACTGCGAGAGATCAGGTTCCTTCATCACTCACAGCAAACATTTGATTTGCATCCGACACTGCAATCATTTATGCAATGTCCCCAATGGCCAGGGCTGACATCAGTTCCATTTGTTTGATTGTCTTACATTTTTCCACCACTGTATTGTAAAAAAATGTAGGTACACAATAAAAATGACTTTGACTTCGACTTTTGACTTTGATTTTGTAGCACCTAACTGGGCATAATATATGCTTGTGCTACGGATAAAGATCGCTTCGGAAAAAATAAACATCAACTATCGAGTGCCAAAATGATTTCTATTGCTTCACTTTTAAGGATGAAAATATTAAGGCATCCCTCAAAGAAAAATGTATACCTAAATAATTAGCGTTAATTTTTTTTTATTTAAAATTGCTACGGTCAGGAATTAAAAGCGAGAAGGCTTTCGCCGAAGCCTTGACTACTGCGTCATAGAGGCCATTAGTATTCAAAATTTTAGCGGACATACGCACGTTACTATATACTAGATGTTATTTTTATAATATGTAATAAAAACAAAAAACACTGTGTACATGTGTCTATTTTTATACATGCAGTAGGTACATTACTCACAGTCAATGAATAACCGTCCTATACGGTCTCGGGTCTTTCTGACCCATTTTTAATTTTGGAAAGATAAATATACTTAATTAAAACTTGTTTCTAGGAGGAACTTTTTCCCTTAAAATGTACCTAATTTACATACATATAACTAGTTATTTTGTTTAATTATAATTGTAAATAAAGAAAAAAATCTTCAAAACTAAACATATTAACACAATAGCCCGCGGCTTCGCTCGCGTGGTACATCGATGAAACATAGCCTATATGTTATTGGGGTGTATGAGCTATATTATTCTAAAGTCTCATAAAATCCATTCAGGAGTGTTTTTGTGAAAGAGTAACAAACAACCATCCATACATACAAACTTTCGCATTTATAATATTAGTAGGATTTTTCAACATATCTACCTAAATATGATGAAAAATTGGTTTAAAACACACACTAAACTTGTATGTTCGAATACTAATTAAGTATTCGAAGGTCTTAATTATAATTGTAAATAATGAAAAAAATCTTCAAAACTAAACATATTAACACATATTTATTAAATGTAATCTAAATGTTATAAATTATAAATAGGTACACTTTTTTATATACATAGTAAAATCGCACTATGCTCATTAAAAAGTGCACATGAAAATTTACGTTGACTAATGTTATCACACATTTATAGCAGAACGAATCTGTGGTCTTCGCGGCCCCGCAAGCAAACAACGGTTAGCAGAATAAATTAATTATAAAAAAAACACTGTTTTTATAATCAAGAGCTCAACCCTCTAATTAAACATTAGGTAATATAATTATTTACCGGTAGTCCTAGTGCGAACAAAACCATTGCTCAATGCGACCGGTTGGCGCATGTAACCGCGAAGGCTGAAAGGCGCGAGCGCAGGTCCCCAAGATGGTCGTTAGGAGTAACACTAATAGTATCTACATTTTGTCAAAATCTTTTATTATTTTCGTGTAGTCAGCCATAAATGTAAATAACACATAATAATAATAATAATAAATAAATAAATATCCGACTACATCACATACATTGATCTGACTCCGAGGTAAGTAGCTTAAGCACTTGTGTTACGGATATCAGAAACAACAGTGGTATTACAAATATATACTTAAATATTGGATATTAACACCCAGACACAGAACAAACACAAGTATTCATCATACGAATGTTTGTCCTGGGTGGGAATCGAACCCACAACTCTTGGCGCATGGGGCAGGGTCACTACCAAATGCGCCATCGAGCTAGACATGGTCTAAGTACGCTCTTTTTACTAAATTAAAGGGCTGCTTGTATGCTTGTATTAGAATGCAAATCTTCTAACATCAGTAGCTTCACCATTTCAGGTAACGAGACCTAAATGTATGAATTGGGTGGTCATACAAATATCTCTGGAAAAAGGCACTTTAAATGCAACGGCAGGTCTGAATTTTGAGATGTCCCAAAACTGATTAGCTACTTGTGAGACTATAATATCACAACATCACGCTCATAATCCCCGAAGGGATAGGCAGAGTCAAAAGGGCAGCAGGCCCCTTTAACCATATTCAGCCAAAAATAAAACTAGGCTGTGTTAGATGGAAAATTGTGAAAATGTAGTGACAAGTGGCTAACTCGTCGCCTACATAATCACATACCCAAAACCCCATATATCATTAGTCGCCTTTTACGACATGCTAGGCAAGAAACACAATTGGCACATTCTATTTAAGTCCCAGACCAACTTGGGACACAATGCTGGTCATATTTCAGTTGCAGATTTAAGTTAAAACACAGCACAAATATTCCACTACATCACCTACAAAAACGTGGACCGTTTGACGTCGAAGTTATTAAGTCGTCATAGAACCTACACTCGTTTTGTGGTTGAATTTATGTGCATTTCAAGCGTGGAGATCTATATGATACGATGTTTTTATCATCTATCTCTTCAGACTGTAAACAACTGAGATTTAATGTTGTTGCTATATTGTATGTTAAACATACAATATAAAGATTTTTTATTGTTGATTTGTATGCAAACCGAATTACAGAGCTAATAATTTTTTTGATTAATGAATGCAACGATGTATCGGGCCATTCATATAATGACATGCTTGGACCCCTCCAACACAGGTAACCAGCACATTCAAAAGACTATGGTTGTGTAACTATGATCCAAATTTGTCTGGTCCCCCCATAGTTACGAAGGTCAGACCGGTAGTCGCTATCCTGGATCATCTAAGCGGACCCTGACTAAGCACGGGATATAACGATAGGAACATCTTGATAAGAAAGAGACACAGTTGGCACATTATTTTCAAATTCCAGACTAACTTAGGACGTTGTTGGATGAAGAGATGATGTCAACGATAACCATCGATTGGACTAGCTTATACAGTCACAAGCTGTTCAAGTGTATATATATAGACGGTGATGAGTGATGATGTGCGACTGTCATACGCGAAGATGATATATTATGATTGGGTTAGAACAAAAACTTGTTTATAACTAAATCTACGTAGTCACATTTATTATATACATGGCGCACGCATGGGAGGGCCAAGGGGCCCTCCCACCCTCTTGGAACTCGTGTGTCAAGGTCTGTGTACTATAAGAACCTATCAATAATATTGAATTTCCTCGGACTATAAAAAAATTTGGATTCTCACTATTAAGCCCCTCGTGGAAAAGTAGCAGTAAGTTTTCAACATATACTTGTATGATAAGGACAATTTCATTTTAAAAAACCAACAAACAAGTGGGGTAACCCCTTATATGCAAAACTTGCAAATTTTTGCATTAAAATGTCAACAGTCCAAGGATAGAGAATGGTCAGGAAACATGTTTTCTCAAAATTATAATAATAAATATGTGCCTCCATTTTAAATGAACTATGGAAAATTGTACTTGTTGTTACAATTGTAATAATAGGGAGAGACATGAGTCTAACATGCGGGGCTATTGTTTTGAACCCGAGCAACATTAGGAGTTAGGTGGGGAGGGAAAAGATTATTAAGATGCGCATTTAAACAGCTATAAATATGTTGACATTGTCCAATTATTAATTTTCCTCTAAGACTAAATAGGACATATAAAACAGTAGAAAGATAAAGAGATATATTTCAGAAGACCCCATTTTTTTTATATTTACTACTAACAGTTGTCCGTGACTTCATCCGCGCGGCATTGTACAGAAAAACATTTTTGCATCCTAGGTCTGTCTTCAAGGGTGTGCTTAAAGTCATCAAAATCATTTTGACGTGAAATTGGAACATACCAACTAATAACATTCACACTTTCGCATTGATATTAATTTTAGTAAGGATGTATTGCAAATGATTTCGTTAAAATACATTTCATGAATTTCATCCCAACAATTCATTGCTTTTAAACCAATTATATCACAGTCCAAAAACAGCGCACAAATCTTTCCAAAAGAGAATGGAAAGGCCCAGCCGGTCCAATGCTATAATCGTGCGATTTATTACCTTACACTTAATGCGGTGAACTAAATAATGTAAACAATAACACTTGCTCGAGTATACACGAGCAATTTACCTCGCACGAGGCTCAAGGAGCCTCGGCGGTCTTGGACAACGGAAGAACACCGCTGATGTGTTTCCCCTTAATATTTTTTCATATAAGTAATACAGGCTGTTGTTGGTTGGCAAATAAGAGCATCTGTATGCTAAGATTGTGTGGGACGCTTCCTTATGAGTTTATAGGTAATCATGGTTTATCCTTGTGAATTGCTCTCTTTAGTTAAAATTTTGTCAATGGTTAGTTTTAACATTTGGCAAAGATTCTAATACATTGTGAATAAGTCAGATGAGAAAGAGTGCATTTGATACAAATACGGAAGTAGGTAAATTAAATTAACAGAGAGAGTAATAATCCCATTATAAGATGCTCATACTAGTTGCTTATACGTCGTAGAAGCTCAAGAGCAGTCAAATTTAAGTTAATGAAAGATAATTACTCTACTTATATTTTGTACCTGGAGACTGATTTTAAATATGTTCAAATGTTTGTTATGTAAACTATACTTCAAAAATTTACGCGTAATTGAATAGATAAAAAGCAATTTAAGTTTTTTTAATAAATGACTATAGACACGCATCCATTGTTTTCACAAAACCGTTATCTATTTATAGAACATACTTTAAATTATTCAATTTTCATGATGAATTACTGTAAAATAATTTCGATTTCCTTTTTTCACCGAAAACTCTATTTCTCGCTCGGCAACATGGCCGTCCTTAAACCGTAACACCCTGTTAATGCTCTTGCGGTTTTTATGCATCGTACCTACGCAAATGAAATAATGAACCAACTGAGGGGCAAATTAGACGTTTAGCTTCACAGCAATCACTATATAAGCTGCCAGTACATCACACATGAGTATCATAAGCCACTCGACCACTGGTCATTACGTCGACACAATGGTAGGTCCAGCTCAATATACGAACGTCACCTTCAGACTTATCTGATGATCTGTGTTCGAAATGTAGTCTTGATACGATGTTGCTTTAATTATACATTATCGTTCACGTGGCGGGTTTCAGTGGTTTGAAATGAAGTGCAATGTAACTAATGGTGTTGTTACGTGACTTAAAAAATTGGCGTAATTAATTGGAATTGTGGCACTTACAGGACATGAATGTAATCTTGTTATTCAACTGCCAAAAGCGCTCATATACCCGAAATGCCAGTGATGTGTGTTTGCGTCTAATTTGGGCTTAATCCTATGTTGACTTTTTTGTTTATACTTTATATTAATTTTGTGACAGACTATCGTGATATTTAAAATTTTTAAGTACCTTTCTGGAATTATCAATCAAAAATCATCTTTATTTGAATTCTAACTAAAACCAAACTGAATCTGCCTCAAGCTTGTTTTCAAAATCATACCTCATTCAAAGCAATTATTCAGATCATGACATAAACCTACCAAGGGAAATCCCCTTTACGGTGGATGACATTGTACCTACCACTTAGTTATTTCACAATTCATCCATATATCGCTGGAAATACCGTTCAATTCCTTTATTTTTTTTCTGGATTGCGACTCACTTGCCTAGACTATTTTAATTCAGGAAGACATCTTAGTTCATATTATTTTCTTTTCATAATGTGTATAATCCATGCACTTTGTTAGAGTCTGAAAGGAAAATCCACAAGTGAATTTTAATGATCTCTTGCCGTATTCCAGATTTCCGCCAAATACCTCATCCTGCTGTGCTGCGTGGCGGCCGCCGTCGCCCGCCCCAATGACAAGTATACAGACAAGTATGACAACTTGAACATCAAGGAGATCCTCGAGAACAAGAGGCTGCTCAAGGCCTACGTCGAATGCGTGATGGGCAGAGGCAAGTGCAGCCCTGAGGGGAAGGAGCTGAAAGGTATTTATTTACATTATCACGGATACAATGAGGGTTTTTTGAATTAAAACATCCAAAAGATGGCGTAACTGTAACTGGCGGTCTTGTCACCCTCCTCATTGGTTAATTGTCAGACCAAACTGACATGCTGTCAACAAGGAGCCAATAATGACAGTGTTAAGACCACGAGAATCCCTCGAGCCATCTGGCGGATTTTGTATTTTTGAAAACCCTCATTCTCGAAGATTCAATCCAAATCCAAGAAGCTTTTAATCCTGATGTCAAAATTAAAAATGAGTTAGGATGGAAATTTGTGAAAATGTAGTGTTCAGTTGACCAGCTCTCTGTCTACATAATCATAAGTCGCGTTTTACGACATTCTTTTCGATTACCAGACCAATGTGGGAGCCTTAAGGTAATCATTGCGAACGTCCAATCATTAACCAGACACACCTCTTTTTACCCTATTTCTGAAACTTCCTTTTTAAGGAATCAACTAATCCTACAAAATTAAAAAATCAAGCAACAGCTACGTAGTGACAAATTGATGGGTTAGATTTGCTTTGAACTTCAACACAATTAGGGTCAAGGAGAACTACCTACTTATTTACTGGACGGAAAATTACATATTTTGTTCGTCTCGTTCATCAGGCCATGTGATTTATTGTCACTAACAAAAAGTCTACTGTCTGCTATTGCAGACAGTGAATCTAATGACTCTAATGACATAACTATTGTTATTTCCTTATTCAATGCTATTTCGAGGGCGTCTTTATTTTAAATAAAATTGGTATTAAGTAATTTTGAGTCTGCTTTAGAAAGGGTCTGGAAATTTTGGTACCTTTTTAGTTTCTGATTTACATGGTGAAAATGCTTAAGGTTAGTTTTTCGCTTATCAATATATTGATATAATTTCAAAGAAGACTAAATCATATCACTTTCTGACTTAACAAACGTCGTGCTATCCAGATTGCAGTCTCATTTTCCAGTTTACCGAAAACGTCTCTCGTGCTTAAAATTAACCAAATCAATCAGGTCTTATCAACCTTAACTCTTTTTGGTGTTCACATAGATAAAATCATACCAAACTAAAGATTCTTTCGTGTGTCAGAATATAGGTAACTAATCAAATTTTTATCTTCAGAGCACTTGCAAGAAGCGATCGAGACCGGCTGTGAAAAATGCACCGAAGCGCAGGAGAAGGGCGCGTACACTGCCATTGAGTACCTGATCAAGAACGAGCTGGAGATCTGGAGAGAGCTGTCTGCGCACTTCGACCCTACCGGCAAGTGGAGGAAGACTTACGAGGACCGCGCGCGTGCCAACGGCATCGTCATCCCTGAATAAACAGACAGACAAATGGACAACACAAAATAGATAGCTGAAGGTTCATTTAGTACAGCATGCTAATTGGCACTGTATTATTAGCAAATATTGAATAAGTCAATTTTATTTATGTAATCTTATTTGATATGTCTTGAAGAAACATGTGTTATGCTAATAGCATCGTATTTTGGACAATTGTAGTTTTTTTTTTGAGTTAATAATCAAACATTTCATTTGAATTAAGTTTTGAGCAAATGACCCCCAAAAATAAATTCTAAAATAGCTGTTTGGTACTTGTAGGTAAAAATATATGTATTTATAAATTGCTATATTAATTTTTCTATCGTAAAATGCATTATTTAGTGTTCGTTTAGTGTGTTGTACAAAACTAGCTTTCTGGATATCTATTTTGTACTAAACTTGCAACAGCAAGACAATAAGCTAATTTTCACAATTTATCTTTAACCATACGTTTTGCTATTCATTGGATTTACCGCTATTACGACTTCAGATAATTCTAAGATATTGATTATGCGGTTAAAGGTAAATTGTGTTTCTGGCTATAGCTTTATTAACATTTCTAAATAAATCCTCCTTTAAAGTTTATTTATGTTAAAAGTCTTCATTATTGTATCATAAACTCCTTTTTATACATTTTGTAAAATAAAAACTTTTTACAAATATGACTTTAGTTAATATCTAATGTTAAATGTTTATTAAGAACCGATCGATGTTGGTCTGGGACTTATGTGTGTGTTGTAAAAGGCGACTAAATATCGGGTTTTGGGTGTGTTATTGTGTAGTAGGCGATGAGTAAGTCACTGTTGACTACGTTTTCAAAATTTTCCATCTAACTCAGCCCTGCTTTATTTTTTGGGTCATTATAGTCAAGGGGACTAACTGCCCCTTAGACTCTGCCTACCCCTTCGGGGATTACGTGCGTGATGATGTATATAACCCGTTCGAAAATCCATTAGAAAATGTGCATATAAAAAGGTTTTTAATGGCCCTCAACTTTAGCTGGCACGTATCTTTTGCTAATGTCATCACATGGATGGCCCAAGATGGCATAATAAAGCACCACTTAAAAATAATGCACTATAAGGACAGTAATATTTTGTCTAGCAAGTCGTGAAAGGCTAAATTGTGAATGACCTACTCATTTTATTTTGGCTGAATGTGGTTGTGCGACCTACGCGCTCGCACTAAAAGTGGAAGTACTTCCGCCGAGCTAGGTGTTACTTACTCGGGGACCTAGGTCCGAATAGCCGTCTCGGTGTATTTTTAATTAGTGGCGAGAGTAACTTCGTCAGCGTGATGCAGGATTTTATGGCGTTTCTGCATGTTCAATCGACGTCATCTGTTTACATGTTATTGGAGCTATAATCATGACTATCTTGTGACGCGGTCGCCACATGGTTATGGGGACTTGCTGCCCCTTTGACTCTGCCTACCCCTTCAAGGATCGTAATGTTATGTATGTATGTATCTACATTTATATTGGGTTTACGATCCTATGCACAAGCCAGACACTTATCACTACTTTTCCACAATTTCCCATCTAACCAAACCCGAATAATAATTGTTTGGCCAAAAGTGGTTTCAGGGGTTTATTACTCCTTGAACTCCACCTACCCCTTTAGGCATTGTGGGCATCATTGTATATAGAACATAGGGATTAAATTCATATTATTTAACCTTACATGTTAATAGAACCTGCGTGTATGCATTGATTGAGGACGTCGACTATTCAATTTGAAAAAAAACGTATCTTCTTTTATATGTGGTATAGAAAATGAATTCAACTTGAGATAAATTATATGCAAACAAAGGGGCATAAAAATAATATTATATACATTTATGACTAAGTACCATGAGATAATAGAGGCAATGCTTATTAAATAACTTGGAACATAAAAAAAAATAACAAACCCATTACTCATGTTTACTACGATGATTATAAGATAGAAGTCAGATAATAGTTTTATGTTGTCATACCTTTTTTTAGTAGGTTTAAAAAACACATTAGTACTAGTAGCTTCGACTGAGTAACATTGAATAAGTGACATTTCTTTAAAAATCTTACAAACCAGTCTAGAAAGAATTTACTTCCACGTATACCTACCCGGATCTCTCCCAAAAATATTAAGAGAGAATTTAACGATTTTCGTCAATGTCAAATTTCTTACGATTTCATCTGCAGACTTCAGAAATAATCCAAATTCGAATGGGAAATAGAAATATGATTAAGGGAAAAACCGATTAAAAAAAATTTAAAAATTCCGCCTTCATTTTATTTAACTAACTAATAGCCAAATGTTCTCATGAACACTTAAATAAGTTAGGGTACCTTCAAGACTTCATGCGAATAGAATCTCCTAATAGATTTTTAAGAGCAAATGACTAAATCGGATACTGTCTGTAAATGTCTTAAGAAAACCACTTTCAATTCAACAACAAAAGACCCCTAGTGAAGTTCTTAAAAAGTACCAACAAAACTAAGAAGATATGAATACGGTAAAAGCCTAGTTACAGCAAAGCTAGCATATAAAGCTTTGCTGTGAGTATGGTTATCGATTAAATAATTTCACTCGGTTTGTTTCGAGAAATCCTTGTCATTATCCATTGCTAAAACAATCACGCTCACGACCAGATTGGTCGTGTGTTAACAGAAGGTGATGATGTTAGGAGCCATAAAAACTGTAGAGCTTATATGAGAAGGATCATGAATGTTGAAGAAGTAAGTGAGGAGTGTAAGGATCGTGCAATATGGCGTTCGGTTCTCTCTGCCTACCCCGCTAGGGAAGTGGCGTGAAGTTTAGTTTGAAACAATCACTTAAATAATAATAATAAATAATCTATACAAATAAATGTTAAATGCTGTCGAAAGTGCATCACTTGAGAACTGCTAGACCGATTTACCAAATCAGCATTGTAACCAGTTTATCCTGATCTGAGAATCAGTTAGCAATAACAAATAACATGAATTTTGTATTCAAGGATTTTTTAAATTCTTCTTTTGCCATTCTTCAGAAAAATAAACGCTTGTACTGTAAACCAGAGCAAAAGAACAGATCAGAATCCATAACAAATTTATGTTTTACAGGCACCTATGTATAATGTAATCCGATAGGAGATATCCAGCAGATGATATTTCATAGTCGGGTTCTGGTAAAACCGACTGACTTTTGACATCGAATGCGAATTAAACATTTTCTTATTAATGTTAATTTGTTAGTTAGTAAATAATGATACTTGTTAATGCTAGAACCCTGCATATTTATAAATTATTAAAGTTGTTAAAAATAACAGATGCATAATGAAATGTTCTTAACCTGACAGGCTGGCATTAAATACAACGCCGCATGGCATTATAAAAGCAAATTCGTGCTAAAGAGACTTGTGCAAGTGTTTTTAAGCAGGCATCATGATAATAATATTAATCCAGGCTCATCAAGTGCACCTTTAAATTGAACTGCGACATATCAAACACATTCTTTATATTTTAAAGAATAGTTCTTGGCTTAGGCCCGTACCTACTATTCTAAATACCGCTGAAAAGCCGAGATGCGAAAAGCTTCAAATCAAATAATAATCCTTACAAATGTGAAACTCATACTCCGTCTGTCTATCTATTACGTCTTCACATCTATCTATCATCGATTATAATGAAATTTGGCACATCTAAAATTTTCACACTAAGAAAGGATATATGTATACCTACATAATTGAATACTTTTTACTGACCCTAAATGAATCATGGATGCCACAAGACACGCCGACTGAATGAAAAACGATATGTTACATAGACTCTATCGTTCTACTCTCGTGTAAGTAATGTAGCTTATTATATGTAGCCTTTGTCAGTGGCGTAGCGGAGGTTCTTGTTACCCGGGGCGGGTCTCAATTTTTCCGCCCCGAGGGGGGGAAGACAAATACTCGGTTTTCCGCCGCCCCACAGATATTGTAACCCAGGACCGATTCACTAAATAAATCTTTAAAAGTTGAACAGTTATTTTAAATTTCCGCCCCCAGCAAGTGCCACCCGGGGCGGGCCGCCCCACTTGCCGTGGCCTAATTATAAAAGTAGATAAATTCGTTGCCATTTTCAACGACATTGGTAAGGTATATTGTTTAGGTGCTAGGGTAAAAGCAGCATTGCGTATTCATAATATACCCAATACGTGAGCATAATTGCACAGTAACTATATTATATTTTATGATATAACTAACAATTATCGGGTATTATATAGGTCAGGGATCGCGAACCATTGACACGCGTTCCATGAGTAATAATACAAAGTGTTGAGCACGCATTTTCTTTAAAATCACAAATTTATCGACAATGATTGACAATAACATTCCCGTTTACCGCTCCCCTGGCATTTGAAGCAAATAAATTGAAATTATAGAAATTTTGGCACGTCTGTTTAAAAAGGTTCGCCATCGCTGTTATTATATGTAACGCTTTAAGGCTGGGTGAGAGTACTATAATTATTTTTACCTATACTTAGACTAATTACGAAATTACCAATTATTTTAAGTTTGGCTAAAATCAAGCTTGTGTTCAATGTTAGTGTTAAAAGTAAGAGTATTTTTTTATGTTCATCAATAAATTATAAAACCTAAATTTATAGACACTAGCTGACCCAGCGCACTTCGTAACGCACCATAGGATTCACGGATTTTCAATACCCATATTTTTTTCCGTGCAACTTTTTTATTTTTTTCTTTAATAAGAACCTTGACCTGTTAGTAACAAACACAACTAAAAAAGGTTTTGCGAAATCGGTTCAGCTGTTCTCGAGATTTGCGCTTAGCAACACATTCAGCGATTTATTTTTACATTATTATATTATAGATGAACAAAACTGAAGCTTTTTCCAAGAACTCCTGATAAGCATGGCAGTGAAAACAATGTATGCAAATCAACTGCTAGATACAATGGAAAAAACGCGGTAAATAGTCAATTACATATTGATGGGTATTTCAGAACCATTACTCCTACTTCAATCGATACAAATTACACATAATGGTTTTAGAAACTGGTACTTAAAGAGTACAACAACAAAGAGTATGTAACAATGTTGTAACTAGAGAGAAATATAGGGCTAAGTCTGTCTAGCTAGTCTACTTTTCTAGTTGTAATAAATTTATTCATATTGAATCTATGAAAATCAAGTGGCACCTAGTAATTTCTAACAAAAGTTTATTGGATTTCTAGGACAAATATGGGCTACAAAACCTAATTTAATTTTAATATTATTCATCATTATTATCACATACCTTTTAAGTCACAGTTTGACGATATTATGTAATTTTTGTAACACCTATACAAAGCTACTGATAGATTAAATCGAAATAAAAAAAAAAAATGATCAATCGTCAAAAAATAGATTATATAGTAATTTATAGGTTGATAAAATGATTTTGCCATTCTTCGGTCGGTATACATAAGTGGCGTTCCATTGTAAAATCTATGAACCTCTCTCATCGCAAGCACCATGACGCTTAAAGTCGCCTTTTACGACATGCTAGGAAAGAATTACAGTTGGCACATTCTTTTTTTTTTGTCCAAGATCAACATGGGCCAAGTCCCAGACCAACATGAGACAGTCAAAAATGTTCAAACAAAATGTCATGGGGCAGAAATTAAAACTATCGTAAGTAAACAGTTTTTACCAACAGCGAGTTAGCTGGCTGAATTGTTAGGCTGCCATAAATATTGTTTGATTTAATAGAAATCTTTTGAAAGAAGCTTGAAGGTCTACAAAAGCACTGTCTCATTCACCACTGATATATATTTTTAGCTAGCTCTTTGATGATTTTGGTGAGCTGTCATAGAGATGGCTAGTACCTACTATTGGCCCAGATATCTTCTGTCACTGTTTCAACGTCTCAGCCGTCCTTTGAATCATTATAATAAGCATAATGAATAGTCATACTGCAGAGCATTTCAAAATCTTAATATCCATCGAATAGTGCAGAAAAACATCGGAAGCACTTAGGACAATAGCCACACTCGGTCCTGATTCAGCGCAAAGGTGTCAGATCATTGTGTAATGACTTTAACAATAGTTGCCATGATATTTATTTTCCGCAATTAGACATCAGAATGACAGTAACCGCAGTATAAATGTAATCGATTTACGTTTGATCAACAGTGTCCTGTGAACCTTCAGTTACTTGGATCAGTGATTTTCAGTGGAATCGTTCTTTGTGAAGTAAGTAAGACGTTTCGATAAAAAATTTAAAATCGAATTCAAAAAGACAGAAAATGATAGAAAATAATCTGATGAAAAACCCTTGAAATTTCAAACTTTAATGTAGCATATAAAAACAGCAAATGCCGATTTTTTATATTTATATTTTTATATTGCAATTTTTTCAGATTTCAGTAGTGGTTAAATTTGCGTAGCGATTTTTCCTGTCGATTTTCGAACAAATATTTGAACCTTATTAAAATTACTTCAATGTGTATAATGTGTGTATTGTGAGCGGTGGTAGCTCAATGGTAAGGACACGCGCCTCTTAACCGAGGAGTGCGGGTTCAAACCCCGGCATGTACCTCTAGATTTTAAAAAATCTATGTACATATTTATACCACTAGCTCGACGGTGAGGGAAAACATCGTGATGAAACCTACAAATTCAAACAACTTTGAATTTGTAACCATGATCCAAAAATTGTCTGGTTCCCCTATCTTAGGGTTACGAAGGTCAGATCGGCAGTCGCTTCAATGTAATTACCAGACTCGCTAAATCCTGGATCATGGTCTAAGCGGACCCCGTCTAAGCACGGGACATAACGCTAGGAAGATGATGAATGTGTGTTATTGTAAGGTGTCCATTTGAACATGCATTTCAAAGATATTTCCTGTGTCTTGTTATTAGACAATTGATTAAAAAAATATAGTTTATTTTAAATCCGCAGTTTCAGTTGCGATTTATACCAAATACAATTATTTTCAACCTATTCCAAATTTCAGAATGCGTACCACGGTCTTACTAACCATCTTGGCCATAGTGACTGTATCACTAGCCGAAGACACCCCGGACAAGACCAAGGAGAAAGATAAAGCGGCTGAAGAGAAATACACTGATCGCTTCGATAGCCTCGACGTGGACGAAATCATCGCAAACCGAAGATTACTGGTGCCATATCTGAAGTGTGTTCTGGATAACGGAAGATGTACTCCTGAAGGGAAGGAGGTGAAAGGTAAGAGTCTTATAACCACTTCTATCTATCACATGCAGACGCGTCCAACTTTAAAAAATATCATATGCGACCTTAAAAAGGGTGAGCACCATTATATCATCACGCCCGTAATCCCCGTGGGGGTAGGCAGAGTCAAAGAGGCAGCTACCTAAATGACATTCAGCCAAATAAACTAAAACTGGGCTGGGTTTAACAGCTATACTCAATGTGTGTTCCGCGAAGCCTTTTTGGGGGTTCCACGAAAATTGGTACTGATCATAAATATCATAACTCCTGGGGGAAAATCCGTTAAAAGTCGATTATTACACCCCCCCCCCCCCCCCCCCCCGCACTGCCGCCCGCGCTGTTCTAGGGTCCCGTCAAATTCTCCGCTTCCTAAAAGGGTTCATAGCATAAAAAGTTTGAGAAGCACTGGGTTAGATGAAAGATTACGAAAAAGTTGTACGCAGCGGTATCCGAAAATCAGAGAACGATAGATCCGCGCTTGATCATATGTCCAATTCTAGTCGGGTCTACTTCGACCACTGTCTGACATTTAGGCTTAGATATTTATACAGATACTAGCTGACCCGACGCACTTTGTAATGCCCCGTTCTCGGTTTTTTTTCTATTATTTTCCTTGCAATTTTCTTTTCTTACCGTACAAACCTAACCTTCCCTG
Organism: Glyphodes perspectalis; assembly: GCA_951394215.1. Lineage (NCBI taxonomy): Eukaryota > Metazoa > Arthropoda > Insecta > Lepidoptera > Crambidae > Glyphodes > Glyphodes perspectalis. The sequence continues at coordinate 5,229,195 of OX596217.1, forward strand.
GAAGATTACAAATATTTTGTAACCTTCCCTGGAAGATTACAAATATTTTCAAATCAAAATCAGCCAAATCAATCCAACCGTTCTCCAGTTTTAGCGAGACTAACGAACAGCAATTCATTTTTATTTATAAGATATTGCAAGGAGTGCCGGTTATTGACCATTGAATCAGACATATATTATAATGGCTACACATAGAAAAATATTTGAATGTGCCAGTAGTGCCAGTTTCCCATCGATTTTTTCCCTCACTACTAGAAGTACTTCTTATAGATTTTTACCAATCCAGAGGCAAATTCGTGCTAAAATTAGAACTTCCTAGTTCTCTTCGCGTGAAAGATGATATTAATAAGCAACGACCTCTCGCTTGATTGCTTTGTTATTCTTAGACCTCCAGTATGGTCACGGCTTCCTGATTTCTACAGAATTGAATAAATTATATAGTACATCCTTGGAGTTTTACCTTTTTATAAACTTGTTACAATTTATTAAAAGATTTCCTCACATTATTACCTTTTACTGCTAAGGGATTGCATAAGTCCATAGACTACGATGACTGCTCATTTTATTAGGCAGACCTTTGCTTTTAATGCTGGTAATACAATATTCAATTCAATTAATCGTCGTTGTTGAGCTTTGGAGTTCTAATTTTGCAATAAATATCCGACAACATCACATACATTGATCCGACTCCGAGGTAAGTAGCTTGAGCATGTGTTACGGATATCAGAATCAACAGTGGTATTACAAATATATACTTAAATATTGGATATTAACACCCAGACACAGAATAAACACAAGTATTCATCACACGAATGTTTGTTCTGGGTGGGGATAGAACCCACAACTCTTGGCGCATGGGGCAGGGTCACTACCGCATGCGCCATCGAGCCTGTCAGTATACTTAGGTAATTTAGCTTAAAAAAAAATTGTGCGACAATGTCTAAGAATATAAGACAACTTCAAAGTGGACGTGATTTAAATTTGATAGAATGTAAAGCGACTGTGATAGAAAAGGCTGAAAAATACACAGTAAAATGACAAAATAGCTCATTTAAAAGGCTATTTATTAATGGCCAAATAATTAATCTAATCTTAGAATACTGCAAACAATAACAGATGTTAAATTCAATCGTAAAATGCGTAAGTTTTTATTATGTGTCATTTGCTATTGTTCTCTAGTCTTCCAGATCGCAATACGCTCATTGTTTGATTGTAAAAAAATAAGTTTTTTGTACTGCAACAGACTGCTGCTGTTTATCTTGTGTTATTTTTCAATTTATCTGATGTGTGGCACGTGGAATAAATTAATCATACCTGATTGCATTTATAAGAATACCGCAATAGATCAGACTTCATTTTTTTTTTCCACAAAGGCAACAAGCAAGCATAGTTAATCCGGCCGTATGCTTGCCTGATGATAAGCGATCACCATAGTCTATAGGACCATGCAACACAACTCGGGCTTTGATGATCCTTTAAAGGTTTTATTAACACGTACACACATCTACAACTAAGTGTTTAACACATCTCTCGGTACTTCGGTAATGTTAATTTATTGTTAAGAGTGAATTCATATTCCCACACACTGGTATCTGATTGAATTATACGTCTTCACTTCTTTTTTTTCTAATTCATGGTGCAGTCTAAAGGTGGGTCCTGGTGACCTCAGAGCATCAACCTCTGATGCTTTTAGACACCAAACGAAACACTTTAATTCCTTGTTTTCCAGAAAGATGGTCATAATTCGGTCAAGCCGGCCCAGTCATGATGAAACCAAACATGTTGTCTTTGCGTGTACTTACAAAATGTATAATTGCATTTCATACATTTTCGTTTACGAATAAAATACCATCTGTAAATCCAGAGACACAGCTACCATTCTGTATAAATCGTATTGACCGATAATAATCTATTAGGTATTCACAGTGCTAAACTCTGAATGGTAAAAGTAAATACATCTGGCACCAAACAGCAGTTTACATTTGCAAGTCAAACTTGTGTCCGTTATAACTCCACTGGTATTTTGAAAACAGTTAGAATTATCGAGTATTCTTAAAAGTGGTTCTTGGTCCATACAAATATAATAAAAGAGGATTTCAGAACTCTTTTATTTATTTGGACTAGTGAATTGCATTAACATATAATAAGTATTACTCAATTTTCAGCTATGAACGGTCCTCTTTGACTTGTTCCTATCATAGAAAAAACCGAATGAAAATCATAGGTTTCAATTCTAATGGCTTTCAAATTTTCAAAGTCACGGATCCGTTTTCAAATGATATTTTGTTTCAGCACACATCCAAGATGCGTTGCAGTCAGCCTGCAAGAAGTGCACTGATAAACAGAAGGTTGGAGTGAGGCGGGTGGTCAACCACATCAAAGACAACGAGCCAATCTACTGGGAGGAGCTGACGAAGAAGTACGATCCGAAAGGCGAATTCAAGCCTACTTATGAAGAATTCTTGGCTGCTAAGCATCCTCAGTAACAGTAGCGTCGCGAAGGTTTATACCGTTTGGAGTAAAAATTGACGCCCCAATGGGGGATGCAATTACTCTCCCTTTTCTCCGCCTCCTATGCACATCCCATGACATTCTACCTCTTATTTCAGTATTAAATTGATTTACCGCCCCTAAAACATGCCTTCCTGGCCGGACACTTGTCTCCCTTCTCATGCTTCTCAGTCTCTAATAGATCCCAGCGAAAAACGTTTAAGCTTTATGAAATGAAAATTGTTAGAATAATGTGTGACGTGAGCATTATAAGAGTTACAATTTAAGAAATGGTTTTTTGGAAATTTTTATTAGTGAGTTATAATATTATTTAATGTAAAGTAAGTATCGTATAATTTCAATGACATATTGTATTAGTTATGTATGTAATCGTAATGTATTTTAAAATGTTTTAAATTCATTGAATAAACAAACGTGTTGGCATCAACACCGTAAGTAGGATTATATTAGTATATACCTTTGTTATGTTTAAAAATAAGATTGAAGACAAGATCTTTAGACATTTTTTTCCTTATTGTCTTTTTTTATAGTTTAATTGGTAAATAAAGAATCAGTTAGTAATAATGCTTAATTCCTGGTCTAAAAGTAAAATTGTTTAGACTTGGAATTAAGAAGCTATTCATGTAAAGACAGTACACGTGTAAGAAAAAGAATTTTTTGAAATAAATTATTTATTCTATTTTCAAGTCTCACTTTTTCCAGTCAAATCGCACAAAGGCATCAAGATTAGGAACCGATTTTCAAATTTAAACATCGAAGGCCCTATTTATAGTCCAGTCTCATATTCAAGCTTTCACAGTCCTCAGTTCTTTCTCGTACTTGGCGACGAATTTGCGGTCGGGGTCGTACTTGGCGGAGAGCTGGCCCCAGTAGGAGCCCTCGTGGTTGATGAGGTGCCCGATGACGCGACGAGTGCCATTGCGCTGACTCTCCGTGCACTTGGCGCAGTAGTTCTCCAAAGCTTCCCTGATGTGTGCTGGAAGATTGAAAGTGTAAATGTGTGAAGGTCATGATTAGCATGATGTCATTTTCTGGCTAGGTTAATAAGACAATGTACCTAATTATTGATTCAATTGCTGCACGGTAGTCACAATATGGGATGTGCTTCTACCTCAAATTACAGCTAAACCGCTTTTAGGAGGGTCACAGATTTGTCGAGTTCATTCAACAATCCTGACATAACAACTTTTTAGTAAGGTTTGTCACAAAAACAAGATTACGTGGTGTAGTAGGATCAATGAAATAACGGTAGTATCTATATTAGAAGATAAGAATAGCGCTGTGCTAAGGGATTGATTAAAATCCTTCACAATTATTTGTACTTACATTTGAGCTCCCGGCCTTCAGGAGAGCACCTGCCTTGATCTAAGATGCACTTAATGTAAGGGATCAGCAATCGTCTGTTGCCGACAATATCCTCCACATTGACGTTGTCGTAACGGTCAGTGTATTTGCTACCGTTTCCAGGGTATGCAGCCGCCACAGCAGCCAACGCCAAGAAGCAGATTGCGGTGAAACTCTTCATTCTGGAAATTGAATTTAAAAGCGTTAACATAGTGTTTATTTTCCTATAATGATAAATTCACCATCGATTGTAAGTTAAGATTAATTTAAATAGCACTCTAATTGAGGCGGTTATTATTTTTTGGTTAAATTTCATTTTTAAATTCCTTTAATACCATTAAATAAAGTTGAATACGCATGCCGTAATGTCACGTTAATTCATCATTGCGTTTTGACCTACTATCCATTCATAAAGTGATATTGTCCTGAAATAATTTTTGAATTAGTAAGATAATATTTTAGCCGTAAAAAAAGGATGAAGGACAAATGACAACTAAAGTAGTTAAGGAAGGCGAAATATAGATACCACAATAACCATATATTTCGAAACTAAACAAGATGTTTATATATTAAATATTAAATTAAATAGGTACAAATTATTACACGTTTCCAAATAAAATAAATATGATTTTGTAGAATATTTACATGCCCTTTAAATTATACATACATATATAACAACACGCTCATGATCCCCGACAGGGTAAGCAGAGTCAAAGGGCAACAGGCCCCATTAACCACATCCAGCCAAAAATTTAACTGGGCCAGGTTAGATGGAAAATTGTTAAAAAGTAGTGACAAGTGGCCAGCTCGTTGCCTACACAATCACCTACCCAAAACCCTATATACCAGTCGCCTATTACGACACTTTTTAGTCTTAAAACTTTTAACAAGGTTGTCAAACCAATCTAAGAAAAAATGGTCCGTAATTTTTAGTTGCTAAAATATTCAGTGCAAATAAGAGCATTGTATCTATATAATGTTTCAAATGTTGTACTTACATTGCTCGGTTTAATTTAATCCGTAGACACAATATCACAGTTAGGACTAGGTGACCGCGACTGAGTGACCATGGGCCGAGGCCAGCTCCATGTTTTATACCAATAGGACATTGGCTTTACCCCCAAGATGACAAAACGAGTTTAACAATTCCACGAACAGAGACGAGGAGTTGACAAACGGGATCCCTGCGTCATGACCTGACGTCCATACGTGACTTGAATTTGATTTACCGTAATTTAAATGCTTATTAATTGTCTTTTACATTAAATCGAGATTGGGCGATTAAGCTGAGTATAGACTAGAGCAGTGTTCCGCAAAGTATATGCTACGGCACACTGGTGTACCGTGGTGGTTAGTTGGAATTAAATTTTAACAAAAATACTCCAAAACTAACTGATTATTGTAAATATTAAAATACGTGTTAAAGATTAATACTTTCATCGAAGCAGTCGAAAGAATTTATTTTATACTTTTTAGTGTTTAGACATTTAAATAGCTATCAAAGCAGTTTTTACTTGTGTTTTTTTATAAACCTTTTTTGCGGGGTTTTTTGAAGTCAGTTTTTATTTTTGTTAAAATTTAACTTATTTGTTACTTTTTAGTGAAATTTATTAATAGGTAGGTAGACCAAATCAAAACGAGCTGCTTTAATGAGACAGTGCCGGTCTTATGAGACTAAAGACGAAAAGGTATAACGAGCCTTTAATGTTTAAAGAATTACTTAAAACTACTAATCTTTAAAGAGTTATACCTTTCATCATCAGCTAAGCAACATAACATGATGAGTACGAGACGCAAATACTGGAATCGTTTTATAAAAATTTAAGAGTGGCCCTCGTTTTCATGGAACCCCATCACTAGACCAAGACTTGGTGAAATTGAGACTATCTCGAGAATAACACTTAATGTGGCCATATAATATTGAAAGAATTATCCACGAACTCCTAATCGTTAAGGAGTTACACCTTCCATCATCAGCTCAGCAACATGAGATTATTAATACCAGACGTAAATACTTGAACTGTTTTAGAAAATATCTAAAATAGATTGTACGCGCCTATAATACTTGAGGGTTTCCCTCGATTTGCCTAAGATTCCTTCATCAGATCCAGATGTCTTACCAATAGGACCAACTCCAGGATATACCCTTTTGAATAAAAAAAAGAACTCTAAAAATCGTCTTACAATTCTCGAAGATATCAATATTTAAAGAATCATAAACTAATTCCTAATCGTTAAGGATTTGTACCTTCCATCATCAGCTCACCAACATAAGATGATAAGTACCATGCGTAAATACTTGAACAATCTTAGAAAATGTCTAAAACACATTGTACGTGCCTATAAAGTAACTGTGCAAAATTATATTAGTTAGTTATCTCCTTTCTAATTGAACAATGGTATATTAATAGATATAATATATATGTTTTTATTGAAAATTGTCAACAATTTTTGTACATTTGTGACGAAAATAAACCATTTAGCATGTATCAATTTCCGTAGCCATTTAGCAAGTAGGACCATCGAAAAAACGGACAGACAAATTATGGAACATTTTTCAGGTGTGTAATCTAGTTAGTCATTTATGGAATGGAAAAAAATTAATAATATATGGATATTATTCTATACCTTTGTTCTTGGAATAGATTAGCATAGTAACGTGACCAAATAGGTTTTATACATTTTAATGACTTGTGTACTCGTGTTAACTTCTCCTTACACGGGTTGTTGATTGCCCATTTAAGGTTCAATAGTTTACTAATATATGAATCAACACGAAGATGCAATTAAACTGTTTTTATTTATATTTTCTAAGGAATATAAAATATATGAATAGTAATTCATATGTTAAAAGTGCGATGAACAATGGGCTTTTAACTGTATAAAAACCTATATATAATATCAACGTTACACTAGTCAATAAATTTATCTAGATTAAATATATATTAAACTCTATCTGCCACGGAACAAAATGTTCTAAAAAAATATTAAAAATAAAATACGCAGTATACTTAGGTATCTCTGGTATTGTATACCATAGATGTCTAAGTATACCGCCCTATCTTAATATTACTAATGTGGGTACCATATCCTTCATGGTACTTTTATACGTACTATATTGTCCATCAGACTGATCAGTTGGTTGTATGCCACATTTAAAGAAATGTATACTTCAAATCTTACAAAATACTTTTACCCAAGATACCACTATACGTGAAGTGTTTTATTAGTAAGCAAAACTAGCAGTTTATTGAAAACCGGTCGGATTGGTAAAGGCATATTAATTAGTTGAGGAAAAAGTTTGCCCAATATTTCATTATTTAAAATAACTTTAACGGAACTTTTTGACATTCTTATAAATGTATTGGTAGCGTTAAATAATGATTATATGAGGACCGTTTATTTATAAACATAAGGAGCAATGGCCTATTCTTATTTCGGACTTTTCCTCATCAAATATCTAAAAATACTTTCTTTCCGCATAAGGTGTTAAGTCAAAAATAATATGTAGGTACTTATGAATCACACAAGAGTATAAAACATTCTAGTAGTACCAATCAGTGGCGTAGCGTAGGTCCGATCGCCCAGGGCGGTTCTCAATCTTTCCTCCCCCGGGCCGCCCCCCTTTCCCCCACATCGCTTCGCCACTGGTATTAATGTAGGTATTCTTTTTGATTACATCATTCGCAACGAGATGTTATTTTGCGTGTGAAAAGAGTAATAGATACTAAACTTTAAATAAACATAGACATTGGCTTCTATGAATATTGATGACGAACAAACCTTTTCCTAAAATTTGTACGTAGTATATTATTACTCTGTGCTAAAATGTATAAGATATTCCAAATTTTGGGGCATCAATACCGTGTATTGTTTTCGTATTATATCGACTCTTTATTTTTTTTGACAAAAATTGCCAACAATTAAATTAAGCTATTTAAAAATATATCTCAGCTATCGATAAAATCATATTTTAAAACATTTCCCCTAAATTAAAAACACATTACCTAAAATTTGGTGTATGGGGAACATACCCAGCAGCAAAACGCTGTTATCATCCAATCGGGGTATGTTCCCTGCTTAACCCATACGACTGTTTCATCTATTCCATGGATAACTACTCGATATCCTGAGATTTATAGCAAAGTTTTAATTATTAGAAACTAGCGGGACCTTTTTTTTGTTTACCCTGGGGCATACGTTACGCACCGTCCCGCTAAGACCGGGGGGCAACAGCGTCGGGCCTGCCAGAGCTGGGCCTCCCGCGCCTATGGGCCCCGCAAAGATGGTTGGAGGAGATATACCTCCTAATTCGACCACCCAGCCGGTCAGCGAGAGGATTGGCCTCCTGTGCCCGCCCCGCGGCCTCCTTCTGGGACATAACGTCCACACAGAAGGAGACCATTGTCGCCTACAATCTCTCACTGCTGAGCATGGCGGCTACAACGCTGCCCAGCGAGTGGTCGGGTCCCACTGCCGCGGTCAAAGTGCGGCGCTGCGGACTCCAGGACAGACTGCGTACGGCACCGTTTTGTGTGATGTCGTCAAAAATACAAAACAATACACAATTTTCTTCTGAAATCGTTTCTGACCATCATAGATCACTACCAAGATATATTACGGGATATACCACTTTAACATACACCACGTTATAGATAAATGAATAATTTATTTTTAGTTATATTCATATGTAAGTACTACACGGCCATAAAATATTTTAGTTAACGAACGACGGATATAAAAGGCGTATTCATCGCATCCATTTTAAATTTACCAATCATATAAGTAAGTAGGAATATATTAAATAATTTTCCATATATGTTTGTTATAATGCAGCTAAAGTAGGTACATAATTAAATAAGTCTGTTATGCCTAGACTGAGTTTTTAGCATTTATCAATGTAAAATAGAATATTCAATTGTGATAATTTAACATGTGACCTATATTAAAACCGATTCTATTTACTTCTTTGGTATCCTATTTTAAAAGCGAAATATACATAGATAACTAACATTATGATAATATAGTTTATTAAATTATTAGCATATGTTGTCTTGAATCTATTTATTATAAGAATGTGCACACGACATGCCATTTATAAAAATATATTAAGTACCTACTTAATTGCTAAACAAAACATAATTATTGGTTGGTTTAAAAGAGTTTATTGCAATTTTTGACGCTTTTCTTACTAAATTTACAATAATTATATTACTTTAATTACATAAATCACATACGTCAAATATTGTATCACACATCAAACTTTAAAATACCAAGTCTTATTAAATAAGGAATACATCCCATACACTTACATTTATTAGGCCACCTGCTCAAACTAAACAACAATTAATATGATTAATAGATAAAATTCAAATAAATAAATAATATATAGTATACAGCTTCAAATTATGCAAATTAACAATTAAGTGAGCAATTTTTGAGAACAGGCCTAATTGAAACGAGTAGTATTTAGTACTACTTATCTTTAACCATTGTTAATTTAACATTTATTTAACTACTGCTGAAGTTACTGCTGAATAAGCAGAAATTCTGAATGCAACCATTGCGCAGTGTTTATGGTTATTGTATAATAAATACAACTACAAGAACCTAACTATAACAAAATTTTTAGAACTCATGGAACAATTTTCATCCACTAAAATTAAATCATAAATAAATGTGATAAATAAATAAAGATTTACTTTAATTATATGTATAGAAATACAATAATAACAACAAATATATTTTCACATACTGGTACAAATTATTACATAAATAAATAATTATTTATTTGTTGATTTTTTTATTTGTTAGTTAAGTTAACCAATTTTTAATTACTTTGAAATCAATAGGTTGAGTCGGTATAGTAAAATTTGACGTCGCAAACCGACAAAGCGGCGAAGGCTCACAAAATTACTGCATGAGTTCTGCCTTGCATCCATGAACTAATTTAAGCTTTTCCAAGATACATCTTCTCGTACTTGGGCGCATATTGCTTCTCTGGGTCATACTTAGTCACGAGCTGGGCCCAGTAATCCTTCTCTTTGTTGATCATGTGCTTGAATATCAACCTGTTGTCTTTCTTCTGCGGTTCAGTGCACTTCGCACAGTCGGTTTCTAGGGCTTCCCTGATGTGACCTGGAATCATTGGATGGAAGGAATCTATTAGGCTTTCAATGTAGAAAGAGAAATACCGATAATTTTTTGTGGAATTTAACAAATAAGAAATGAAATTACGAAAATAAGTACACACAATGGGGCACTTATGGAATTAAGTGTGGCTAAAACGCGCCCAACTAACTAACTCAAGCAGCCTAAGATCTAGCCTGTTATATCAGCTACCTTCCAGAAAGAAAAAAGAATAATAACGTCTCTTAATAATCAGTCAAATGGTTTCGAATAATAAATAGAACAAACAAGATAAACAGACAAATCATTAAAATTTGTCTTTCATCACAAAAGTCTTCATTCCGTCTAGAATCAAAAGTAGGAATCAACAGTCCACTTATTAAATTGACTGGCTTGTTGGTCGAGTGGCCAAAGACCTTGGCCACGAAACCAATGGTCGCGGGTTCGAATCCCGTTAGGGTCAAATGTTTTGTGTGATGAACATAGACATTTGTACTCGAGTCATGGATGTTTATAAACGTATTTAAGTATGTCTATTCGTTCACCTAGTATCCATAGGACAAGCAAAAGCTTAGTTTGGGACTAGGGAATTGTTGTGTCAGTCTGGAGAATTTATTTATAACTTATCATCAAGTATATAACTAATAATAAAGCGCTTTAAATGTAAGTGATGAAGTATTTACCCTTTTTAATAATACAATAACTGCATAAAAGAAAAAAAAGAAAAAGAGTACTTGCTATCCAGCCCTTGCTACTAAACTAGCAAGAACAAGAAAAATATACATAACCAGTCTTAACACTCTGTCTGTCGCTACGGTTCAAGGTCTACGAGCAGTTTTATTGTCATTTCGTCATATGTTGAACTTGGTTTAAACATACGAATAATCATGAATGACATGTGATGCTATTATTAATGACGACGACTGATTTTAAAATTTAACAAATTACAAAGGTCAGTTTAACGAAATATCATTAAAACTGGAAATTTTTCTAGGACATCCAATCAAGGCTATGTTGGGAAAACCTTCAGGCACGAAAAAAAATTACAATTTGTCTGAGTTCATATTAGGGAGCGGTGGTAGCTCAATGGTAAGGACACGCGCCTCTTAACCGAGGAATGCGGGTTCAAACCAAATCCTGGATCATGGTCTAAGCGGACCCCGGCTAAGCACGGGACATAACGCTATGAAGATGATGATGATGTCTGAGTTCATATATAACTTGGATACGTCTGAATACAATATACGTCATTAACAAGTCGTTAACATTAACAAAAATATGGTAAAATAACTAAAAAACAGTCTAAGTTCGTCAAAAAATGCTGTTCGAAAAATCATGCGAGATGCAAATTAAATGTGGTATTATTTACAAATTCTAAAAAATTTAATTAACTCATCATTATCACTCTTTTTAATATATGATATTCAAGAATATATGATAGATATATGATATTCAATATTTGGTAAAATTCAATGTCTCTTCTTTATACAAATTGTATTAACACTCCAAGCATTTGAATTCTTTTAACTTTGCTACTAGTTTGTGTAACTATTTATAAGTAACATTTTAACATTTATTATGGTGTAATCGGGCAAAGCCTAGCCATTTGTCATAAATTTTTCAAAATTGTTCATCTATAGCTATACCAACTCATTTTAATTATTTTACACTTAATTATGTTTAGGGAGCTATAGCCTCTTGGACTCTGCCGGTCCCCTTCGGGAATGCGAGATGTGTATTTTTTTTACATCAGTTTGTTAACTAACCTTTAAGCTCCTTTCCGGATGACGTACATTTCCCCTGGTCCAGCGCACACTTGACGTAAGGCAGGAGCAGTCTGCGGTTGCCGATGATCTCTTCTACATCATAACCATCATCATTTTTGACTGGCAGAGCTACCACCATGCTGGTGGCAGCAACAAGAAATAGAGCGATGAGTTTCATGATTTCTGCAATGAAAAATTCAGTCGAATTGAACTCCTCTTTTTTAGTCGGTTTAAAACAAAGGTTAGGTTTATTAATAAATATAGCATCTTAGTCAAATGGACCTGCTGCCTCTTTGACCCTGCCTACCTCTTCGGGGAATTTGGGCGTGATGTTATGTATGTATGTATCTTAGTCAAACGTAATGGTTTCAAAAAATATCTTGAGACTTTTTACAACAATTCAATGAGTCTTAACGTGAGTTCGAATTTAAGAGACATTGTTGTATCCTTCAAGATATTTAATTATACCACTAATACATACATACAATGTAGAAGAAATATCCTAAAAATAATAATATCATCTGAAAATGCTTATACTAATTCAAATACCTATGTATTTGAATTTATATTATTTATAAAGGCTACATAAATAGCCTTACAAAGCCCGTAGTTCCAGGTTATCTATACGATAACCACATTGACTAAATAACACCTATAAAGTCAAATTATTTTAACGTAAACTTTGCGTCACAGGTATTCATAAAAATCCAAGCATTTAAACATCACATTATAGTTAATGACATTGAAAGATCAAAATTTAATTTGAGAACTCTGGCACTTGGCAACTAAACCAAAATAAAATAAAAAAGAATACACATTAAAATTATTCACTTTTTATGTAAACAAGACGAAAGCGAGCACTTATCACCAAATAAAAAAAAAATAGTACGAGTAACTATGTGTAAAAAAAATACCTGATTCTGGATATCTGAACTCTTAAACTGATTTCTGAAAGCTGAAAACGCCTTTTATAATTTTAAAATGTTGACGTATTAATCCTTTTGTTTCGTCACACGACTCCATTGTTTTTTTTCGCATCAGGTCAAGGCTTTCACCTTTTACAATGTAGAAAAAAATACATATAGTCTAATAGGTAGATGTATATAGTGTAAAGTTAATAAGGAACAAAGAATATGCATAGTTATTTTTCTCTTGTTGCGTAGGCCATATAAAATTTTGTTAGTTGGTATGTAAGAAGTGATTAAAAGTATCGTAAATAATCATTCTTATTAAACACCAAACAAAATAGTCTGTTTATATATAGGCACAATATCCACCAAGAACCAAAAAGTCTGTTCAATCCTCAATAATATCTATTATAAATGCGAATAATATTTGCTACCGATTTTCTCCATTCAGCGTGGAAACTCTGGGACCGTCCGTGGGGTCCGGAGACCCACAAACTACTTCAGAAGCTGTTCGCCCGCCTGTTTCAAATTTCTGGCGATTGGAATGCTGGAAGCTATACCTCAGCCAGCGCCTCAGCCTGGCGATTCAAAGTAATATCTCCTGCGCAGTTAGCTTCCTCATTGAGATTGGCCGCCGTGGCCGTTATCCGCCGACACCGAGCAATTTAAACTTGTTATTATAGTTATCGTTTAGTCCGAGTTTAAATTGTTTTGATATGAAATTACAATTTTGTGTATTAAAAAGGGTATAATAATATCATATTCTACGCTTTGGACTTTTCTATGGTGTCGCACCGATTTTTCTACACCACATAAAACATCGCAAATAAAACAAAAAATCACATAAAACAAATAATAATTTATTATTTATTCACTTCTTCTTACAAATTTACAATATCAGTATAATTAAGTACCTAAATTACATCAGATATCACATTTAAAAGCTTTTAAAATACACAAAAGGCGAAACATTTACAAATACAACTTTCATGATATTTAAATTGAAGTGAAGTAAGATGTAATCATACAGATATACAAGACCAGGTATCACATAATCAATAATAACAAAAAAGTAAAAAATAAGTAATGATTAAAAGCAGAGTACGATAAATGTGATACTACAAGACTAGATATGATGGTAGATTATGTTGTATTTGATATAGGTATAACCTTTGACTTCAATAAGGCACCGTCCCCTGTGTTAAATTTAAGGCAACCATGAATACATCCAAGAATTTAACTTCTGTTGGATGATGATATTAGGCGCCATGACCTCTCTAGACTCCGCCCCTCAAAACATCAGTCCTTTAAGCCTGGGTCCTTAATTCCTTCTCGTATTTCCTGGTGTACTGGCCACTGGGGTCGTATTTGGCAGTCAGTTTGGTCCAGTACTCGGCCTCATGGTTGATCAGATGGCCAATGACCTGGCGGGTACCTTTTACCTGGGCCGGAGAGCACTTGGCGCACTGAGTCTCAAGAGCTTCCTTGATGTGGGCTGTAAAAAGAAAAATAAAATTAAATATTGTATCGAATACTACAAAGTGTGGTCCGAGTTACAGATTATATAATATTATAACTTTGACTTTAGACTTTGACTGATAGATCAGAAGATTTGATGACATGGTGTAGATTTAAATCGTTCTGAATTACTAATTTCTTGACTTTTTTCTTCAGGACTAATGGTGCAAGCCATCAAATGGTTACAACTGAATGTGTCAAACTAAAGCGTTCCATAAATATGCTATGATTCAACTTAAACTCCTCTCAAAAATTACTACAATGGTCACATAAGTCCCTTAATAACACTTCTAATAAATTCTGACACAAATCTATACCATTCTGCCTACTAATGAGAAGAGTAAATAAGGCACTACTCACACTTGAGCTCCTTGCCGGGAGGAGTGCACTTGCCCTCTCCGAGCACGCACTGCAGGTAAGGAATGAGCAGCCGCCTGTTACTCAGGATCTCATCCAGATCGATGGTGTCGTAGATCTCGGTGTAGCCTCTCTGCGCACGCGCAGACGCGACGCCGATGAAGGCAACCAAGCAAGCTAGGACGAGGAACTTCATTCTGAAAGAGAAGACTAAATTTTAAAAAATATATCACTTATTTTAGTTCCACTTTTGCAAGATTTTTACATACGGCTTCGAGTTAAATTGTGTTATTTGATTACATTTACATTACATTTCAATGATACATTTCATGAAAATACTTGAATTTTTTTTATAACTGAACTAGCTATATAATATTCACATGATTATAGAATTTTAATAAACCAAAATATTATTAGTTAATAAACATTTATTATTCAATAAATTAAAACCATCAAATACTATTTAAAATTTTTTTGAAAAATACTTTAATTTTTTATTTTAAATAAAATATATTTTCATAAAATTTTAACTTTTAAGAATAACAATGATTCACAATACATTTTTATCACCATTTTAGCATTGAAAACTGACCACTGAATCATATAATCTCATAATATTACTTAATAAAAAAATAAATCATATTAAAACTCGTGTCCTACCTTTTGATTTAATCGGTCACTTCACTTTTGCAAGCTGCGTATGAGTGTGGGTCGTTGGGTAATGGCCAGTGATTTATATACAAAATAGACATCAACACTTGCCAACTTGTTTTGACCACTATTAGCTCTTCGCAGTAAGCCATTTCGTCACAATGTCATTAAAAAAACCGAACGGAGCACGTAACTATAGTATTAATGAGTGTGTCATACTCATAATATAATTAAAATCACTTTTTCGAAGGTAATTCCTTTCATTAACATTTCATTTGGGATTCCCGTAGATAGTAGTTTCGAAAGTTTGTTTTATCCTTTACCTATTCGTGTCAACCTTAATAGTCATCATAACATCCTTTATTAAAACCACAAATTATTTAAAGCATTTGTGTTAGATATGAAAAAAAATATATGTATGTAAAAGATAAACCAAGAAATAGCCATCCGCCTAATTTAAAACTAGTGGCAGTCTTGGGGTAGTTATGACTGGAAGCAACGAAAAATATAGATTAGTAGCCCTTTTGAAGAGCCCTACAAGTAACAATAGTTAGGTATTGAGTTACGTGGTTTAAGAACTGAAGCGACAATATTTTTTTTATTTGAATTTCCGCGTTTTTTTCAACTTGATTCCGATTCCGAATTATCAAACACACTTGGATACTATTTGAATTTGAATGATTGAATTCGAATTTCAAATCAAACAATTACAATTCAAATTAATATACTTCGTTGCTTGTATAACTAAGCTTCATTCAGATCAGATCATTATCATTTACCTGTTTTTTCTCTTGTCATATTATAAAAAAATCATATTCAATGAAAATGTAGGTAACATAGTTTAGTTATATCCCGAAATTAAACTATGTAGGGGTCGGCTTAAACCATGATACTGGAGACCTCTGTGACCGGATTTGAACCTGCACACTTCATATTTGGGATGTGTCCCCTTAATATTTAGCTGCCGTTTTTATTAGGTTTCATCCTTAAAGGGGTAAATATCATTTATAAACTTTTTACATACATAGGTATGTATGTAATGGTACCTACGTATGTTAACATGGGTATGTATGTAAAAAGTTTATAAAATATCTTTAAGGGATAAAGGTGTGATGTTATGTACCTACACAACATCACACCTTTATCCCTTATACCTTATACCTATAATCCCTTATAGGGTACCGCACTGAGCTGGGTTAGATAGAAAATTGGGAATAAGTACTAACAAGTGGCTAGCTCGTCGCCTACACAATCACAGACCCTAAACCCAATATACCATTAGTCGCTTTTTACGACATGCTAGGTAAGGAACACAGTTGGCACATTCTTTTTAAACCCCAGACCAACGGACCTAAAAACTTTTTACACAGAAACATTTAATGTTATTGACCATGCGGATACATCAATATGCACTATAAAGGTATACATTTCCTTGCTTGCAGAAACTAGTTACTTAATTTATTTACATACTCTCAAAACAAGAAGTTCCGAGAAAACCTTCACAGCCTCGCTTATTACCTACGAGTGAATCATATCTGCGTCATAATCAAATGGTTTAATTGCTCCATAGCATAAGTATGTAGACTACAATAATACCACCATTAGACAATAATGCTTTACATCTATGTACTACCTACAATAAGTAATTGCAGTCATAATTAACATAAGCGGTACTTAAGTAATGATTGAGCCACTCATTAAACTATGTAATTTCCCTAACAGTACCAGACGTAAGAATATGCAGTTAATCGGCATTTTAAATATTTGATTCGTTACATTAAAATCCAATAATGCCATTAAAATGCCCTACCCCTCTCTTTTCATTAGCTTATTTTCCTCTACCTGAAGGTTGTCTGGAAGAGATTGCTTTTAGTGATAAGACCGCCTAAATTGTATTGTATTTGTCTGTATGATTATTTCTGTATTTGTTTTTCATGCAATAAAGAATATCTATATACTCTTGCCTACCCGCTAGTGATATGTTAAAAAGCTAGTGTCCCTTGTGTCGAAGAGCATATTTTTTTGAACTTATTTGTCTTTTTTCGACGAATCGAGATTTATTAAGTCTGTATTGCGTACATAATTTATTAAAACTTTGCGATGAGGTGTGGTTGGGAAAAACAGATCTGTCTACTTTAAAGTAATATTGATTTATTCCTTTAAAGCAGATGCACAAAACGGATGTATAATATTCCACTGTCACAGCCTTCGTCCAAATAATCGATATTTTCCAGACAACCTCCAAGTAGAGGACATGAACTTGATTACTTATTAAAAAGAATAAGGTACAATGTTTCCGGAATAAATTTACTCAGGCCAATTAAGTATAAAGTGCAGGCCCTTGAACTTAAGAACATAGTTAAAAAATGGTACGTGATGGTAACTTTCCCCTAAATGGCCAATATTATATAGTATTATATGTCAAATATTGGTCTGGAAAATTAATTATATGCAATATATAAACAAGGAATACCTACAGTTAATATTCCTTGCTTAGCATGTCACAAAGGCGACTAATGGTATTAGTAGGAGAGCTAAGAGCAAGTAATCTAAGAATCTTGATTTAGCCCAGCTACTCACCAGCCAGGTCTGCAGTTCCAGGTATAGGAGAGGTATGGGACAAATTTTCAGTTTGCTTCAAATACCCAAAAATTGGTGCCAGATCTCGGACCATATATTGAGCACTAGGTTTGTGTTTGGGTGAGCAACGATCGAGCCATTTGTCACTGCTTTTTAATTTTTTTTTACCATCTAAGCCTGATCAATTGGAGATAGCACAGGACAGATCGAGGTGGAAGCTCTTATTATCGGAGGCCAAGACTCACTTTGGGTTGCTGCGCCATTTTAGTTAGTTAGTTAACCCAGATAAATTTATTTAATGCTAAAAGTGGTTGAAGATTAAGCTTCTTGGATTTATTCTCCCCTTTCGGGTATTGTGAGCTTGTCCATGTTTATAAAATACCATATCAACGTACGATTTTGATGTTAGGTTTAACATAAGATAAGACGTATTTACTTCAGTTAAAGGTTAGCTACATTACCAAGCATTGCGTTTCACCTAACTCATGAATAAGAAGGCAAACAGACAAGTTTTCCGCTTAGCTGACATCTATTGACATTATATATTTAGTGTAATGGATCGTAAATAAACGACTTGGTGTCTATTTATAAGCGACAATTCTCAATAATTTCTACAATGTACATATATTTGTTTTCCTGAAATACTTTTTTTGTGCAAATGGTTATGTAACCTACATGATATGCAATAATGGTCTTTAATGTAAATGTAAAGCCTTCTCTTATCTTAGGAAAAGGCCTTAACCTAAAACAAATTGAATAAATACTACGGGCCCTTATATATATAATCTATATCATCGTGATGAAACCTGCACATTCAAATAAATATGGATATGTAACCATGATCTAATTTGTCTGATTCCTCTATCTAAGGGTTACGAAGATGAGATAGACTCCCTAAATGTTAAAAGGATCTCGATTTAGCACGGGTTATAGCGCTAGGAAGATGATAAGTATGATGATTATGTTATGTTATTACTAGAAATATCTACGTCATATACCACACCGCTTGCAAAACTGTATGCATACACTATAATGTGTAAATATTAAATGGTGTAGACACAATATCACATATTCATGATATCTGCGTCAATCATTGAAAAAACTCTAAACCTTGAAAAATAGTACTCGATTTGATCGATACTCGCAATTTTTTTGTAGTTCCATAGGGATTCGTCCCGTCTTTCTTTTTTCAAGTTTATGTTTAGCTTGCTATGTTTCTGAGTAAGTTGTGCAGTTTCATTTTTTCATGTAATATATTTTTCAATCATTAGCATCCAATTGCGCTGAATAAAGGCATACTTCTGATTATTTGCTGTGTTTAAAAATATTAAATATATATCTACGTTCTACGTTCGGAGCGGTGGTAACTCGATAGTAAGGACACGCGCCTCTTAACCGAGGAGTGCGGGTTCAAACTCGGGCACGTACTCTGGATTTTTAAAATCTGTGTACGTTTTTATACCACTAGCTCGACGGTGAGGGAAAACATCGTGATGAAACCTGCAAATTCAAACCACTTTGGATTTGTGACCATGATCCAATATTCGCTTCAATGTAATTACCAGACTCGCTAAATCCTGGATCATGGTCTAAGCGGACCCTGTCTAAGCACGGGACATAACGCTAGGAAGGTGATCCACGTTCTACGTTCAACGATGAACGAACATACATAACTATATATATTAAATTCATTTTGCGTATGGAATACACAAAACTTACGCTCTTCTCGGACTTGGCAAGTAATTCTTTATTTACTCATCTACAAAAATATTTAAAACTAGATCTCGTTTACAATTTTTTCATAGTTTTATTGAAAAAATAGTTGTAATAAAATGTACATCGTAGATTAAATCAGTGTGGAATATTCACATGAACTTCGCAAAATCACATTACAGTCTGTGCGAGATTTAAATTACCTGATCACATAAAAACAATAAACCAATAACGATTATTACAGTTACCTAATATTATAATTAAATGAATATTGTCCAAATAATAATTACTATTTATGGAATATTACCTATATATGTATCTGTACTTATGTTAGTAATTACACAAGTTTTCTACGTATGCAATCAAGTGAGCAATAAATATTCTTTGAATAGGTACATAATCTTCGTATAATGGTAATTTTTTTTAAAGTAAATTTAATATGTTATGTCGATGTTTTTCTGTATATTTATGATAAGCGGTTACCGTAGGTAGGCAAGTTTGTAATACCTTTGTATTTTTTATGGGTTCATAGGCTATGATGACCACCTACCATGCTGATATGCTTGTTTGACGACATTTGTAAAAAAAAATAAGAACATTAAGGACAGTTTCACTGTTTCCTCTACACTGTAAAGAGATGACGAGGAACTTCGTTAACTTATCAGAGAGACAGGTTTAGGGTAATGACGTCAAGCGCTCACACGCACGTCCATTGTATATATATTATTATTGCCATTAACAACACGTCCTGGATGAAAAAACCCGCGCTCACTGCCCCTTAATAAAACCAGTTCAAAGTAGTTACACCGAAATACCCGGCCATGCCTATCTAAGTGTCTTGTGAAACAATCTTAACTTTTTTTCCTTATACCTAGTGTAATCACCCCAATGACAAACAAGTAGCACAGCCCGGAGTTGATTCTTGCAATAAGACTTTCAAAAACCACTCCCGTGTTGGTCTGGGACTTAAAGAGAATGTGCCAACTGTGTTTCTTGTCGTAAAAGGCTACTAATTGTTTATGGGGTTTTGGGTATGTGATTGAGCAGGCGACGTACTATCTGCTTGTCACTATCACTTTTTTTAATATTAAAATTGACTGGCTCTGGTAGTGATCGTGCCCCATGCGCCAAGAGTTGTGGGTTCGATTCCCACCCAGAACGAATATTCGAATTGATGAATACTTGTTTTTGTTCTGTGTCTGGGTGTTAATATTGAGTATTTAAGTAAATATTTGTAATACCATATTGTTTCTGATATCTGTAACTACTTACCACGGAGTTAGATCATTGTATGTTATGTAGTCTGAATGTATTTATTTATTTATTATTGATAGTAAATTGAATTCGGGGGGCGAGGGGATCCTTGCGTATGCCCATGGCTACATATCTGATCTTCTGTCATCTTATTCTAAATAACATATGCATTCACTGGAATCTTTTTATATAAAAATCTTTCGACTCTTAGTAGTTCTTTAGTAAAATAATAAATTACTTCTCGGTATTACAGGTTTATGAGTCAGAAAGACGATTGTTTCTCAGATCAAAAGTCAGATGTTGTTTTCTCGCGTGACGCTCGAGACGTGACACATCGTTTCTGTACAGCGTCTTTGAACTGTTTATCTAACAAGCTGCCTGATACAGTTGGCAGTATTACTAGCTGAATATATGTGCTTATGACCTGGTCCACCCTGTGTGCCGATTACCATAACGAGACTACTTACAAGCTTATTAAATAGCAGAACCCCGCAGTTTCACCCGCGTAGTCCCCGTTCCCATGGGAGTACGGGGATAAAATATAGTAATATAAAAAATATATAAATACTATGATACTCGCTAATGAAGTAGCTTTCGATTGGTGAAAGAATTTTTCAAATCGGTCCAGTAGTTTCGGAGCCTATTCAATGCAAAGAAACAAACAGTGTGATAATGCACTGACACGTTTTCCCAACGGGAATAATGCGACGGATGGGGCATTATTTTGGGACTGCTGAAGAAAACCGCCCTGGAGCTTAATAGATATAGAATAAAGATACCGCTCAGCTAGTTTTGTTGCCGAAGGTACTACCGTCTCCGTCGACCAATACGATATTTGGTTTTGACACGTGAAATAAGTATCTCAACATATATGTTCTTATTGTCTTAGTAATAAAGCACAAAGTATTTATAATGCTATGTATCATTAAACATACAAGGCACTTTGTACAATAACGTATGCTTATCTATTAAAGTACCTATTTAATAAAAAATCCGTTCAAGAGTTTTACCTTTTCATCCGTCGTTCGCTTAGTTACCAAGTCTTAATTGACATAATGTGTAGATCAGAAACTCTTTCCGATATAATTTTTAAAATCCCTATAACTCTCGCCATAACTGCTCGGAGCTACCGCGTTTCAAAGTAGTTTAGGTACATTTCAACTTATTTCATTAAGCAATCATAGTCATTTTGTTTCCTAGATCTTCAGGGCCGTCTTAGAAATGGTACTTAAGTAATTTGAGATAAATAGAGTACCTAAGTTCGTGTTTCACGAAACCTAAGATATAAAAGGAAATCATAGCTCCAATCACGCAGTTTCCTACTGAAAATTGTTGGATTTTTATCTAGCTGTGCCTACCACGTAAGTTTCAGCCGAGATGATATTTACATTGTTTATAATATCTAAAAAATTCAAATCTATATACATAACATCACGCCCATAATCTCTGAAGGGATAGGCAGAATCAAAACAAGCCCCTTTAATTACATTCAGCCAAAAATAAAACTGGGCTGGGTTAGATGGAAAATTGTGACAAAATAGTGACAAGTGGCTAGCTTGTCGCCTACATATCACATGCCCAAAACCCGATATCCACTAGTCGCCTTTTACGACATGCTAGGCAAGAACCACAGTTGGCACATTATTTTTAACCGACTTCTAAAAAAAAGGAGGAGGTTCTCAACTCGACTGAATTATTTTTTAAGTCCAACATATGACAATGGGTTTGGTTAGATGGAAAATTGTAAAAAAGTAGTGACAAGTGGCTGGCTTGTCGCCTACACAATCACACACCCAAAACTCCATATTTTAAATGTGCCTGCAAAATTTTCGTTTGATGTTTAAATTTGAGTTACAAGGCGGTCGTAGGTAATAGAGTATATTACTTATTACTCTGTGGCAATAGTAAGAAACAGTAAGAATATTTCTCAAGAATCTATGTAATTGAAAGAGACGTTCACAATAATTATATTACGCTAAATTTCCATAGCTGTACTTTTTAACAAGATTTAAACATTCAATTTCGGTACAAATATGTGAAAATAAAGTTCCTTACCATCTATGCATAGCAAAGTTCTTGAAGGGCGGTAAAACCGGAGTTTCTTACATCTAAATGTAAATTACCTTGTCATTTTAGATTAACAGGATGTTACCTCAATTAATCTAAATGTTTTGGCATTATCGTATTTTTAGTTGGGTCATCCATTAACTAGATCGCCCTGATATCTTCATTCATGCGGCTGGGTTTTTACGTCAACTATTAAGGAATAACGCCTGTGACCAAAAGATTAACATATTCATAACAAATATTTGACTAAACATTTTTCATTCTGACCAAAATAGCTAAATCCCGGATGCTTGATTGGGGTCCTCTTTAGTCCCCCACTAAGCACGGGACATAAGGCTAGCCTAGGTGAAGATGATTTTAAGAAACTTATCTTCACCAAGGCTTAAATAACGGGCAATTACCTAAATATAACTACTTAAACTTAATTCTCTCTCATAAATCATTATTACAGATACCATGAAGCTGATAACGACACTTATTTTAGTACTTCCATATCTTACAATACCAACGAGAGCTGATGAAACATCCACCTATACAACCAAGTATGACGGCGTGAACCTGAATGAGATTCTGGCAAACGAGCGTCTTCTCACCAACTATGTCAATTGTTTGCTGGAAAATGGCCCTTGCACACCAGATGGAAAGGAGCTGAAGAGTACGTTCTATTCTTTAAGTTGCGGATATATTTAATACTTTAAAATAATCTATAGTTTTTGTATAATAAAGAACATGGAACATGAACTTCACATCATGTTTTTTCATCTAACAAAAATTTCTAGGGACGTAAGTTTTATATAAAAAAAAGTCAGTAATGACGACAACCGATTACCAAATAAAGATAAATTCCAAAACTTAAACCCAACCAGTGAAAATCACATTCTTATAAATAAAATACTTACATAGAGGCCATTATCCTCCTTTTTGCATTATCGTAGTCGGTAAAATTGCTATAGTAAGTAGGTACCTTTAGTCTGTTAGTTACGTAACTAGATTCGCTATTAACAATTTTACAGAAAATCTTCCTGATGCCATTCAAAATGATTGCCAAAAGTGCAGCGATCGCCAACGCGACGGTGCTGACCAAGTAATGGACTACATCATTGACCATAGGCCAGAAGACTGGGCGAAACTTGAGCAAAAGTAAGAAAAATATGTTGATACATTTTGATACCATCTTTACTATTTTACTAAGTAAAAACTCTCTACATAATCCTGGAAATAATAAAAGGTACTGTGTAGCGGTTACTAATTGACAAAAGGACGCCCCCTTGCCATAATGAAGCTATAAATTCCAGAGTGAATTATAAGAGATGAAGTTAATAAAAATTAGACTGAAATTACTAGAGAGCTGTATGTAGCTCTCTAACAACAGGGCCAGATTTTTGGGCTGCACCCCAGGGCCCCGTCAACAAAAAGGCCCCTGTTAAAGGTAATACATATACACATATCTATCGGACAGATTGAGATAATACAGGTCACTATATACCTTTAAAAAAAATTTTAGGAAGTAGATTTAGCCCAAGGCCCCCCACAATAACGGTCCACCCCTGTATAACAATAACACTAGCTCCTCACCTAGTGTTACTGTTATACAGGGGTGGACCGTAATATCACGGCATATCCTCATATGCCGTGATATTACGGTATATACGTGATATTAACACCTTAATTAATTTTCTTACATTCATGGCATGCTAAAATATGTTACACGATCCAGAAAGTAAAATTTTTTATTACCTAATATTTCCCAATTCAGATACAACTCGGATGGCAGTTACAAAAAGAAATACTTAGAAAGGAAGCAAGCTAAGGAGGCATCAAAGGATTCAAAGGAAAAGTCGTCTGAAAACAGCGACAAATCCCAGGAGAAGAAGGAATAATTTCATCGTCCAAAGTAGACGAATGACCAGGCTGATAACCGGAATTATTTAAATCAAAAGTCGCTAATAAAACATCTGAAAATGGGCATAAGGAGTTATTTAATTACGTGTCTCTTTCTGGTCTGTGAGGTTCTGTTCCAACTGAATTTGAAAGTCCACAGATAGGTCAACCCAGGAAAAATAGCAATCAGTTTTGCAACCATTATCTATTTATGTGTTTCTTTGTCTCTCTCTTTAAGAGGAGAAAATTTCTTCGATCTTCGAACGATCATCTTTGCAGCGCTTCTTGACATTATTTATGAAACTAACAATTATTTTACAAAATATTACTAACTAAACTTCACGCCACTTCCCTATATAATATCACTTTCTGTTAACACACGGCCAATCTGGTCGTGGTAGGTGATCCTGGACCTTCCGCGACTCCTACGTCCAAAGTGGATGTACGAACAAAATATTAGTTTTACAAATAAGTACCACCAGATAAGAACAAATAAGACGTACACACTTTAGCATAATTTCATTTATTTTATATTAACAATGAACTTAACAATAAGAACCTAGATAAATGTAACATTACATTTATTAAATAAATTAAGTAAGTAATACCTACGAACATTTTACAACGACTATTAGTTCTACGGGATTTTCTCTGCATAGTACCGTTTCACCCTAATCTTGGTACCAGGCATAGCGTACCTATACTTGGACTCCACTATTTCTGGCTCGCCTATATGTTTCAGGTTGGTCTTTTCTGGTTTTGTGGGTTTCTTTGCCGGTCTAGTTTGTAATGCGGACCTACAACAGGCGATTACATACAATCTATTATTAAGGATAGGTAATCCCTAGATCTACTTATTTGGGTACCTTTAAATACATTCCTTCTTACTACTCTATCTGCTGAGTTATATATCTGTATACGTACATTAAATTTTTAATACCTTCCTGTTTACAGGTCTAGTCCAAACTCAAATCTTACTTGCTT
Source organism: Glyphodes perspectalis (assembly GCA_951394215.1). Taxonomy (NCBI): domain Eukaryota; kingdom Metazoa; phylum Arthropoda; class Insecta; order Lepidoptera; family Crambidae; genus Glyphodes; species Glyphodes perspectalis. The sequence continues at coordinate 5,254,858 of OX596217.1, forward strand.
TAAGTTCAAGTATGATACTTAGTCTATGTAGAGTTATAATAGTGTGGGGCTGTAACAATTTAAATTATTAATAGACCAGAAGCAGTAAGGTAGACATAATCTGCCAATTTCTCCTGGTATATTTTACTGATTCCACTGTTTCACTGAATAATCAAGCTAATACAATCGTACCCCATTAGAAATTAATCCAAATTAACCGCCTTGATTATAACGCACCAATGGTGAAGTATCTGTGTATATGTACCTACCTATACTTTAGCTACTATAAGTTAAAAAGAAAGGGTACGTTAAAAGTAAGTATAACAAGAATGTTGAACGGTTAGAACTTTTGCCGTGAGCTAGGATTAGTTTGATGCTTATTATCATCATCATTAAAACTTAATTAATCTTCGTTTTTATCACCTGAAGAAGAACAACTTCCACCATGATTCAGCACGACATGATGTAAGCACTTAAAGCTAAACCTAGGCTTATCCAAGTATCCTCTGAACTCTGTGAAGCGAGTCGTACCTCGTGAGGAACAGCTTCCAAGCTACAGGGTCATGGGCCATCATAGCGGCGGCTACTTTCCCTGCACTCTCCTTTTCATCTATCGAACATTTCTCACAGTCGTTTTTGAGTGCTTGGATGAGAACTCCTGAAAAAAAATTAATGACATTCGAATTATATGATCATGTTCTGATTATGTTGTTGATGTTACTGTACCTACTATGTTCTTATTTCCAAATCTACATACCTATAAGTAGCTTAGGAAATCAGAAGTACCTAACCCTGCACTTTAAATCCCAATAAGATATAAATAAATATCAGACAACAGATATTAGTAGAAGATTGATATTTGAACATTTTTGGCATGACCGTTTATTTATTCATAAAACTCCTCATTAGAGTTCACCAAAAAAGGACCGAATGGACTTTGGAGAATTGGCCCATCACAAGTTTTTTAACATTTAATCACTCTCATCTTTTTCAGTATGGATGTATGATGGGAGAAGGGTGGGAGACCAAAGAGGCTTGTTTTCCCAGCATACATCCATTAATTTGCAGCCAGTGTTAAATTGATTTATGCTAGAAAAAAACAAGAAATTAATATTACCCTTCACTTGCCGCATATCCTTAGAGCAGTACTTATCCACCGACATCAGACATTTTACATCTTCAGCCTCCAACGGCTTGATCGCTTCATTCACGTTCACTGTGGGCTTCAACACCTCTTTCTTCTCCATCGCCCCAACGACCTCGTTAATCATCACCATATCCTCATCCCCATAAACGATTCGGTACCCTTTGCTCGTCACGCCATCGCTTACACTCCTCTCAATTCCCGGCGCGGTGATTTCTGATGTAACTGAAGTTAAGTACAAAGTTAGGATGGCCAGTTTAAGCGACATGATGATGGATGGCAGTCCTCAAACGTTCTGAGTCAATTTGTCCAAGGCACCACTGATTCGATGTTGCAATGCGCGTGCGATGTAAACCATGCATATAATGTCGCTAACTACTTAATAAGGGCTGTCTAAAGGAGTACCTATTAAGAGTAATTTTAATACTTTTTTTTGTAAAAAAAAACAATTGCCAGCTAGGATTCAGTTAATTCTGTTTAATTATAGGTCAAATAATCTTATTGTTGGAACGCAACAAAGTACCTACTTGCTACAAGAATTGTGGTAGTTGCTTACACGAGAAATAGCTTCTAGAAGGTAATATTTTTCCGAAGTAATTAAGTATTATGAAACATTTTGGTGAAGCATCAAAGGAATTTTTGGAATTCAATTATGACAACCTTCGTTTTACAAGTTTCTGAAGTTCAATCTTCATGGGTTGTATAATAAATTATTTAATCTCATCTTTAGAAAAAACTAAAAGTATTGTGGACTTTGCATAGCAATAACAGAAAACTGAATTCGGTAGGAGTTATCGCTAAACCCCCCCCGCCAGGGTCCTCGGTTTGTCGTACCGGGGGGGCTTAGTAGGCCCTGCCATGGCAGGGCTGAAGCGAAGAGGGACCCCGAGGTGAGCCGCGACTGCACGACTTGCATCCGGGCAGTTGCGGCGGTCCGGCTGTAACCTCCGCAGCCGGACCAGGGTTGCCGAGGAAGAGAAGGAGCTGAGTGTTGTCGTTGCTCGCCTCCCTATCCTCGGCAACCCGACAGGGGCGCGCTGGGTCGCGTCGTGGCGGGTCGCGGAGGGATTGAGCGTCTCGATGCTCTCCCTCCGTGACGACAGGGCTCTGCCCTCAATTTGGGTCGCCGGGCGGAAGGCGGCCCCCTCTGACGAGACGCTCTCCGCGTGCCCTCTGGCTTAGCAGAGGGCACAGCGCGAGAGTGGGCCCACGACGCCGTGGCGTCTGAATCCTGGGCGGAGTAGTTGAGACATGCTGGGTGGCCTGGCATGTCTCGACGCGCGCGCGTGCTGGGTGCTGTGCATCCGACGACTGATGGCGTGGGCTGCACAGCATCGACCACCGCCGCGCGAGGTGAGCCGCGCAGCGCGGCACGCGCACTACCGGAGGAGCTGTCGTATAGTCCCGACAGTGGGGATACCGGCTCCTCCGGAACTGCGCCGATGGAGGCCACCTTGGGGTTTAGTCGGTTCGAGTCCGACACACCGCCCTCTGGATCCCCGTCCGGAGGGTGACGGCTCGTGGGAGTTCCCCAAGTAAAAAAAAAAAAAAAAAAAAAAAAAAAAAAAAAAAAAAAAAAAAAAAGGAGTTATCGCTAAACGAAAAACATTGCCTATTTGCAAACATTATTATGTAAAGAAGTAAGTACTGTAACTACTTTCAAACTTTGACCCGACAACCATAATAGGTATGGCCTGCATTATGGCTGTGATCTTTCTCTGAACCGAAGACCATAATTTCCGTGATGGTCATGGAACTTGTCCATTCGCATAGAAACAGACGTTGATTTCTATTTACAACGTATCTTTTTGACCTTTTCCTCGGTTCCTACACACTTCCAGGCATATTCAGCACAGCGCCATTGCTACGGCAATCGTCAGCGCAATGTAGGTAGGTACAGGTTCTGCGATTGAGTTGCTGGCAGGATTTTTGAGAAGTTATCTATTTATTTTGACTAATTACTAGATTACATATGTACATACATAACATCTCATAAACCCTTCTCTTTAACCACATTCAGGTAAAAACGAAACTGAGCCGGGTTAGATGGAAAATTGTGAAACATTTGTGACAAGTGTCTAGCTTGTCGCCTACACAATCACATACCCAAAACCCGATATACTATTAGTCGTATTTTACGACATGCTAGGCAAGAGCCACAGTTGGCACATTATTTTTAAGGTCCAGACCAACATGGGACAATGGGCTGGGTTAGATGGAAATTGTGATAAACTTAAAATTACTAATTACTAGATATTATTTTAAATTGAACAATTTTTTAATTGACTGCGTAAATGTGTAGTTAAGTGAAAGCCCTATAGTCAACGATATTCGGGGCGCGTGCGCACGCATCATTTGTCAACAAGCGACCTTCACTCGGAATGCAAAATGGGACAAACACTTGTGTTGACACCCAAGATGCCATTGATTCTAAACAACTAAAAATACGCACACATGCACAAGTAAGTTATAAATCAGGTAATCTTGCACTCACTTTGCCATATTATCTCAGTTTGATTGATAACTTTTGTCAGCCATGTAGGTAGGTATACCTATTCCGAATTTCGTCATATCAATTCCTGACAAAGTTGTTGTGATGTATATGTTCGAAGTAAGTATGAACCTTCTTTAAGTCTGATTTCCGTAAGTAACCTACTTAATTTACTTTACTTATTTTGAATTAGCTAATAATAAAATGGTTGTTGTATTAAACCTAGCTTTTAATTCAACTTAACAGGTATTTACCTATTGCGGCCACTTAGACGATCTCATTTAAATCGATTACAAAAATCCACTAGTAGACATCGGAAACCATATCTGGTAGGTAGCTTTGACTGAGTCCAAGTATTAATCAGTCTATCCGTCGCATACTTAAAGTTAACTTATGTCTTAAATAGTACTGAATTGCTAAATTAATGTATAAGGCGTTAAAAAGAGTAAGTAGATAAATTTAAAAGAAGACTCCTACATAAGGATCTTTTGGATATTTACAATATTTCAACAATAAGATAAATAAGTATTACAAGTATCACAAATGTTTTTTTTACAAATTTTTTGTAATGAGGGTTTTTACAAATACAAAAATCGCCAGATGGCACGAGGGAGTCTCGTGGTCTTATCACTGTCACTATTGGCTCTTTGTTGACAGCATGTCAGTTTGTTCTGAAAACCTACCAATGAGGAGGATGACAAGACCGTACGTCACAGTTACGCCATCTATCTGATGTTTTAATTCAAAAAACCCTTACTAAACCGAATCGTGGTATATGAAGGTAGTTACACCCCACCAATTAACATTTTGGACAGAAGGGGAACTTGGAGTATCCAAGGGAGTATGACACGCCCCCTTGATTTATCTAGGTAAAAATATATACGGTCGAATTGAAAACCTCCTCCTTCTTTTTGAAGTCGGTTGAAATGTGTACGCACTTTTACCAGGAATAATCAAATCAAATGCTTCGTAGCTTCGATTCCGATTGTAAAGAAAGCCTTCAGCAAAATCGTAGCTATGAAGCACTCAGCTACTTAATGGCTCAAATGCAATAATATAACCATCAATACGTTATGTATTAAAATCTAATAAAGTGCCTTGAAGCAAACTCTGCTGTCAACTCTGAACATTAAGACTTCACCAGACATTACAGTACTTAAACGCTTCATAAATGAATAATAATGCGACATTAAAAAAAAACTCTTTAATATTTATCTTACTCATAAAAGACTATAAAATATCACTTTTTCAGTAAGTCTTCCATCATCTTCGCCACTACAGACATGTCTAATTTATTTTCTGAACTCTTTGCTAATATTCCCAATAACGCTTTAAACACCTTCGTCTTTCCCTCCATATACTGTTTTACTAACTTAGGATTGTTTTCGATTACTTCAGTACAAACTTTTTTAATTTCCTCTGAATCGGTCACAAGAGACCAGCCCTTGTCTTTTATAATATTAGACGGTGATGCATCTTCATCCGGTGAAATTATGAGTTCATCTAGAATCTTCCGGCCAACATCCAAGTTGATATCTTTATTAAGCAACAAATCTATTAACTCGTTAAACTGTTTATTTGTTATAGGGCAGTCTTCAATGTTCACTTTGTTCTTATTGAGGACTGTCAAAAGGTCGTTTAATAGCAAATTGGCGACTTTATTTGGATTCCTATTGCTATTTGAAGTAGAGTCTTCGAAGTATTCCAGAAGTAGAGGTTCGTTGACAAGCTGCACAGCTGTTTCGGGACGCAGCTGGTAGTCCTGGATCAGTTTCCAGCGGGTCTCTTCGGGCAGTTCCGGGATCTGTTGTTCGATGAGGGGCACGCTGATGACGTCACGGGAGTCCACTTTCGTTCGCAGGTTGACTCGGAGCGGCGGCAAGTTCGGCTCTGGCATGTATCTGGAAAATTAAAAAAGGATAACTGTTAACGTTACATAAAATTATAACCAACATTGTCAATCATAGAACTCATAACGGACGGATTATGAGTTCTAAAATTGAACCAATGTCCGGGGTGACGACCCCGGTCATCAGACTTATTAAGAATGTACCAGCTGTTACTTGTCTAGCATGCTTCAAAGGCGACCAATAATGTATTAGGTATTTAGTATCTCGGAAGCAGGAGCTTTATGGTGCCTAGTATATACATATTATTCGTACTAACAACATCATAGTCAAAAAAGGGGTAACTAAAATATTAATATAATAGGGGTAACTAAAAAATTTAATGTTTCCCGGATTAATTTATTAGGCGTTTCAATTACTATTTAAACGCCTAATAAATTAATAAATTAATTTATATACCTAAAAGTAATCATAAATAATCTCTATGACTAAATTGAATCTCCCTAAAGGTATCTAAAGGTAACTAACCTATAATCTTGGACGACCTCCTTGTCCCGCATGGCGACGGTGACGCGGTTGGCGGCGTCCCACGCGCGCGTCTCGTTCACGACCCGCCCGCCGCCCTCGAGGATCTGCCGCTGTCGTTCGATCTCGTGCCGGACGGCAGCGGCCACACCGCGTATAGACCCGATGTTCTTTATCTATAAACAATGTAGAACAGGCGTTTATTAAAGACACTTTTTAATAATAAAATTATTAAACAATTTAAATCCCCCTACTGAGCAAAGGCCTCTCGTTATGTCCGCCACTCTCCTATTGACTGTCCCACTTTCTACCACTTGGGCAAAGACTTAATAGGGTAAAAATTGACCAATGTTGTATATCTAGAAATACTTAGATATACATTAGTTTAAAAATTCTAAAAAATATGGTTTCCTAAAAGAACTATATAGCTCGTAAAAGAATAATAGAAGCGAGTGCAGCGCCACCAGCTAATTCAATTTGAGTTTGAATATAAAATAAAAGGGTCAGTTGGCACATTCTTTTTAAGTCCCAGCCTATTGTCCCATGTTGGTCTGGGACTTAAAAAGAATGTGCCAATTGTGGTTCTTGCCTATGTCGTAGAAGACGACTAATGGTGTATCGGGTTTTGGGTATGTGATTGTAGCCACTTGTCATTACTTTTTCACAATTTTTCATCTAACCCGCCCAGCTTTGTTTCGGCTGAATATCGTTAAAAGGGCCTGCTGCCTCTTTGACTCTGACGACCCCTTCGGGGATTATGGGCGTGATGTTATGTATGTATGTATGTATAAAAAGGGTCCATTCATATGGCTACCGTTCGTCTATTATACATAATTAAACTCAATTGTATTCTAACATTGCTCTGTCACTAAACTTACATATGTAAGTTTGATTATCTAAATCAATAACTTATTACATTGCAAGTTTCAGAAAAGCTTGTAATGTTATAGAAGAGTCATTTATTAAGCATTCAATATAGCGTCGATCGGCAGTAAAAAACCTCGTAATTGTTTTGACAAAATTTTATAGAAGGAAGAAAAAACTGCCTCTTGAAAAAAAATTTGGGATTGGAATAGTACTGTTTATTTATTGTTATTTTTTTTAAGAATGGTTGTAGTTAATGATATATAATCGTAAGAATTCGAATATCTCGTGGCTAAATAAGTCTGATGTGACTTACAAAACATATGATAAAATAATAAGCCCATGCGACTTCCGAGGTTTGTCACTGCTGAACAACGATAGTAAAAATTGTACATTGTTGCCTACAATACAGAAAGATGGATGGATAGAACCGGACGATCTGTTAAGCACATTAGCTTACTGCGCCCGTCAGACTAGGTCAACCATGTTAGTCTAGGAAAATTACTTTCTGTTTTAGATTTCCTTGATTTTTATGCTTAAGGCTATTCGCTATCAGATCAATGTGTGTCATGTTGTCTGAATTTTTTATAAGTATGGAGATAAGGAAGTTTACGACTGACAACGCACATATATACCTAAAAATATTTGTGATAAGGGAGCGAATGAGAATGACTCATGAATTGTTCATGACCGAATATCATACTTATATTATAAAGAGAAAAAATTTGATTATTTGTTTGTATGTTTGAATTAAATAGGCTCCGAAACTATTGGACCAATTAGAAAAATTCTTTCACCAATGCAAAGCTATTTTATCAGCGAGTAACAAAGGCCATATTTTATCCCCGTATTCCCATGGGACCAGCAACTACGGGGTGAAACCGCTGGGCGCTGCAAGTTGTAAATATTTTACTTACTTTCAACCTTACTTCTGGCTATGTTATTCGGTCTGTTGCAGAGACTATAGTGTATCCTGCAAGGTCTATCAAGTCCTATCTTCGGAATCAACTTAAGGCGTGCCAAATTTAATCTTAATTCATTAAATGCTTAAGGTGTGGAAAATATGACGGTCACTTTCGCATTTATGATATTAGTAAACATTTACCTCAGTCCTAGTGGACAGCGGCGCCCCGAAGCGACGCAACGACACGTTGGCGTCGACCCTGAGGGCGCCCTCCTCCATGCGCCCGGAGCATGCTCCCAGCCGCTGCACGATCAGGACTAGTTCTTTCACCAATGCGGCTGCTTCTTCTCCATCCTGGAATTATAATAACTCATGATAAATAATTCGTCCAAAAATTAACATACACACATGTATTATCAAGCCCACAATCCCTAAAGGGATATGCAGTAAGCTCCAAACAATATCATTTGTGGACACCTTTTCCTGGGGTAAATTACATGTCAATCAGAAATCATTGGATCAAAAATTTAATTTAATTACAGAACATAGCTTATGTAAGCTTGGCATGGATTTAAATTTAATATTAATGATACTATTTAATTTGCAGCCCAACATAATTTAATAATGACATTAATATCAACTAAAAAGTTCAATAAATAACACACAAATAATATGTTCAATGTGAAACAAATGTTATAATAATTTTATCATTACAAAAATAGTAATATACTTCAATCTGTTGTTATAAATAATATTCTAGTAATATAAATCATATACTCACTTCTAAATCAGGCTCAAACACAAGCTCTATTAGGGGTGCTCCAGCACGGTTCAGGTCGACAAGACTGCGCTTAAGCTCAGGATCGTGAAGTGACTTGCCGCTGTCTTGCTCTAACTGTATCTGTTTAATCTTCGAACTCTTCTTATATGGCTTTTTGTGAACTCCTGGTGTGTATACCTGTAGACAAGAGACGGAATTGATAAATAAAAAATCTAAAACCTGAGTATTGTGCAATGTTCCCAAAAATGTGACTTTTAATATGTTATCATAATTGCTCAACCCTATTTCACAGTTAATATCAAGATCTAAAAGATAAGTGTCTCTCACAGATAAGTGAATTGCAAAATGTACAATATCTATCTACTATCTCTTATTACACACCGATAGCACCCAACAAATATTGTTACTACAAGAATATCACAAATCTTAAAAGGATCAACATCCTGTTTACAAGGACTAAACTAGACAACTCTAGTTAACTCCGATATCCCTGTACCTGTCTAGTTTTGATATCTGTTCTTACCAAAAGCCATTTATGCCAAACTATACCAATAATCAAAAAATATTTTGCCTACCCGTTAGGGAAGTGGCGTGAAGTTTTAGGTAGTTAGTATAAATATTTATACAAACATTGTCTTTAACACATAAAAGGAATCACATACTGGCCACTTTTCACTATTTCACAATTTTCCATCTAAATTCATTTCAAATAAATAACATCATGCCTATAATCCCCGAAGGGGTAGGCAGAGTCAAAGGGGCAGTAGGCCAATGTTTTTCATTTCATTTTTGGCTGAAAATAGTTCAAGGAGTCTGATTGTTCCTTGAACTTTGCCCACCCATTCGGGAATTGCAAGAATGATGATTTATGTATGGATGTATTTCTACTAAATTACTTAAGTGAGACTGCTTTACAAATTCATGTATCTACCTGAAAATTTATAACCCCATCGCTAGCTAAGGGAGCTCGTTGCTGAGTGATCTGATACCCCGAAGGTAAGTCAGCGTAGAAGTAATGCTTCCTATCAAACGTGGACACTTCGTTGACCTGACACGACAACGCCAGTGCGGTTTTCACCCCCAACTCCACGCATCTTCGGTTCAATACTGGCAAGGTACCCGGTATAGCCGCATCGAATAATGACACACAGTCATTCACCAAGCCCCCGAATGTATTCTGAGCGCCAGAAAATAGTTTTGACTCTGTGTTGAGCTGAGCGTGCACTTCTAAACCGACTACACTTTGCCATTTCTTGTCTACGCCCGTCGTATGATGGCGTGTCGATGTGAAATTGGTGTTCAAACGGCGGCACACTCGCGTGAATCTCATTTTATGTTAAGATTTATTGAAATTAATAATTAAAAACATCGCGAATGCACACTGCACAGCTGTTTTTGACAATCCACAATCCGCTATTGTCACATATATTTTGACATTGACGTTCCGTTATTATTCAAAGCGATTAATACTATATTTCTTTTCATTAAAAGAAATAATAATTTAAATAAGTAATATATTGTACATTAATTTGATATATTCGTATAATAACCAAGCTAAGAAACGTGCTAACCAAAGAGATACTCGGTAAATATTGACAGTTCAACATTACCACACAAGATGGCGGTAGCTGACTGAGGGAAAAGGCGCGAACCTGTTTGACAACTAAAGTTATTTAAAAGTTGCACAAAGAAAAGTTGTTGCACACTAATAAAGTTAAATGTAAACATGTGTGTTGTTGTTTTATTGCTGAAATTTTTAAAACAAATCCTGTATATTCTTAAAAACACTGTAATAATATAGTTTTAGAAAGTTAAACTCACCGTTTATTTATTTGAGGCGCGGCGAAAGATGACTTAGATACTTTTCCTTTTTTTTAATAACATGTAAAGATTTTTAATAAATACTTCTTAAAAAATAACGTTGCATTGATAAGTGACTAAATTAACTTAAAGCTATTTTAAATAAATCTAAAATATCACATTTTTATAAAAATAACTTTCTTAAACTTTACGCCACTAAACCAGTTACAACTTCAAAGAGGAAAGAGAAAAGGTAAAGAACGACAAATGCCAAAGTGGCCTCAGCGATGGAATACATTTCTCTGCTTTTATTTTATAATTAAAAATAAATAATAGAATGCGTTCCGTTTTCCGCGGGAACTGCGTAGACGTTCGTTCAGTAGCGAGAGTGCGCGCGATATGATGGCCGCGTTCCCAGCGAGCTGGAAGTTACGCCAAGCCCTCGTAATATTACACGGCCAATCAAAATAAGTGGAAACTCCGTAGTTGGTATTCGGAAGGCTTATTCTCTCGTGGTTGTCGTATAATAATGACACCAAAACAGAACACACCCACCGCAGTTTGCGCTGATAAAGCGCTCAGTATACCTACAAAGTGGCTAAGACATGCCTACAGTTAATGCCCAAATGATTACATAATGTTAAATTATTGACGTCATTTGACAATGCGGATCCAAATTTTGATAACTAGGCATGCTAATTCGACGTAAGTGCGTCTTGTAAGCAGGTAGGTATTTGAAACTAATCCCTACATTAATTTGATAACCCAATATTGTACCTACCTATTATACTACCTAATGTCCTTCACAATATACTTAGGTATAGCAAAATCATTTTTTTTTAATAATATCGATTGGCTAGTGTCATATGAGGGAGATTTATTTGATATAACGAGTAGATATTCTAGAATTTCTTTGCTGACTATAGTACCTACTTGGATGACCTACATAGATTGAGTCTAGTCTAGTCTTGGACGGTGTGCGTATACTATTTATAGCCTTAAATTAAATGGTAGGTATATATTTCTATTAGTTTTAGGCCGCAGCACCACACGCGTGGAATATGCTCTGTCACAGATACGTTATCATTGTTCCCGTGGGATCTATCAATTTTAACGGATAAAAATGTCCTGTACTTTTAGATAATGTAACTTTTAATAGTAGAAGACGTTTTTTTTATATTAATCGTCTAAGTAGACCATTAATAATTAATTAATACATACATTCAAACAAATAAATCTTTTATCCTTTTAATATAAGTATACTAGATGATTATTAAGGTGATTATATCTTAACTCTCACCCTAGACATAAGTGTTCTATCTATTTTTTCTTAACCACCGACCCAGTAGTATGAATCTGAACTTGGATTTTAAGAATTAAAAGAAAAAAAAATTATTTGGTACCAAAAATATGTACATGTGAACACGAAATAAATTAAATAAAAATACAATTTACAAAAAACAGGAACTTCTCAAACACAAAAAGCGTAAGAATTCATGCGAAAGGATATTTCTATGTAGAGGTACAAGAATTTTTATGTAAGTATAAGTAGGTAATTTACTAGCTGTCCCTAGCATTTGTTACATTTTCAGATATAGAAGTTTTTTTTCTTCTTATTTTTGGCTCAGTATAATTATCATATTTGCATTTGTACGCATAGAAAACCACTCGTCAAAGTTTCGAATGAATGGTTTAATGCGTCCTACATTTTATAGTAGTTCCTTACGTATCTGCTATAGTAGCTACTATTTATGTCACTAAATCATTTATCAATTTAAATTATTTGTTCAACTCCACTACTAGTGGCTTTAAACACATTAGTAGGTAGGTAGTTAGTTTCCTACAACATATTTATAGAATTTAAACATGCGAAGAAATTTTAAGACTACCTAACTATTTAGGTCGTTTATTTATCGTTTTTGATTTTAAATTCTTATCTAAACTTCACACCAAAATTATGAATAAGTTAACCAGTTCAATGTAGCAGCATACCGTGAAATATTGTCATGGAACATACAACATTTTAATAATTTGTAGTAAGCATTGCGTTTTCATAAAAAGTTTGTCAATGATTGGTGATGCTACTTTATTACCACCATAGTGTTTCAATTGAGCTGGAGCTGGCTGGAGTAAGGAACTTGGCAGCTTTTTGTACCAGACCACTCTCCGCACTTACAATAGAGGAACAGAGACGCAAACAGTTTTTAAATAACATAACATAACATAACATAACCTACCATAACATCACGCCCATAATCCCCGAAGGGGTAGGCAGAGTCAAAGGGGCAGCAGGCCCCTTCAACCACATTCAGCCAAAAATAAAGTCGGGCTAGGTTAGATGGAAAATTGTGAAAAAGCAGTGACAAGCGTCTAACCTGTCGCCTACACAATCACACACCCAAAACCCGATATACCATTAGTCGCCTTTTACGACATACTAGGCAAGAACCACAGTTGGCATATTCTTTTAAGTCCCAGACCAACATGGGACAGTGGGCTGGGTTGGATGGAAAGCTGTGAAAAAGAAGTGACAAGTGGCTAGCTCGTCGCCTACTCAGTCACATACCCAAAAGCCCGTAAACCATTAGTAACACAGTTTTTCACTAAGTATATTAACTTCAATTCGATAATCATTCAAAAAAATATATATGTGTTTTTTTTTAATGATTAGACTATTTTGTTGACAATCCATTACTTATCTGTGTTGAACAAACAAAGCGAGAAGACGTTTTATAAGGATAAAAAAGGTATAACAAGTTACAATGTACCTGTTATTTTTATATAACCGGCTATGTTTTTTATAGTATTTTCAATTTAAATTAACTTTTTATTTTTAGATGGCCTTGGCTACAGATGCGACATAAATAGAACTTAATAGTAGCCCCTGGTAAAGTTCGATCTTGGAATTAATAATTTTCTTTGATATCTGTAGCACTAAGTAAATATAATGATAAATTAATAACGATTGTTATCTTTAAAAAACTTTCAAAATCAATTTAAACTTTGAAGATTGACGTGAAGTTAGTTTAGTTTTTTTTTAAATCAAAAACATCGCTAAGGAACTAAAGGAAATGTATTTCTATTAATGCCTATGTCGCGTGATTGATAGTTTTACCAGTAAAACTACTATTGGGTGTGTAGGTACTCAGTGTTTTAGCTATTTCATTGCTGGTAGAAATAAATTATTTAATTTCATTTGATTTCATTGAAAGTATGTTGTCTACGAGACAAGTAGCTTAACACTCGATACACGTCTTAATATTACTTCTGCTGGCTGTTAGAACTTTTTGACTGCCATTTGTCCGTCATTGTTTCACAATACCTACTGCAGTTGTTGTTGTAGACAAATAAAATTACATTGTATTTATACCAGTAGGGCGTTAAACTATACGATCCCTCACCTCGCGCGCATATTTGATTCTACCGATTTAATTGTCCTGAAAGTTGACAAATGTTTATTGTCACATACCTATTTGATTTGTACTAAAGGTCGCCCAGTGGTCAAAATTCGTCAAAAATTCGTTTAATTTTTGTTATTCATTTCATGTATTACTGATGCATTATTTATTAAAATATTAGTTTGCTGCACTTATTCTCTAGGTATGTAAATATAATTGTGCCAAATCGCATACTTCTCCGTCCGAGAAATTTTCGTAAAAAGGGGTACAAAGTTTTTGCTTCACGTATTATATACATAGATACCATTTAACAGAAGATTAGTCGTGTATGTTAATATTTCCACTGTCATAAAAACCGTAGAGCTTGTATGAAAAGGATTATGAATGTTGAAGAGGCGAGAGAGAGAGGTGTGTAAGGATCGTGCCATATGGCGTTCGGTTCTCTCTGCCTACCCCGCTAGGGAAGTGGCGTGAAGTTTAGTTAGTTAGTTAGTCAGTAAGATACCATTTAACAATGTAGAAGCGGTGATAGCTCAATTGTAACAGAGCCGTCTTTCACATATTGGTGGCCCTGGGCACATTAGGACATTAATTGTGCTATTTACCAATAGAACAATTAATTTCTGAATGTGCCCAGGTGCATCGTTACACTTCACTTCTCGAACGCGGGGCCCTGGGCACGAGCCCAAAGTGCCCAGTGGGAAAGAGGGACCTGATTGTAAGGACCTTCGCCTCCCATGCGAGGGGTGTTGGTTCAGACTTGGGCACTTACTTTCCTCTGGGTTTTCAAATCTATGTACAGGTTTATATCACTTCATTAGCAGTGACGGAAAACATCGTGATGAAACCTGCGCATTCAAATAACTTTGGACATGTAACCATGATTTTATTAGTCTAGTTCCCCTACCCAAGCTACGAGGATCATATAGACAATCGCTTAAATATAATTAACAGACACGCTAAATCCTAGATCATGGTCTCACTCTCAGCGGACCCCAACTAAGTACGGGACATAACGCTAGGAAGATGATGTCATCTAACAACATAGTCAATGATTTTTTTTTATGTCAAAAGGTTTAACAACTTCCGTTAGCATTTACAACGATAAATATTTGTAAATACTCTTTATTGTCTATGCTAGGTACCTATCAGTTACATGTCAATTTACTACCAAACCTTTCTCTAGGTTTAATAACCTAATACATTAATGAATTGGTAGATATGTATTTTAATGTAGTAATTATATAAAACGGGTGTTCAGGGACTGTTGTTCATTGAATTCCGTAAAGCTACTTTTACCGCCATATTTTTTTTCAAAGTTGACAACTTTGTCCAAAGTAAGTTGACAAGGTGACATTATGACGTATAAAAATAAGTTTAAAGTGATTTATTTTAGAGTAGCGTTATATTTCAAAAACATAATAAAATTTCTATAAATTTTTTTCTCAACTAATCCTTAGACAAATCCAGTCGTCAACCATAGACAAATAAAAACATAACGATGACATAACGACAAGTATTTACACTTATTTACGCAAAGGTAAATTATCGTCAGCTATTTGTGTAAAAAAGTAACGACATTAAATGTGGACACGAGAAAGACCGGTCCTTTAATGCGAGTCGGATCCTTAAAATAGCCACTGGCCGATGTGTTTGCGTCCAAAGTCCACTTGGTCATTATCAAAACATCACGAGAATATTCTATTGACTTCGGTGCTCACCAATGCGGAGCCTGCGGAGGTTGTGTTTGCTCTTGATTTGCGATAGTAAATAAATCGGTCAAGTGTGTATCGGGCCACGGGCTGGAGGTTTTTGTAGCTATGAATTGACTTAAGCCATATTTTGATGTCACAACTATCTGATTAAAATAGCCAGCTAATTAGACGCCTAGGCCGTTAAATAAACGCAGGCATCCGATTTGAAGCCTTTTTACAACGAGGGGAATGCCTTACGCATCGACACGCCATTCGGGGGACGAACAGTGTGGAGAGTGTGACACCCAGGGCCGGTCGTATAGAAGGACCCCTCTTCGGCCAAGATGGAGTGGCCGGGGTATACCCACTAAGACCCCCGATGCTCCTTCACCCTCGATGGTCACGCTGAAGGAATTCGGATCAACTTGAACAACCCCAGCGTCACCGGAATCCGGAATATTTAATAGACGTTTAACAACTTGCTTGAATGTCAGCCCATTGAAGATGACTGGCCAAGTGATTCAAATTTAGGTATTTTTAAATAAAATGTAGGGATAGGTAAGAGGAATGTTACTAATTTCAGGCCTAAGCTTTGGGGCGTTAGGGCGTTCAGGATAGTTTAGCGTTGCGCGATCCTGTGGACGTCTCATATAAAGGCGTGAACGGTACATCCCAGGGGTTTGGTCGGTATACCCCGCCTACAACCGCCTTGTGTGGAGCAGGGTCCTCCTATCATCTTGAGGTCCCCGGGAGTCCGACACACCCTGCTGATTCCCTCCGGTTTCAGCGAGGTGGTGCGTAATGCATTTCCCTAGGTCAACAAAAAAAAAGGGTCTGAGCCTCAGGCCGATAGATAAATGGACCTGACGAAACTGTAAGGGTTCCTTATTGTCTATGGATCCCTAAAAGCTGTAGGTAGTAGCAAATTACGCAGCAATATTAGTTTTGACGTCAATTCAAAAGTACAACATAAGTATTCTGTTCAATATTGAAATAAGAATGTGAAAAATAAACCTGTTTGTCAGTTTGATGGAATATAGACATCTCGATTTTCGCCTCGCAATAAGTTACTTTTGGTTGCTTCTGGCTTCATAAATAGAAATTTAAAAAGATGTAATATCTGCCTATCCCGCTAGGGAAGTGGCGTGAAGTTTAGTTAGAAAAAAGATAAATTGGTATATCGATATATTATGTAGAATATATATTATTTGGTATTATGTAGTTATATATATTATTTGGAATATGAAGTATGTAGGTATCTTGTTGTCATTGCGTGATGTTGGAACCTAATGTGTATATATTTTTTTTATAAAAAGTTTACGGACTCGATAATTTTGCTATCATCCTAGCTTGATGAAAAAGTACATCTTACTTCATTTTACCAACATAATAAACAGTTTGCTTTTAAATAAAAATATCATTATTTATTTATCTTGTGCAAATTGATTATTCACTTGTTTTTTTTTTTTAATTATTATTATTAAGGAATATATGTACTTGTTTTATTTACACTAAGCACCTATATTATAAAGGAACACCATAGATCCTAATTTATTTTATCCTCAATAAATGTAGGTACCTAATACGATTCCTGCATAAACAAACTGCAAATTGCAAATATTGCTCATCCATAAGATTCCTAAAACGCAATTCATTTCATGTTAATGTTCTGATAAAAAATGATATCATCCTGATTATCTTACCTAGCTCCGGTACAAAGTGTGCTTTAAGACATTAGTACCTACATTGAAACTTGGCCACTATTTAGGCAAGTTGGAAAATATACATATAAAGCCCTTTTATTCCGAATTCTTTACAGTTTTAGCAATACATGTTATATTATATCTTTCAATTCGGCGTGTCTCTTGGCATAGGCCTCCTCCAGCTCTTTCCACTGAGCTCTATCCTCCGCTCTGGTCCAGAAGGGTCCCAATGTTAGGCGGATATCGTCTCTCCATCTTGTTTATGGTTACTTGTTTAGACCATTTGTCGTTTCTGTTGCGCAGCATATGTCCCGTCCATCCCCATTTCAAGTGATTAGTTTTTCTTCTTATTACGGAATTTCTGATTGTATCACTAAGTCTGATTGCCAGCATGCTCCTTTCCATTGCTCTTTGTGTACTGGCTAGTTTTTCTCTTTGCTTGTCCGTTAATGCCCATGATTCGCAGCCATACGTCAAGCACAGGAGAATGCAGGTGTTGAAAGCTTTTTTCTTGATATGCAAACCTAACTTTTTATTTTCATTATTTCTTTTAGTGACCAATATTATTTCCACCCGCAAGCTATTCTTTTATTTATTTCTTTGGATATGGAGTCCTCCGGAGATAATATACATATAACTATCCTTA
This sequence comes from Glyphodes perspectalis, assembly GCA_951394215.1. Taxonomy (NCBI): domain Eukaryota; kingdom Metazoa; phylum Arthropoda; class Insecta; order Lepidoptera; family Crambidae; genus Glyphodes; species Glyphodes perspectalis. Next base: position 5,272,634 of record OX596217.1, read on the forward strand.
AAAGTCTGTACATGTGAGATTTTCCATCATTTTAATTTAATTTCTTAACTATGACAATGAAATACGTAATCTCTGATTTTTATTATATTTTACTTGCTTGGTGAAGTATTAACTATTGGCTAAAACAAAGCCAACATCTTTGGTATAGATACTACAGAAATGATATATTAGCATACAAGGTTAACGGTCAGCGGCCTGATGACAAGCGGACAACGCAGCCTAATGACGTTGGTGGCGGTCACAAAGGATGTCAATCACATGTAGCTGAGCCTTTGATATTTTTGTTTAGAATTCGCAACCCTGACTACATACTACATACCCGAGGACAAAAGCGAAACGGCCCTAAAGTCCTCGCCGGCGAGGACTCGCGTGGCGCCGCCCCCGCTAGGTCCTTATTCGCATACGCGGCCCGCGCCCGGTCGCTTCTATCCCCAAACCAAGCCGAGGTTCGAGCCCCATAGGAGGCTATAATATTATAAAGCTAAAGAGTCTGTTTGTTTGTTTGCTTGGACGCGCTATCCTATAACTACTTGTCCGATTTGAAAAATCATTTCAGTGTTAGATAGCCCATTTATAGAGAAAGGCTATATAACAGTAACCATAAACGCGGATAAAACCGCGAGCACAGCTAGTTAAGAATAAATGTCTGCAACGCAATTGTTAAATTTTGCGACATTCTTGAAGTGCGGATGAAATACAATCTTTTTCATACATTTGACCCGCACTCACTCCGTGTCGCGAAGTACCTTATCAATTTCACTTTCTAGAAGTAGGTTATCGCTATCGACAATGTTATTATTGTATTCTATTTGATCGTAATATTCTTATCCAAGTCTGCATACCTGTCTGCCTGTGACGCACCGTTTCCTATGACCTCTAGATACAACGACAGTCGACACACCCTCATAAGTTGCAGTTATCAGGTGATTATTGATGCACTTGCACCACAGACTCTTATCTGGTATAATATAAACAATAAACAATGCATTTGTGTATTGAAAACATTATGCATGAAGTTCCTGATACAAAACAATGCACTTATAAAACATAGATACAACATGTGATTTGTGGATGAATCATCATGACAGATAAAAACTGACTTAAAAACCTAGAAGAATATTTATCAGGATTCCTTTTTCAAGATTTGGTCGGAATTCCACCCTAGCTGCGTTCACTTATAGTGCTTCTACGAAAATATCTAGGTAATTTATTAGGCGCATTTATCGGTAATGTATATAAAAGCCTTTATAATTATCCACTAGTTTTAGTTTTAATTGGCTCGATGGCGCATTCGGTAGTGACCCTGCCCCATGCGCCAAGAATTGTGGATTCGAGTTCGATTAATATCCAATATTTAAGTATATATTTGTAATACCACTGTTGATTATGATATCCGTAACACCACTTGTGTTACCACTTAGCTATCAATGTATGTGATATTTTATATTATTTATTATTCTTAATAATTGAAAAATATCGTCATTTATATTTATATTTGTATAAGCATAGATAATCACATCTAAGTCTAGTCTAGTAAGTAAATAAGTATTTCAGAAATATTGATAAAAAAAGTTGACAATCGCCCAAAAAGGGGTTATTGACCCCAGCTAAAATTCTATCGGTTATAGGTATCCTTTAGAGAATTAGTTGTTTACCAACTAATTTACAATAGTATCAGCAATATCGCCATTTTGGATTTACCGAAACATTATTATTATGTCTGAGACGGCCAAATGCGTACTTACTAAAAATTTCATAAGTATATACCATATCTTTATTATTTTAACATGTAAATTTGATTAACACGTCAAAAAGGATTATTTGCAAATCTCTTTAGGTACAGACTAATTATTCTAATTTAATTATCAGGTCACACCGTCCAGGGTGTTGACGCCAAAATACTGATAATGTTAAATAGATAACGCAATACGCTTCAGTTTTTGACGATAATAAATGGGTATGTTTGCACTTGAATCTAGAAAGGTAAATATACCTATAATTTGCTTGTAGGTGTGTTTCACATGCAAGCCTTTTATTTTAACTTTTTAAAATTGTAAATACAGACGGTATCGCGTCAGCAGCACTTGGTAGCCCTTATGTACAAAGTTCAAACTAACTAAACTTCACACACCACTTCCCTAGCGGAGTAGGCAGAGAGTGTGTAGGAAACATATAAAATGCCCACGGACTAGTAAAAAAAGAAGGACTCCGCGCCACTAACTAGACATTGAAGCTCCTCAGGTGCTCCAACCTGACACGCAACTTACGTCACACATTAACATAATAAACGCTCCAAATGACAGATATCCGAATACTGGTATCCATAAGTATCCCACTCACATATGCATAAACGTGGCTTCACACTATATTATGACAGCGTGGAGTCCTTCTTTTTTTATTAGTCCGTGGAAATGCCATACATTTTATTCCGACAGTTGCTCTGGCATGTTATGAGGCTCCCCTATGTCCCTAGCGCAAATAGTGGTGGTTTGAACCTAAATAGTTATATATACCCTCTTGAGTTAGCTAACAATGCCTAGTTTTGAGTAGGTATAACCTTTAATTTGTAAATGCAATCATTTTAATCAGAGTAGATATGCAGAGTCATTTCTAGTATATACAAAAACCGAAACACGGGTCAAATATTTTCATTTAAAGATAAAAAATATGTATAAGTATAATGGTACCTATCTCAAAAACACAACAGTATTAAGCTTTTTGTATCGCCTCGTTGATCTCCGGCGAGTATAGTATAGTTTTGCACTAATTAGGTACGACGTTTGGTTCCTCTGTGCTTCCTATTCTTGTATGGTGGCACAGGGAACACGTTAGAAGTGTAAACATTTTATCGCTGTTTTGGTAACTAACTAAATGTCGGTTAATTTCATCCTTATAGCCAAAAAAATAACATGGTAATTCTAAAAAACAAATGCTTTGGACCATAAAGCTCAAGGCTTTTGAATGATTCAGGTAAAGTAGTCCAATTCGATTGTTATTGCTTGACACTCAATCAATACATTTCCCAAAAGTGAGTAGGTATTATAATACCTCTTCAAAGTATATTGAAGCACATAGATAGGTATAACAAAATAAAATGTTGTACATTACAATCCCGTAATAATATAAAAAATGTATTAAAAGTACATTGACGATATTTTCAATAGTCCCCACCTCTTTTTCCGTTCACACCCACTTTAAGCCTCAAGTAAACAAAACAATATTAACAGTATTAAGTCAATAACAGTCATTGACCTTTGAATACTACTTTATAGTACGAGTACATCGCGTCGCATACGCATACAAATTTAACTTTTATGCCAACCATGATAAGAGCAGTAATTACGTAATTTGGTGGTCAAACCGTGGTCCCAATGCAATATTATTGCGTGATATTATGTACTCGCTAATATATGTACGGTTGTTCGAGAATATACTGGTGTCTAATTGAGCGTATGCGCAAATTGCTCCATTAATATTCAGTAAGGAACAAATAGATATAGTACTTCGATACAGTAATCGATTTAACTCGTTTTAACTTAAATTTTAGTAGCTTTTTCTATATGTATCCTGCCATTCACTTGCACACTGGCAATTAATAAAACAATAAACGAATTGAAGTAAATTACTCGGTTTGTTAATTATATAAAATCGAAGCTCAAAAAAGATAATTACGTCTTTATCCAATTTGGTTTGTTCTAGATCTTTAAATACACAGATAATTAATACAATACTTACCAGTAAATTAAGTGCTATCCTTAAGATAATAAATAATAATTCATTTTTAACAGTACGATATTACTTATCAATATTTCATTTTGTATTCTTACGTAAGTAATACATATGTACGTGGAGTCGTTTAAGCTAAATACATTTGCTCCGTGGATCAAGCAATATTGTTTGATTGCCAACAAACTGTACAATATCGATACGAGTAATAAAAGAAGCTCTGACGTTGCTAACTGAAACTCTAAATTATTTACTCTTTATATCTCTTAAAGGTTGAGGAAAACATAATTTAGCATTATCATCATCTTCCTAGCATTATCGCGCTCCTCCTCCCCCGGGACCCGCTTATACTATATTCCATATCATACAAGTCGGCTACATATTATATTGAAGCGACTGCCAACATTCCTTCGTAATCCCTAATTAGGGCAACGATATAAATTGCGTATAGTTATTTATATTTACCTGTAGGTACATAATTTCCACGTAATTTTTCACCAACGAGATCTGCTATAAATACGTATTAAATAAACCCATATTTTAAAACTTTAGAGGTGCCTTCTGTTTGAATAAACCCACGTCACATGTGAGTCTGTGAGAGTTTGTTTCCTTACCATTGAGCTACCATCATTTGCCTTTGTTTCCTTAAATCAGTTCAAATAAAATCCACACGCATTAAACGATATCAAACGCTTACCATCGAAACAAAGAAGTTTTAATTTGTTTTAATTCGCGGTCAGCATTTCCTGGTAAGAAGCATTATAATTCACCCAACTCTAATTCAAGGCAATCGAAAATTAAGACGGTATGCTAATAACGAAACAATTAACGCCGTTTGAAGGAACGTAACCCTATTATGTCAATACAATATATATTAGCCTCTATAGCCCTCCTCGATAAATGGTCTATTCAATTCAAAATGTTTGTCCCATATTGGTCTGGGACTTGGCCCATGTTAATCTGGGACAAAAAAAAGAATGTGCCAACTGTGGTTCTTACCTAGCATGTCGTAAAAGGCGACTAATGGTTTACGGGCTTTTGGGTACGTGACTGAGTAGGCGACGAGCTAGCCACTTGGCACTCCTTTTTCACAGCTTTCCATCCAACCCAGCCCACTGTCGCATGTTGGTCTGGGACTTAAAAGAATATGCCAACTGTGGTTCTTGCCTAGCTTGTCGTAAAAGGCGACTAGTGGTGTATCGGGTTATGGGTGTATGATTGTGTAGGCGACAGGTTAGCCGCTTGTCACTGCATTTTCACAATTTTCCATCTAACCCAGCCGGGCTTTATTTTTGGCTGAATGTGGTTGAAGGGGCATGCTGCCCCTTTGACTCTGCCTACCCCTTCGGGGATTATGTATGTATCAATAGATAATAATAAACAGACATATGAAATCGGTAGGTATATTATTATTATAAAGTTAATTAACTTGGGTGGTACTCCAAAAACGGCTGGGAACCTATGGTCTAAGCGAACCCCGACAAGGAACGACGTAGGATTTACGGAATTTTTTAATCGAAATTATTAAATCATATTTAAAAATGTTTATTTTTAAGAAAAAAAGAAAGAAAAAGTATAGGTACTTTATCTTTCTTTTTTTCTTAACAATCTTAATAGGTACTTACACAAAAAATATAAGAAAGAGTTTCGTTTTATATTATAATCTGTACTACAAAAGAAAACAATACTAAAATCATTTATAGAGGCAGATAAGTAAATATTTGATTTATAGATTATCTCCCTGGATATACTTCTTTCAATAATATCTTAATTATAATCGTTACTACTTAGCTATAAAATATTGCATTTTTGACTACTCATTATACATAATCTAAAATAATATTAACAAAATTAGCTAGGTAACTAATTAAACTTCACGCCACTTCCCTAGCGGTATGCAGAGATAACCGAGCAAAAATATTTTTTAGTGCTAGTAGGCGTTATTTTATTTAATTGAAACGGATTTTCAACCGTAGCCGAACATATATTTTTTTACTAAAAGTGTTGACATAACCAAAAAAATTTTAAATTAAAGGAATATATTAATTTTATCGTTGACATAATGAAACAGTACGAAAAACAAAACTACAAATGAATGTTAATCGATTTTACAAGTCCGGTTAGTTAATTAGTACTTAATTGTTAAATTGTGTTTCTACACGGACTAGTGTCTTATTTGCTGTCATGGAGCATATAACCGGTAGACTAGTTATGTAATTAATTGTCCTTCCTCAATAATCTTCCTTTCTATTGGCAAAAACCTGATAGAAATCCGAACAAAACTTTCTGAGGTTTTCCCAAACAAACACATAGGAAGAGAACTTTACTAAACACAGTTTTTAAACTTAAACTTATTTAAATCTGGATAAATATACCAGACTTGATAAGATGACGAAGAAGTGGTTACAACTGGGAATAAGGAGGTATATTCATTAGACATAAAAAAAAATATTATACAGACAGACGAATTGAGAACCTCCTCCTTTTTTGAAGTCGGTTGAAAAGGAGAGCCTAAAGAGAGCAGGGCCGTGTCCATCTGAAAATAATCTAGTGCCTATCCCAGAACATTTATTAGCCATAGAGTTCATGAATATGGGCAGAAATCTAAAGAACAAAATTGACGAAAGTAGAGAATAATAATGAAACAACATTATATTGTAGAGCCAAGACGGTCCATGTTACAGCAAAATTGTACCACTGCTTCGTCAGCATAACGCCACAAAAGAGAAATTAAACCAGTTTAAATATTAAGTTTAAATTGAATTCCAAAAATTTGTGATCGAGATACGTTTTCCCTTGCCTTGACTTCCTTAACTACCAATAAATATAACCGTTAAATATAATTAAGTTAGATAGACGAACGTTAATGAATTTTGTCTTCTCAAACGGTACAGGGCACACCTGATTCAACCAAATTTATATATACCTACTGTCTTCTTCTACTAATATATAAAGCTGAAGGAGAAGCTGAAGAGTTTGTTTGTTTGGTTGAACGCGCTGAGCTTACGAACTATTGGTCCGAATCGCAAAATCATTTTTGTGTTGAAAAGTCCATTTACCGAGGAAGGCTATAGGCTATATACCTACTATCACGCTCATCTATACTTATAATAAATCTGTAGAGAGGTCAATTCTGTACATGAAATATATTTTCAAAATCAGGGGGTGATTAGTGATCGATACTGATGCCAAAAATGCAATCAGTAAAATTTTTGTCTGTCTGTCTGTCTGTCTGTCTGTCTGTCCGTCCGTCTGTATGTTCCTTATAGAAACAAAAACTACTCGACGGATTTTAACGAAACTTAGTACAATTATTCTTCATACTTCTGGGCAGGTTATAGTATACTTTTCATCACGCTACAATCAATAGGAGCAGAGTAGTGAAGGGAAATGTTAGGAAAACGGGAGAAGTTACTCCATTTTTTAAGCTTCCGTCGCATGTGCAGCCTTAATGGTTAACGTTACATAGAAATCATGTATGTCGGAAATAGTCTTTATAATATTAACCATAAACGCGGGTGACACCGCTGGCACAGCTAGTTAACCATAAACGCGGGTGAAGCCGCGGGCATTAATTCATAACAAAACACGGCTCGCGGAGAGCGAGTATTGCGAATGTGCTTGTCTGCTCGTTACGAAACCGGTCGGCCAGCTAGCGGCTCCGAGTTCACGCAAGGTCGGCCAAAGTCCGATTTTTGATTTGCGCATTCCTAGCCGACCCGCTGTGTAACGACAAAACAGGTGTGACCGCAACTTTTCGTCCGGTGGACCTATTTACATAAAGACCTTTCGTCAGCTAGTCGGTTATTCGTGTAAGTAAAATATGAATCACATCAAAACTATTGTTAAGATCACAGACTAGTAAAAAAAGAAGGACTCCACGCTGTCATACTAAACGTTAAGCCACGTTTATGCATGTGTGGGTGAGATACTTGTGGATACCAGATATCGGATATTTGTCAGTGGGAGCACTGATTATGTCAATGTGTGACGTAAGTTGCATGTCAAGGTGGAGCACCTGGGGAGCTTCAATGTCTAGTTAGTGGCGCGGAGTCCTTCTTTTTTTACTAGTCCGTGTTAGAGATAAGCGATAATAATTATGCCGGGATAATACGCCTTTACTTTCAGTGACGACTATGGATCTTAATCGTGAGAAATAAAAATCAAAAGAAACATTTTTAAACTAAAATGCTAAAACTGAAATGCTTTAGGATAATACATTACTAGCTACTAGCTATACAGCAAGAATCGTTCTGTGATAGACTATATCGAGAGGCCTGAGAGATTTACAAATTTCCCCGGATCGAAAAATATGCTAGGTCCGATCTTAGTGTCGAAACTTTTTTCGTACCAATTTTCATCAGAAACGGTCAAGCGGTTTAGAAAACTGAGTTATATATAACTTAAACCTGGGAACAGAAAAAAAAAAATTTCGAAAGCCAAAGTATTATTAACTATTTTGCAACGTCATACAAAATTGACTTTACCTAAACAGCGGTCGAAGTCAATGATAACATAAATAAGCTGAACGATTTAATTTAATATTCATAAATTATTCGGATGCCCAAGTATTCAGAAAGTAATTTGAATTTAATTTAACTCAAAATATAAAAATTTAATCAAACATTGAACAAAGTTGTGTATAGGTCAATAAACTAATCAAATTTTTTTATATGTAAAATATCATAGACTAAGAAATATATATTTATAGACATTATCTAAGTTCGTACAGATGTTCTAGAAGTCATACTTTATTAAACATTGCAGTATGACTTCATTTTAGAAAGGGCTTTTACACGGAACTTAACAGCTTATTCGTATGACCATCATTCGTAAGAACTATAAATAGAAGTACAAAACGCGCCAGAACAACTTAGAAAGCAATTTTGTGTTGCTGGTGCATCAGATATCTTCAAGAGCTTATACAAAATCATAGAACCTTATTGCACTACAAATAAAAGTTTCTTTTCAATGAAACGTAGGAGAAATGGAACCATAACAAAGCTAAGTTGTACAGGTTTTGCTGTGAGCTCTGGTTGCAAAGCGAATCGTAGACGACCTGCGAAACGGCTTTCACATTTGCCTTGTCGCTAAAAGAAAATCATACATATATACTATCATGCCAGCAACCCGAAGGGGCAGCAACCCGAAGGGGTTGGCAAACAGAGACAAAGTAGGCAAGCTTATTTAACAACGTTTAGCCAAAAATAAAATTGGTAGGAAAATCTAAAAAAGGCACGACAAGTAGTATGCTCGTCGCCTTCATTAATTACAAACTAATACCTACCTAATATATGTATGTTGGTCTGGGATGCTGTTAGATAGCCAAATACTTATGTATTTATTATGTCTTCTCACGGAAAACTTTTCAAACCCATTGAGCATTATGCTCAAGAATGTTAGAGCTGCGAAAAATAAATAAAAAAATAATATAAGTACCTACAGTATAGTTTACTATAGGTACCTACGTCAAATTTTAGAACAGAAAATTCACAACACAAATACACAATGAATGTGTAAAATATTATTATGTGATGCAAAATATGACCTTGAAATCGGCAATGAAGACCAATATTACAAACATACAAGACAACAAATTCATTTAAATTAGCAATATGTGTGCGTATTATAGGCTCAAGGCTTTCGCAAACATTAAAACAACAAATAGATCCGCACTAAATATTCTGAGCACAAAATTCTGTTTATAACTTAAACCGGTAATGTTATTTTTAAGCCAGTTATTAAAGTTGTTTACGATTTTTTAATGAATTCCACAAATTTCTATACATTCGATGTTCGCTTGCTTCTCAATCCTATTGAAAAAAAATGCAGTGTTTGGCAAGTAACATGCTTTAAGAAAAAATGTGAAATGCTCTCAAGATTCCTGGGCTCCTATTTCGATTTTGATTGAAGATTACTTCTCAAATTAGAGGCACATTCAACACTTAGTCAAAACCGCAGCAATAATTAACATCAAGTTAGTGCAGTGTATTCTATGCCTAGCATGTCGTAAAAGGCGACTAATGGTATATCGGGCTTTGGAAGTAGGCGAATCGAATGTCCCTGGCTGCCCCTTTGTCTCTGCACACCCCTTCGGGGATTAGGTACCTACTGGCTTGATGTTTTGTACGTATGTGAGTGCAGCAGACCGCCGCAATGAGGGCTAATGTTACTGTTCATGTTTATGTACAATAGTATATAAAAGGGGTTTGCGAATAAAAAAATCCGCTTCCTTTTAAATATGAGTAGGTAGTCTGGTGGAAAACATCTGCTCTTATTTGAATCCGCATTGAATTAATTAATCATTGGGTAAACTGAACTTATCAGCATGACTACCTATCGTTCACACGTGACCCAAATTTAAATAATCAGAAATAGGTAAAACATATATCTTTATTATCTCTAATCTACTTAAGTAAGTTTTATCTACCAACAAGGATCCGTGGGTGTTTATCGCAGATTAAAAGTGGCAAAAAATTATCTGAGACGGATAAGTGATAGGATTTCCAGATAAAAGTAGTACGCCTTAGAAGTACTGGAATTTTCTGCATTTTCTACAATTATTGCTAAGTCATTTGATGGAGGTTTGTACCCGAGTTAATGACGGTATCATTATGTATGTAACATATTATTCCGATCCAACATGGTCCGCCCAACACAGAGCCAGAAAATTACTCCCAAATTAAGTTCCTACGTCATGTCACATTATGAGAACGTTCTGGTTGCGCACTGCGCAGTTGTCACAATGATTTGTGTGATTTGAAGTAAACATACACTCGAGATTCACAAGAGCTTCATTAAATCAAATCAAAATGGAAAATTTATTCGCAGTAAAAAATACATCATTAAATATTAGTTATGGGAGCAGCTAGGTTTTATTCGTCGTAAGTTCCGATGGCTTCTGACGGTAAGATATAAGTAAATAGCCTTAATCATCACCGTTGGCACATTTATTCCTCTACCAAAATTTAATAGCACTCCAATCGTATCAACTGTAAGTAATTTTAAATCGTTACCTACATCATTACCAATATATTTATCGAAACTAACCGTACCTTAATGAAACTATCTATATTTTCTTTCAATTAACCTGTCTACAATTTTAATGAACTTGTTAATATATTAATTGAGTTTATCTATTACCATAATTAACTTATGCCTTCCGAAGTTCATCTTATGTTTCACAAACGGAAAGGTTTATCGTAGGTTCCCAACCTTTTTTGGATTACCTTTATAAGAAAAACAAAACATCCAACGCCCCCTTTTACATAATACACCAATTTCATATGTCTGTTTATTAAGTACTATCTATTAATAATAACAAATTAAATTAGTTATCTCTCTGTAATCATGAAAGTCGATGTTTATCGACGATCACGAGTCGTGGCTGAGCGATAAACATCTTAGACGGGTAGATACAATGTTTTTTCCTTAAAATAGAAGCAAGTATTTTATTATGTATACATTTCTATTTAGGTTACTACCTTTACCTTACGCCGCAACCGTCCCCTTAACTATCATAATGCCCCCATGTGCCTTTTGGGACCGCTATTGCCCCCTCGTAAGTCTCCGGCGCCCACTAGGGGCCACCGCCACCGTTGGGAACCTATGGTTTATAGCTTAAGGGCTGGATGTTGTCATAATTTATACCGGATAGGAAAGCATCAGCCCGGCAAGTAAATAGATGGAAAGATATAATGGGGTCTACATTGTAGTATGTTTAATATCAATAGGTACGCCAGACCTTACCGCTTATACCTTTAAAACTGTATTTCGATGTGAAATAAAAAAAAAAACGAAGTCACGAATAGTGGGCGCAGCTAAGCGTTGAAAATTAGGCCCCTTGTCCTATGCTATTCCTATATAAGACGAAGGTATACCTGTACAGGAGCCTCATAAAAAAATAAACATCTAGAAAGTCATAGCTTTGATTTTATGCCCAAAGCATGGTTGTGGGCTATATTTGGACCTTCAGAACTGGTACTTAAAGAAGGCCATCAGAAAGGATGTAACTTTGTCTCCGTCTCAAATCCATTAATCTTCATTGCGCACTGGCATTACTATTATGTTCCTACATTTAGTTATTAATTATACATATCGACGCTTAAGAACCAAGACCATCTAACAAAAGTCGACTTCACAGGAGAAGGAAAAATCGTTTAATTTTTTTTCTTTAAACAATTTCATTATTTTTATATCTGAACATTTACTAGATTGGCATTGGAAACAACGTGTTTACATTAAAAGACGCAAATCGTACAACTATTATAATATCTACTAGCTGTGCCAGCGGTGTCACCCGCGTTTATGGTTAATATTATAAAGACTATTTCCGTCGTACATGATTTCTATGTAACTTTAACCATTAAGGCTGCACACGCGACGGAAGCTTAAAAAATGGAGTAATTCTCCCTTTTTCCCAACATTTCCCTTCACTACTCTGCTCCTATTGATTGTAGCGTGATGAAAAGTATACTATAACCTGTCCAGGAGTATGAAGAATAATTGTACCAAGTTTCGTTAAAATCCGTCGAGTAGTTTTTGTTTCAATAAGGAACATACAGACAGACAGACAGACAGACAGACAGACAGACAGACAGACAAAAATTTTTCTGATTGCATTTTTGGCATCAGTATCGATCACTAATCACCCCCTGATAGTTATTTGAAAATATATTTCATGTACAGAATTGACCTCTCTACAGATTTATTATAATAATAATATCTATTATTATCCGAGATATGGAACAGGCTTTTGCGGTAGAATTCCATATTTCGCTTACCTCTAATGGCATGACAATTACATAACCACGGTGCATGACTAAGTAATATAGGTTGTGCGGTTAAACACCGATGGAACAGTACATAGTCATTAGCTGATACCTCTTATATTCTTATAATAAGTAAGTAGAAAGACAAGATAAGAACGGTAGCTCAATGGTAAGGACACGCGCTCATAACCGAGAAGTACGGGTTCAAACCGGAGCACGTACCTCTAGATTTTTAGTGAAAACATCGCGATGAAACCAGCAAATTCAAACATCTTTGTATTTGTAACCATGATTTAAAAATTGTCTGGTTCCCCTCTTTTAGGGTTACGAAGGTCAGATCGGCAGTCGCTTCAATGTAATTACCAGACTTGCTAAATCCTGGATCATAGTTTAAGCGGATCCCGTCTAAACACGGGACATAACGCTAGAAGGATGAAAGACAAGATGGGTACAAAATGTATATTCAAGATATAAAAAAAATAGAGGATTGGTGATAAACCCCCCTACAAATGTTTGTCTAGTTTTATTATCTGTATAGGAACTTATTTCCGAGCTCCGCCAAAACTACAGCATACTAGTTGTACGTAGTATATTATTATTCAGTGATACTAGGTATTCCGAATACCTACCTATATAGAGATGATTTACGGTGTTTATTCTAAAACTGTGCCTTTATTAATTCTAGTTCAAAGACAATCTTAGACAATAAAGACTCCTTGTTCAACTATTTCCTGTCTTTTATTTCATAATAAATATAATGTCCGTCCTTTCATAGCCCAGCTTTTAATGATGATTCTATCAAACATTCACATGGACCCGCTGGGAAAAAAATGAATTTTATTTTTAATGTCGTGGACCCGTTGGGAATAAAAGTATAAACTTAGATTTTTTGGAAACAATAGAGGCGTGGACCTTCGGGAGTAAGCCAGCCATTGGTTTATAATTTAGTGCATTGCTTTACTTTAAATATGCGCATAATACGACGCCAGCATAGTGACGGGTTTAGATAGTGTGGTTATAAGTATGTAAGTACATGTGTCATCGCAACTTGTTCTACTCAACAAAGAATAGACGAACATAATACCTATAAAGATTATGACGGTAGGGTTTAAAAATAATTTATGTCAATAGTTTATGTCGACATCCTTATGGTGTTCATAAGAATATATATTTTTTGTTGTTGTTTACTCGTAAATTTGTGTTGTGGCTATGAATAATAATAATAATAATAAATGGCAGCTAGTTGGGGGGCCCACAATTTGGATTAACAAGCGGCGAGTCACCGTCTGCCAACTTAATATATTTGTGAGAAATTTTCGAGGCAGATGTCCGGTATCTCACTCCATAGCCCAATTTCCTGTCCATAGTAGAACCTCCCTCCATAGCTCCGGTTTTTAGTTTCCCTTTTTCGCAATAGTCCTGCATCAGCCGGATGTCGCCTTTGAGTGTATGTTTTATACTGCAACTAAGGGCAACACCTGGCCGGTGTTCCATCACACATTTAGATCGAACTCTCAAAAGGCCTCTACATGTTGGACCCATGTCCCCATGCAAGCCTCAAAGGCCCGGGCTTGTCCCGTGATTGTGCCGAGAGACATAATAATAATAATAGTAATGACTAGTAATATTTTCGCTTAGACATAAACTTTTTAAATTAAAATAAAGGATACTTGCAACAAAACAATGCAATGACAAACTAAAAAAAACACTTTAAAAAAATGTAGACAATACCATACGTAATATTGATCAACTTCTTGGTTTCTGAATTATTTAAATAATCTAATTTCTCATCAAACATCCGATAAAATATTTACTTATACATAGTATAAGTAAATAGGTATATGTTGTTTAGAGTAACTATGTATTATATGATATTTACGCGATTAGTTTACTCAATTATGCATTTGAGTTTATATGTATGTATGTATAAGTATAATTAATTTAAGTATTTTATCATCATCCTTATTTTTGTATTTATTAGTATGATTTACTGCACCTACCCCTCTCTTTTCAGTAGCTTATAACCTTTAGGTGGATGAACCACCTGAAGGTTGTTTGGAAGAGATTGCTTTGAGCGATAAGACCACCTGAATTGTATTGTATTTGGCTGTATTCTTAATACTGTTTTTCTTTTTCGTGCAATAAAGAATATCTATCTATCTATCTATACTTTTACAACAACCATCTTGTCTCGTTCTGGGGATCAAACTACCACCCTTGCGGTCAACCAACTGCCTAACATCAACGGAACGGGGCTGTCATATCTGTGTAAATATTGCATTTGTAAACATTTGCGTATTTCTGACCGGCCGCTTGGTCTAGTAATTAGAAACACCAACTACGAAAGCAAAGATTGCAACAAAAACATGACGACTGACGCTTCTCCTCTCGCTAGCGATATGTCCCTAATGTCGTGGGCGTCCGCTTATTCGACCATAACCCTGGATTAAGCGAGTCTTAAGATTGTTAAATTAAATAATAAATAAATAAAAACCAGACTACATCACATATATTGATCTGACTCCGAGGTAAGTAGCTTAAGCACTTGTGTTACAGATATCAGAATCAACAGTGGTATTACATATACATACTAAAATATTGGATATTCACACCCAGATACAGAACAACCACAAGTATTTATCATACGAATGTTTGTCCCGGGTGGGACTCGAACCGACAACTCTTGGCGCATGGGGTCCCTACCCGACTACTAACTAACTACCGAATAAGCCATCGAGCCAGTCAAATTTATTAAGCCAACCATTTGAGTTTCGTAGAAACTTGAAGGACAATTAATTAGATAACTATGGAACACCTACTTGCTATCATCGCTCTTCGAAGACAAGGCTCTTCAAAACAAACAGTACAATATATTTTCCAATATACATAAACATGATTAAGATCAATATACTTGCGTATAAAAGAAAAACAACAAAAACATGTTCTATTTACAAGGAAAACAAATATAATCTCTCTGTGCGGATAGCGTAAACTTATATGTATGGAAACGTCTGGAAAACCGCTACAAGTCGGACCCCTAATAAGGCCCACTCGATGTCAACACCGAGTAACGACCTGCGCCTGCGCCTCTAGAAGGTTCGACAATCCTTGCAACAGTACCGCACTTACCTCACTTCTAAACGTTACGAACTGAGAAATTAAGCTCATTATTTCTATATTACTAAGAGTTTCATCTTGTTAAGAAAAAATCACAACTATAGCTGTTGTCGTTCTTTCTCTCATTCCTCAGTTAAGAAATAATGATAATAATTATTTGAGTTATGAAAATATATATAGTAGGTAAATAGAAATAATACACGGTAGCCATACCTTGAAATGACAGAAAAGACAAGACTAGACGAGATCCGCCACGCCTTTATTTTGAAGTAAATATTGAAACTGACTCGCTTAGATACTATGAATAAAATTGTTCGGATAAGCAGGTAATCAAACGAAATCGCCTCATAAATTATATGGTTAATACGTTGCCTTGATTAATTGTAAAAATCTAAGACACACCCAGTAAATAAACGTATGTGTATCACAGCAATGTTCTAGACTCGTCTACTAGAAGATATGTAAAAGATAATATTTATACAAGAACTGGTTTCCTTGTAACTTCGCCAACTTCAAGCTCGCTTAATGTTTGGCTTCTAACATCTCACAGATGGGCAAGATGACCACGTTATATCTAAAAAAACAACAAACTCACTTTGATTTTGCTGGCAGCAGATTTAAATTAAATTATAGTTAACATTTACAAAAGACTATCAAAAAACACATTCGCTTACAAAAAATGTCGTAATTACAACAATCTCAGGATTTTCTGTCATTTCAACAGACTCATAAAAGGAGGAGGTTTTCAATTCGAACGTATATATTTTTTGATATCACTCATAATTATGAAAAGATATTAATAAAATATGGCAGGTAGGTACTTAAATAAATCTGTTTTGCCAAGAACTCTTTTCAAATCCTTATCCCTATATGAATCTCCATCACATTACAATCCATAATGATTCAATCTAAAATATACCAATATTATATAAAAATTTAAGACGTAAATTACAAAAAGACAGGTAAAACATATTTATTTGAATAACACATGACGAATAAAATGGTAGGTACCAGAAGAAAGGTAAATTTTTATCGTCATATCTTTATTTGTTTAAAGATTAAACAAAGATCATAAATAATAAACATCATTATCGAGTCTTGTTATATAAGGTAACTTCTTAGATGCCTAATGTTGGTATCCTTAAGTGCGATATTGACTTTATCGTTCATTTGAGTAATGAATCCTAGAGGCACGTGCCACCTGCAAATATAGACAACTTGACAGGATATTAGGGATAACATTTTAAATATTTGTCACGTGTGTATGTGTGATTGAAAAGAGTAACTACCGAGTTTCTTGCCAGATTCTTCTCGGTAGATATAACATTTCGAACCGGTGGTAGAATCATATAGATGTGGCTTTACCTGTATTTGACGATTTATAAGTGTTTCCTTGAAACCTATATAAATAAAGAACATTTTATATACATACATACATTTTATAAACATTGTTCTTTTTTCTTTCTTTCATTTTAATATGGAGTATGACTTTCCATCCAGTGAGGTGCAAAGAGACGAAGTGGTGTATAGGTCTTTTAGGAACCTCCAAGTATGAGACCATTAATACTGGAAGATAATCAACGACTTTCATAAGCCGTCCTACATCAAAAGAGGTAATATACTTGATATTTTAAAGAGAATTATAAAAGAAACTCCTCCACATAAGTGCAAAATTATAAAAATGTTTTATTGAAATTATAGAAATTTTCACAATTTTCCGTCTACCCGAGCCCAGTTCTATTTTTGGTAGAATGTACTTAGAGCTTGCTGCCCCTTTGACTCTGCCTCCCCTTCGGTGATTACGGGCGTGATGTTATGTAGATAATGTATGTATGTGTTATATAATGTATTATAGAAAGTGAAGAAAAGGACTACCTACATACCAAAGTTATAAAATATTTATAACCACGTGTCGTGATGAACTTCTACCTGATGCGACCCGCCTAAGGCCACTGCATGAATGGGCTGTTCTTCCTCATTCGTCCTGCTCTCAACGCTCTCTCATATATCGCAGCCTGGCCTTATGGTAATGAATAGACAAGCCCAACATTTGTTCTCGCGAATACGAAAATATTTTACAACCTTGCTTTACTCGTTTTTCGGCTTACGTAGACTCACTTCCTACATACCAATCTATTTCTTGTTTAACACTGGCTTCCGGTGTTATACCAATATGATAGTCTTTGTTGAACAAGAATATTTTGGATTATTCCTAATTAAGTAAAAACAATAATTAATTCCTGTACGACCACCAATAGTGTTCTTTATTGTTCTGGACAGCGAACAAAAAAGGATTTTCCTCAAGATTAATCCTAGAGCACCATTAAAATTACTACCCGAAAATTAGGAGCAGATAGAGATACCAGACACATAGCAATATGACTTCCGACCTGGTGGTGATAACACAATTCTCATTCGCATTTGCAAAGAAGATTCCTTGCTGATTGCGACTACGAAAATAAGACTACAGCGAACTCGGATGTCATGCCCTTAAATACCCAAGTAACACAGATAGCAGTATAAGGTCTTAGTAACAGCAAACCCGGGAGCGATAAGCTTAAAAAGCTGTTGATTAATGTCTGAGTAAACGTGTACTCAGCTCTTATTCAAGCAAATTGGGCACACTTTTAAATGCTTTAATTTGAATAATAGCAATATAAAATCTGAGTAGTAGCAATGTAATTGTCCACATAGCTTAATAACGTCTGAAAAACGGCAGTCGTTACTTATACACAGATGTTTTATCATGTTTATTCAGATAAATATTTGTGGCTGTGATATTCAAAAACTACTCAGCTATAAGCACATTTGTACCACACTATTTCAAACAAAATGTGTGTTTCCTTCAAGAAATTGTTGACATCATTAATATTTATTAGGATATTAATGTGGACGGAATGAATACTTGGAATTGTTAAGTAATTTTTAAAAATACGAGTTTTAGCTATTATACAAGTGAAATAATATTGCGCAAGTAATTTTGTCGTCAATAACGTATGTCCTGTAACTATTGGTTTTACGCGCCGCTTCAATATCGAAGTTTAATGATAGAAATAAGTTAATGTACAAGACAGAAATAAGGCAAAAAAAAACTTTTAGCGTAATTCCTTATTTTAGTGTTTTAAAAGTAATAATTAGTTTATGTATAATACTCGAATTTGTATCTGAATTAATAAAACACAGCATTTGATAGCAAAAACAATTCCAAAAAGATTTTTTTTTGAGGTTATAATGGCGATTCCTATAAATCTGATTATTAGCTGCTCACGGAGCTGTTTTACCGAGCTGCTGCTGAATAATAGTTTTGACTCGTCACATATTAAGCCTTTATTTGGCAAAGCGCGGTATGGCGGAATAATTTCTGAATAACAGTTGAGTATTTGTTCACATGTTTTATTAAACAGCTTATTAGGGTTCAAAACAGAACAATCAAAAACTAGAATTTCGTGGAAAAATGATTAGGTGATCGATCGAACTTTATTATTTAACTATTATATAATGCAATCATTTCACTTAAATAAAAAAAAAATAATTAAGCAAATGAATTAAAGCTATTTAGGTATACCAATCTAACGTAAAAAGGATGTAAAATATTTTTTTTATTTTGTTTTCTTTAGAAAAAAAGCTGTGGTAATCATGTTTTTTTTTTTCAACTTACGTACCTATGTCTAGTTTGAGTAAACTACTCGTATGTACTGCATACCTTATTAAAATGCTAAAAAGGGAAAAGAATCGAGGTCTCTTTTGGTTCCCCATCTATTCTAATGATAATGTAGCAATTTTTCATTGTCTGAAAGCAAACGCATATTATACCTACACTAGCTGTGCCAGCGGTGTCACCCGCGTTTATGGTTAATATTATATAGACTGTTTCCGTCATACATGATGTCTATGTAACTTTAATCATTAAGGCTGCACACGCGACGGAAGCTTAAAAATGGAGTAACTTCTCCCGTTTTCCCAACATTTCCCGTCACTACTCTGCTCCTATTGATTGTAGCGTGATGAAAAGTATACTATCTGCCCAGGAGTATGAAGAATAATTGTACCAAGTTTCGTTAAAATTCGTCGAGTAGTCTTTGTTTCTAAAAGGAACATACAGACAGACAGACAGACAAAAATTTTACTGATTGCATTTTTGGCATCAGTATCGATCACTAATCACCCCCTGATAGTTATTTTGAAAATATATTTCATGTACAGAATTGACCTCTCTACAGATTTATTATAAGTATAGATAAACGGAAACCTAAAACAAAATTAAACCTAGCTAGATAGATTAATTGCCCCCGAAACCCCCTACATACTAAATTTTATGAAAATTCTTGGAGCCGTTTTCGACATTCAGATTACAATATAGATAGGTATACAATAGTTTTTTTATTTAAAGATACGTATTAATAATATCATAATGACACATAATTTGAGTATACTATACAAATTCAAAACCTCGGACACAACAAAAGGTAGATTTATACTACCGCATTGAATGTACTACAAATACAAAACGCTAGAATAAAATGATTCGGACCGCGCATATTTTTGAATTCGTTAATATTCTCATCTGATTCATCTCCACTAGATGTGTAATCATCGTCACCCACACAGTCTGTATATGAAATTGCGGGTACGGAACACTCTTCTACGTACGATCGCACTTGACTGTTAAGGTTAGCTTGACCGCTTTCTTCCACAGCTAGTTTACTAAACACTATGCTGCCTACGCCCAACTTACAACAACTAACGTTTAATAAATATCTACAAATAAAGCAATATTCAGCATTCTTCTGTGTAAATACTGTTTAACTCACTTTAAAACTGCTAGTTTCGGTATAAGAATAGAAGTATGTGTAAGAGAGTTATAAACTATGTCTACATTTCTTTTATACCAATATAAGCTTAATTAGAACCCAGAAAATACTTTTTATCAGCAGCTGAATAATTCGCAAAATAAAGAACCTTATAAGATTTCAAAATAATATTAAAGCTGTTATTCAGATACAAGCATTTTAAAACCGAATTTTAACACTATTATTCAGCATCTAGTTGCTGAGGGTACTTTATACAGAATATAGCATTTTTAACAGCAATAAGCTTAATAATGTTTGTATAATAGTATTGTACATTACGTTTATTCAGCTTGTTATCTTTTAGCTTACTGTTATGCAAATTAAAGCTATGTGAAACTCTGTAAGCTTAGAAACGTTTGTGTAATATTGAGAATAAAAGTTATTACTAAGCCTTAAGAAAGAAGCCGAAATTATACAAATTTTACTAAGCTTAAAAAATTATAATAGCCGTAATACAACGTTAGTCAGAATTTAGCTATTTCCTTAACTGTAACACAAATGTTACGTAACTATTAACTGTGTTATGAGTCGCATTAGTACTGTTATCATGCTTGTGTGTTACTTGGGTAGGAACAACACGCTAAGAATGTATAAGAATACAAGAATACCTACTACTCGCAATGTTATTTACCCCCGTGGGATCTACATGGATAAGATTTCACATCAAACTATCACAGCACCACAGCTAGATGTATGGTAGTCTCAATACACTATGTGACATAAACCTGGAAAAGAGGTTAGAGCCTAACAATAGGTTGAAGGTAGAACCAAAGCCTATCACATACGTTTGTGTAGATACAGTTAGAGGTATATTATACATACGAATAGTGTTGCCAGGCGTCCGGATAAAGCCGGACATAGTCAGGCTTTTTGATTGCGTGTCCGGCCAAAACAAGTGGTGTCCGCTTGTCCGGCTTTTATTAGGCTTTCTACATTTCGCAAACGAGTTAGCGCCGAGCGTGGCCGAGCGCAGGCGAGTGGACTATCGATCGCTCCCGCAGTCCGTCAATAAATAAATAAATAAATAAATATCCGACTACATCACATACATTGATCTGACTCCGAGGTAAGTAGCTTAAGCACTTGTGTTACGGATATCAGAAACAACAGTGGTATTACAAATATATACTTAAATATTGGATATTAACACCCAGACACAGAACAAACACAAGTATTCATCATACGAATGTTTGTCCTGGGTGGGAATCGAACCCACAACTCTTGGCGCATGGGGCAGGGTCACTACCAAATGCGCCATCGAGCTAGTCGCCATCGAGCCTTTTTACCCTTATGTCGGGCTAAACTGGCTAGTCTGTCCGGCTATTAAGTTGGGCGACCTGGCAACCCTAGATATGAGTAGGGATGGCAATCTGAGATCGATTAATCGAAAAATCGATTTTTCAAGCTAAAAAAATCGATTTTTTAAATCGATATTTAGTACTGGATCGATTCATTGGATCGATACATCACCCTTTAGAATCGACATTCGATTTTTTCTGTTTTGGTATAAACCATACAATTAGTTGAAGGTGCCCGTAGTACTAGAGTTCTCCCGGTTAACTACTCAAAAACTCGCGAGATGGCTGTCTGTTTAGTCTCCTTCGCCTAACTTCTTTTTAATAAAAAAAAATTGAGTTTATAATTGTGGATTGGATCCTAGCACACTTGACAGACTGTTGTTTTTAAAAAGTTTAGACATATGGGAAATATAAGCTAAATTATCTAATTCCTTTATGACCAAATGGAAATAAATGCCTCGTTTTCTACTTAATCAGAATCTTTGATATGGTGATAAAAATAATTGTTATAATCGAATTCCCTGATTAAAAGATCGTTAATTATAACAAATAAATTTATTATAATGAATTGTCGTTAATCATAATAAAATTTAAAACCAGACAAATGTCTTGTTTTTAATCTTATTTATTTATACTTATATTGTAAAAGCGAATTTGAAAAAAGATCGATTTTTTGGAAATCGATCTTTTAGACCTCGATTTTTTTGTGGATCGATTTATCAGGTCACGATTCGAATCGATTAGAAAATCGATCTTTTTCGGCGAGAATCGACATCCCTAGATATGAGTACATCCCCTGCAAACTCTGGAACTCATTGCAACATAATAAATACTCAAGTGTAGGTAACATTTCATAGATTTTAAGATATAGATACTGTATGATAGATATATCGTGAATAAAACAATAGTCATGATGACACCTGTGTAATTAACAACATTTCTGAATTGTTTCGAATTTTGAGTCAAGTATGTATGTATGTTTACTTGGTAGAATAAGTCAAGAACTTCTTTTGTGTTGTTAAAGTTTATAGGAACGAAACCATGTAAAATATGGCGGAATCTTTTCGAAAACATATTATTGTTAATTTCACGTTCATTTGTCCCGTCCCGTGTTGGTCTGGGACTTAAAAATAATTTGCCAAGTGTGTTTCTTGCCTAGCATGTCGTAAAAGGCGACTAATGGTTTATGGGGTTTTGGGTATGTGATTGTGTAGGCGACGAGCTAGCCACTTGTCACTACTTTTTCACAATTTTCCATCTAACCCAGCCTAGTTTTGTTTTAGGCTAAAATAATGTGCTTGAAGTGGCTTGCTGCCCCTTTGACTCTGCCTACCTCTTCTGGGATCATGGGCGTGATGTTACGTACGTAGGTATGTATCATATTTATATGTTTACATATTCAAATCAAGTAGCGGTAGCTCAGTTCCTCAAAATAACTCAGCAATCGCACTCTCCATTTCGTCATGAAGATTAATACTCGTCAGGTATAAATTCAATTGAGCTAAACATAAATAAATAGTTAACACTAGTTTCTGTAAATCGTGGACAAATAAATTGTTTTACCTACCTACTCTTTCACGCAAAAACTACTGAATGTAATTCAAATAACAATTAGCATAATCAACATTGGCCTTAACCTAAATTGACACCTAAGCTATTTCTATTCCAATAAATAGGATCAATTCGAAGTACACACATAGACAATTTATTCAACCTAAATAGGTAAGTATTGTTTGTATTTTACGTATCGTAGAGTAATCTAGACAAGGATAATAATTCATTAGCAAGGTTCTTTAAAGGAGAGTTTTGGTGCGAAAGAAAAAAAAAAGCTAGGGAAGTGGTGTGAAGTTTAGTTGGTTAGTTTTAGTTTTTAATAAAGGGAAAAATCCTCTATCCTGAAAAATCCCGGAAGTAGGCGTATTGCCGCTTCAACTTCCTTTGCCACTAATTGTATTTTAAAATCAATATCCTACCCACCCAGATGCGTGATGCACTTCTTAAAAAAATATTAGATTCAGTATTTCAAGCTTGTTTCGGCCATTTCATTAATCATTTAAAGCAAACCGCCTGATAATGAAGCACTCTTTACACGGCTCTATTGACAAAATTTTAATAATTCGATTTCTTCACAATTCGAAATGATTTTTTATCAACAGTTTACTTCACTGACGTCAATAATGAAGTGCGTCGCAAAATATCATAAGTATTTACCACTATTAACAAATTTGAATCGCACCGATGATCTGTGTGTGGGCGGGTTAATGTACTGACGAGAAATGTTGCGTATGCGTTACTTACATAATAAGTACCGAAGATGGAATGTTGCGAGGCGATGTTCGCTTTTTGTTTTACCACGATTGGCAACTATGGAGACTAAGGGATCGCGCAAATGGCGGACTTTTTGTCCGCTACGGATACGAGTCCGCTGTGTATTCGATAACTAATTTCCTACAAGGGATGAGCATAACCCTGTATGAAGAATGGCTATTAAAAGGGCACCATATTGGTGAACATAAGGCGTGCAAATTAACAGTATCATTATTAAATTTTATCCAATCAACCGAGAGGTGGAAAGTGTTTCAAATATACTATATTGCAACCACCCTCTCGCCCTTTCACCTTTGCCGCCCTGAGCGTCTAGGGGCCTAGTCCGCCATTGCTCCAATTATGAGTTTATCACATCTCCAACTTTGACTGGCTCGATGGCTCATTCGGTAGTGACCCTGCCCCATGCGCCAAGAGTTGTGGGTTAGATCCCCACCCAGGACAAACATTCGTATGATGAATACTTGTGTTTGTTCTGTGCCTGGGTGTTAATATTGAATTTATAAAAGTATATATTTGTAATACCACTGTTGATTCTAACATCCGTAACACAAGTGCATAAGCTACTTACCTCGGAGCTAGATCAATATGTGATGTAGTCTGATTATTATTTATTTAAAAAAAAAACTTCCAGCCATCACTTTGGATTATTTTTCATATGAACTTTTCTGATCAAACCGCTAAAATACTTATCATGCAAATTGCCTTTTCACGGAGACAATGAAAAGACAAGAACAAAGTTGACGGGTTGTGAGAAGCGTATTAACACAAAGAATATCTACTTACTCATCAAACTATTCAATGTAAATCAGGTCTGTTTTCCTGTTACATTTACTTACATTTTTTATTCTCAAGCCGAGGTCGTTCAGTGTGCATCGTAAGTACTGTTTGTACAAGTCCAAATAGGTACTAAGTTGAAACCATTAAACATTGTTGAATGATACAAGCTAAAAGTACCTACCAGTCTATATTGCGTCATTACAATGGGGTATTTTACTAAATTTTTTGAGTTACATAGTTAGTTTAAAGTTGGATTATCAAAAAATATTGAATAATTACGTTTTTTTGCTTTATCTAATGCTCGAAAAATTACAAAGATACAACGCTTGAAATATCTGGAAATGAGGCGCTTCACGTCACTTGGACGGTAAAATTTTATGCACCTAGTGACGTCACGCGATACTTTAATGCGCTGTATCTTCGACATTTTAGTTCACTAAACAAAAGAAAAAAAACTTAGGCAATATTTTTTGAAATCTCAATAGTGTACTATAATTTTTTTTTTTGAGTAAAATAGCCTATTATATGGGAGTACTGCAACAAGGAATTAATAGGTAACAGCTTAGGGACCATACTCAATCACTTCCATGACGTAATTTGTATCTAAATAAAAGAACGCAGTTCGTCTTGTTGGTTATGATAATAAATAAAAATAAAATAAATTAAAATAAACACATTCTTCAGAACCTTTATTTGTATTTTTGTAATTTTTGCATATTTTGGTTTGAAATAATTAATAATAAAGTGGAGACAAGCGATATGGCACCAGCGAAACATGATCACGACCTCTCTGATCATGCGCATAACTACAAGTTAGTCAGTCCGTGGCGTAGCCAGGTGTGGGCGAAGCCTCGCATTTGAAGGGGCCTCGCGAAGCCCTTTGCAATCAGGTTTGGTATTAAGCTTGATTTATTGGGTAGATCTTGAGAATGAAAGAAAAGAAGGGCCTCGCTGATGCGACTTATCTACGTCTATAGTAGTCTACGCTACGCCAATGGTTTAGTATAGGTTTGTAAATATCTAATTCACAATTATACTCGAACTCAAATTTTAATAGTTACACGATGACCAACTAACCCAATTTTTTCTCCCAATCTTGTCAACTTCCAATGACAACACTGATTATAATTATTTAGCTAACGCACTTGTGCTCTAAAAACAAACCCGCAGATTCAACATTAATTAACTTAGCAAACATCAAATAGTAAGTCAGTGTATTTTATATCGATTCATGCGATGCTGTCCGCAGACGGTAATTAAACTGTTTGTGGGAACAAATATTAAATGGAAGTGCCAAGTGGGCGTGGCAGTGAAGCCACAATATTGCGTTGTAACGCAAGAATTCGCGTAGACTGCCTATTATGTAGTAGGTACCGTTGTAGGAGTTATAATTGCTGCAATAAAAATACGACGTAAGGAGCAAATATTTAAGGAACATGGACTTTTGTATTCTTGTCATGGATGTTTAAAAACCATAATTTAGTACGTACTTATATCTGTTACTTACCTAATATCCATAATACAAGTTAGTTATATTATATGTGGTAAAAGTCTGGAATCTGGAGCTAGGGAATGGTTTACTAGGCTGAAGAATCATTTATTCTACTATTTGGCCGAATGTGCTTAAAGGAGACTGGTGTCCCTTTGACTCTGCCTACCCCTTCGGGGATTACGGGCATATGTATGTACTATTTATGTAGGTACTCTATGTAGATACCTTACCTTGCACCTAGTAATCACAAAAAAATTTTTTTCGAATTCATTGCCGACATCAAGGAACCAAGCCTTCTCTTTCCACCGGTGGCCATCCCTATACACAATTAAATCAATGCACACGTTTGTACGTACAGTCGGACGTGTCACGGCTCCGTCCTTAGATAAGACCTTTATCGCCGCGCACCTAACGAGTGCGTCCAAAGGTGAAGATGGGCGGTGTGGTGATAAGGAAACTGTGATAAAGGAAAAGCGATAACATTTGTGAACGAACGAAAATCATTATCTTGTTAGCGTTATGTCCCGTGCGAACTCCGGTTCGCTTAGACCATGATCAATGATCCTGGTTTTTTCCGAGTCTGGCTATTAAAGTCTATCTGACATTCGGAACCCTTTAGTTATGCAAATCAGACAAGATAGATCATGGTTACACATTAATGACCCGTTGGTCGAGTGGTCAAAGACCCTGGTCACGAAACCAAGGGTCGCGGGTTCAAATCCCGCTAGAGGCAAATATTTCTTGCGATGAACATGTATATTTGTACTCGAGTCATGGATGTTTATAAACATATTTAAGTATGTTTATCTGTTCACCAAGTATCCATAGCACAAGCTTATAAGCTTAGTTTGGGACTAGGGAATTGGTGTGTCAGTCTGAAGAAGAAGAAGAAGAATTATTATTATGGATGTGCAAGTTTCGCACGATGCTGTTCTATCTTCAGGGAACGAAACAAATGAACAAAAATTATGCTGTAAAATACTTAATTTCATTGGTAAAGTCGTTGGTAAGTAAAGACATAAGTATAAGGTTACATAAGACAGGTGACACGCTTTCTTACTATGAACGTGTATCGTATTCGTATCCGATTATCGATATCCCATTGCTCGTCAGATCCATCGTTATCCATAGTTATATCATCATCTTCCTAGCGTTATGTCCCGTGTTTAGACGGGGTCCGCTTAGACCATGATCCAGGATTTAGCGAGTCTGGTAATTACATTGAAGCGACTGCCGATCTGACCTTCGTAACCCTAAGATAGGGGAACCAGACAATTTTTGGATCATGGTTACAAATCCAAAGTGGTTTGAATTTGCAGGTTTCATCACGGTGTTTTCCCTCACCGTCGAGCTAGTGGTATAAATACGTACATAGATTTGAAAAATCCAGAGGTACATGCCCGGGTTTGAACCCGCACTCCTCGGTTAAGAGGCGCGTGTCCTTACCATTGAGCTACCACCGCTCTTTTCGTTATCCATAGTTATATGATTTTTATAATTCCATAATTTTACGCCGAAATCATGCTCATAAAATTAAAAAAAATCAGAATATCTTTATTTATATAGGCTTCAATAAAGCACTTTTTACAAATAGTCAAAATAAAAAAAAAGAAACGAAACATTACTACCAACTGGTTCGTAAAAAGTAGATTCTATCGAGAAGAAACAGGCGAGAAAATCGATAGTTACTCTTTTAAATGCCAAATAAACAATTTGTGAATTTAAATAATTTTATACTAGACTAGCTGTGCCAGCGGTGTCACCCGCGTTTATGGTTAATATTATAAAGACTATTTCAGTCATGATTTCTATGTAACTTTAAGCATTAAGGCTGCACACGCGACGTAAGCTTAAAAAATTGAGTAACTTCTCCCGTTTTCTCAACATTTCCCTTTACTACTCTGCTCCTATTTATTGTAGCGTGATGAAAAGTATACTATAACCTGCCCAGGAGTATGAAGAATAATTGTACCAAGTTTCGTTAAAATCCGTCGAGTAGTTTTTGTTTCTATAAGGAACGTACAGACAGACAGACAGACAGACAGACAAAAATTTTACTGATTGCATTTTTGGCACCAGTATCGATCACTAATCACCCCCTGATAGTTATTTTGAAAATATATTTCATGTACAGAATGGACCTCTCTACAGATTTATTATAAGTATAGATATCACTGCAGATGAACACTTCATTATGAAGTTAACCATAAATCCTCGTTATTGAGGTGATCCTCAACCTCGTAATAGCCCTTACTCATTATAATGATACTCTGTTGACTGCCCTTTTCTTAAATACAAAAATAGTTTGTATATTGGCCGCAGATATTATGTTAATAGCGCTAAAATGTGATTTCTACATCACGAAATTAAATAGGAAACTTATGTTAAAGATCAACTGCGATGCCGATGGCCTTTTTACTTGTTTATTCGGCTAACCAGATTTGCAAATCAGTAGCTGATTGCCTTCAGATTTTGGCATGAAAGTAAGTAAATACTTAAATATTTTTTTCTTCTTTAAGGTGATGAAGGTACACACATAGTGAAAAAATTTTGATATTACAAAAGCTATGTTTGAAACAATGATCTAATTTATGTGGATCCCTATCTAAGGGGTACGAAGCTCAGATAGGCTCTAATAACCAGACTCGCTGAATCCAGGTCTTTAGTGAACCCCAATTAAGCACAGGGAATAACGCTAAAAGAATGATTTTCGTTCGTTCACAAAATATGTCACTTTTCTTTTATCACTAAGGTTCCACATGACCTAATCTCCCCCGGCCCCGACTAAGAACGGGACAAAACGCTAGGAAGACGATGATTAAAACTTAAAAACCAACTCATATCTATTCAAGTCATGCAACAGTAATAAAGATCAATGTCATTACTTTCATGAATTTATTTACGAGTACTCGTATTATGAGTAGGTATCATTTGTATGAAAACAAAGAGATTAAACCTTGGAATAACCATTCTGTATAATTCAACCGCATTGGTACCTACAACGAATTGATACTATAATACCTAATTGCACTGTCGGTTTGATGACCATTGTATCTAACAACCTACATTAGTCATGGCATGAACATAATTATCCCAAAGTCCAGAGACCAGTATTTTTAACCACTTTTATAAATAAAATAATCCCATGTTGGTCTGAGACAAAAAAGAATGTGCCTACTGTGTTTCTTGTCTAGCATGTCGTAAAAGGCGACTAATGGTATATGGGGTTTTGGGTATGTGATTGTGTAGGTGATGAGCTAGCCACTTGTCACTACTTTTTCAAAATTTTCCATCTAACCCAGCCGTGTTATGTAATGTGTGTTATAAATAAAACTGAGTGGGCTAGATAAAAAATAGTGTAGAAGCAGAGACAAGTGGTTAACATGAAACTTAACACGTCCACAAACCCTGAAGGGATAGATTCGATATGGCATGATTAGGTACTCATAATAGGATCCATGGATACCCTTACCCAATAGACAATACACAGTCGATACATTATGACAAGCTCAATGACGCATTTGGTAGTGACCCTGCCCCATGCACCAAGAGTTGTGGGTTCGATCCCCACCCAGGACAAAAATTCGTATGATGAATACTTGTGTTTGATCTGTGTCTGGGTGTTAATGTCCAATATTTAAGTATATATTTGTAATACCACTGTTGTTTCTGATAACTGTAACACAAGTGCTTAAGCTTACCTCGGAGTCAGATCAATTTATGTAATGTAGTCGGATATTTATTTATTTATTTATTTATTATGTTAAGTCCCATGCAACCAAGATAAAACGGATAGTATTCGCATAATATTGCTATAGCCATAATTGAGGTTCAACGTTCATAATTGACACTTGAGAGTTCCATGGCCCTTCTCAGCACGAATCAGACGCTGGCATAGCAAGGACACAGACATTAGATCTGTTTGTCAACTAATCATAATACCTATAATTGCCAACTGTCTTGTTGTACGCGTGACGTCTGTCCCGTTTCTGGAGCCATACTAAACTCGCAGTGCTGGCTTTAGGAGATAATATAGGGCGTTATACCTACCTAAAAGAAGAGGCGTCAAAAACTCAAACGTAAAACTTTGTTGCGTTTGTCTGGTTACTAAGATTCCGACTGTCCCATTCTGAGTCTGAACTAGATTATAATCACTGAAACCATACGTTAATGGCTATTATACGAGACCTTACCCAGGTATCCCACCAATCTGGGTAAAAGTCCCGCATTTTAACCCCTGGCGCCAAAATCTGCGTGTAACAAATAGACCAATTTTGATCCGGTTTTATAGCCAAGTCCCGCAATTTGAACACACAAATCTATGTCTAAGGTTGGCAACCCTAAACGTGCCACCTCCATTAGATGCGTCTTTACAATGTCACACACAATCACAGGTCGATTAGGCGAACCGATCAATCAAATGGCAAATAGGTATTTCTTGTTTACCTCTGGTCGGTACCACACACTTGCACCGAAGAATACAACAAGTACCTACCTACTTGTCCTGAAAGTATTGTACTAATTTTAAGTGCTTTTAAGTGTTGTACCTAGATTGTTGCGTCGCCATTTAAAAGCACATGTTGTATAATCACGGATTTTCAAATATTTGTTATTTGGAGTGATATAATCACGGAATCTTAAACTAGGACCCAAAGCCGATTCCTTAGGGGCACCCGCGAAGCCCGCTCGGTGTGGAGGATGCATCCCAGAGTTTTAGTGGGTATACCTCAGCCGTTACCATCTTGGCCGGAGAGGAAGTCTCCTTATGCAGGGGTCCTTGGGAGTCCCACATAACCATCTCGTTCCCCAGAGGCGAGGTGGTAGGCGTAACGCATTTCTCCGGGTGAAAAAAAAAAGGACCCAAAGCCGAAAGTTATTAGCATATAAAGTTTTCACCAAATATAGTGCTTGACATTCTGAATAAAAACAAATTTAAATGTGTATAAAAAAAAATGTTGATTCCACATAATTACCTAGAAGAAACCGACAAAAAAACTCATTGATAGTCATTAATCAGTAAACAAACACATACTAACGACATCTGTGGTGTGTCCAGCTAAACGGCTACAATGTCGTTCCGTTTGACACGTGATAGATCGTAGGTTGCTACAATGCTAAGTAACTAACGCCATCTTTGGTCCTATCAATGTTTCATGTAAAAATACAATAGTTGCTTTTAGTTTGGTTTACATTGATCGTAGGCTTATTTAAAGCTTCCGCTGTTTCAAAGATGGCACTTGCCTTTTATTTATCCAAATAAACATTAATGAAGGTCTTCTTACCCCGATGTGATAATGAAAGATCGGATACAGTGGCATCATTAGCCACGCGAGTAAATTTTGAGATTAAAGTCTATGATAACAAATTACTAGATTATTGCATTTTTCTTCAAAATAAAAAGACGGCGCTTGAGCGAAATGGCGAATTTTTTTTGCAATAAACACCAAGCATTGGAATAACCTTATTATCGTTTCAATGGAACCAGTATTGATTTTTCTTAACCATTCATAATTACTTTTTAATGAGGACGGAAACCGGTAAATCTACCTAGTTCGCAGTTTTCATCTTATTCATAGATTAGTAGGCAGAATAATTAATCACGAGGAAAGTTGTTAACAAAACCAGTGACGTAGAAATAGTAGAAGTTTTGCTAACGAAGTAAAAGTGTGAATAAATTAATATCCTAATAAACTGCCTAGAAAGTTTCCAGGTTAAGGGAAAATATTTACATACCTACCTACCATTTGATTGAGACCATGCCATGACCATGAGCGTCAACAAGATTTGCAACAAATAATATTTAGTTTAGGCCATGTTTGATTCCGAATTCCGCATTTATTTACTAATGGTAGGACAACGACCCGTTTCTTTATATTTATTTTTATGACGTAGATATATCAACGGAGTAGATATTAATCTAGCCTCTTCACATAATAGTATAGCTTACATTGATCACCCATCTAGATGATTTGTATGATGCAGTTGCAGTTTGTAACTTCTAGGAAACATGGTTTAAGGTATCACTACACTATATTACATACCTACCTACCATTTGATTGAGACCATGTCCCAAAAAACCAAACAATATTTTGTATATTAAAGGTCGTTAAAAATATTATTATCCAATTATATATCCGCCGAAGAGGCATGCTCCGGTGGTTCGGACATGTGGAAAGAATGGATGACGAAAGATAGACTAAACAGATATACAATGCGAATGTGGAAGGATGTAGGAGCCGCGGAAGGCCCAGGCTCACCTACCACGACCAGATTGGTCGTGTATTAAAAGAAGGTGATGTTAGGAGTCATAAAAACCGTAGAGCTTGTATGAAAAG
Organism: Glyphodes perspectalis; assembly: GCA_951394215.1. Taxonomy (NCBI): domain Eukaryota; kingdom Metazoa; phylum Arthropoda; class Insecta; order Lepidoptera; family Crambidae; genus Glyphodes; species Glyphodes perspectalis. The sequence continues at coordinate 5,305,328 of OX596217.1, forward strand.
GATTATGAATGTTGAAGAGGCGAGTGAGGTGTGTAAGGATCGTGCCATATGGCGTTCGGTTCTCTCTGCCTACCCCGCTAGGGAAGTGGCGTGAAGTTTAGTTAGTTAGTTAGTTAGTATATATCCGTTTTTTTATCCAATGAATGAATCCATGATAGTAGTAGTCGGAGAAAAACTATAAAAGTTACTAATGTAGCGAATACCACCCGGGTCTGGGCCAATACTTTACTACCAATACTTACCAATACTTTTTATTAATTTATATGTACCCTTAACATTTATATCCTACCTACATACAATCACACCCGGAATCGCCAAAGCGTTAGACAGAGTCCAAAGAGGAGTAAGCCCTTGAACCACTTTGAGCCAAAAAATATAATTAAGTCAATGGTTAATCTAATTTGGATTATTATCTATTGTATAAATCAATTTGTTACCAGAGCCCGAAATGAAACCTACGTTAGGCTTCAAAAAAGGATTCAACAAATCGTATTTTAGGGCGAAATTTTAACTAATATGCTAACATACGTTACCATAAGGTAAGTGAGAATGTTCCGCGTATTTGTGCAGGCCTTTCATTTATTAGACGTTAGAATTAAAGAAACCTAAACCCCAAAATAGCCCGGGTTAGTTTACCTGCCTTTTGCAAATGTTCATTTGGATGGGTCTTAGGGCCCAAAACGCATTTTTATTTAAGTCTGCTACGGGCTACCAATTTAGAAACGAGTTCTAAACTGGCTGGTTTTGAACACAAAAACGTAAACAGATTCACCACATTGAAGAAAGCCATAAAAACAAGGTTAGAAAATAAATATGCAAAAAGGCTCGGATTTACCCAAAATAACCTCATTATGTGACAATAAAAAATAAAGTCACCATAGTTTTGACCTACACAAATATCTTCAACAGGTTCCTAGTGTTGCTGTCGTTCGATGATGACGAAGACAGGTAGACGTGACCAGGTCAGGAGTCTGCGAGAGAGAGAGGCGGAAACATGTTTTGTCTCTATCAAGGGTTTGTATGTGGGGTATATAATGTGGCCCCACGGTTCAATATGGCAGTATCACAGCACACTGAATCGATACGAATAGCAATTTTGAAAAAAAAAACAAAAAGTCATCAAAATGGTAAGTGTTACTAATTACTACTTCTGAACTGAAATTAGACTATTTTCAGAAAAAAATATAAACATTGGCTGGTTATTGCAATAGGATAGTTAAATTAATTGATTTTACTACTTCAATAGATTGTACATGCTTATTGTGTTTTATGTATATAATTCAATAATGTATTTCAATCATAAAATGTGTGATGTGTAATATTTTATTAACTATACCAATACCAAATTTTAGATGCTGAAGACAGCAACAATCCTCTTCTTGGTGGCCGTCTGCGCTGCTCTTCCATTTGATGACCCCAGGGAGGCTGAGGATGTACACCCCCCAGTTCTGGACCCTCAGGCACCAGAGCCCATTGGCGATGGGTCTGACCTGAAGACTGATTCCACATTCTGGGGATACTATAACAGATATCCTGTTCACCGCAGATCGTACTACACGTACCGGCCTACAGGGTAACCTTTTCATTACCTACCTACTTCTTTCATATTTACATCTTTACCACGGCATGAGCACCATTTTATAATTTTATGGAATTCTATTGCTGCTTAAGAATTATAACATACATAACTTCACGCCCGTAATCCACGGCACACTACTTACGTTACGTCCAATTTTTTTTACAAAAGATTACTTTTTCACGCACATAGGAGGACTTTTATAAAATTTTGATTTTCCTTGTATGAAATTTAAAAACAATATTATATTATTGACCCGTTTTTGACTTCATTCTAAAGTCTAAGCAAAACAAATCGCGGACCGGAGCTAGTTACTTTATCAATTATATTTGATACACATATACCTAAGCTTTACCCATTACTATAAAGTGTCATACAAATCTTTCCAGTAGTTTTTTTTATAAATAGTAATAGGTATACAGCACACTTTCATCTTAATATTCGTAGTTTTAACCCAATGTCATTCATTCATTAAAGAGCTGGTACATATCTTATATTAATAAACAAGAAAGGTTAGTTTTAATTATCAGAGAAAGGCTTTTAATTTATTTCAAAAAAATATTCCGTAAGTTAGATTATCAAAAAATACGTATTTTTGCTTTAAATACTCGAAAAATTACAATGATACAGCGCTTCGAAGATCTGAAATGGTGCTTCATTACGTCACTTGGACTGTAAAATTTTATGCTCCTAGTGATGTTACGCGGGCTGTACCTATCTTCATCATTTTTGGTTTGCTGAACAAAAGAAAAATATCGTACGCAATATTGTTTTTGATTAAAATAGCCTATTAAGCCATCGATTCTAATAAGCACTGTTTACATTTATATTGGGAATACTTATATCGTTTATTCTTCTTTCAGGTACTACTATTTCCACACTTATCCCACATACTGGAGGACCATTTGGTAAAAACCGAAACAACCGAAAACGTCTCATTATTTAAGTCGGTTAAGATAAGCGATATATCTATTGTATAGAACTGATCTCGACTTTGATGTCAACATTAAATTATTCTAAAACTTAACGGTATAAATTGTATTATTTATCAAACCAAGCCGTTTGAAACCTGTTAGGAAAGCGTCAACAAGATTTGCAATAATATTTAGTTAAGGACATGTTTGATTCCGAATTCCGCATTTGTTTACTAATGGTAGGACAACGACCCGTTTCTTTATATCTCTTTTTATGACGTAGATATATCAACGCAGTGGATATTAAACTAGCATCTTAATATTATAGTATACCATTCCAACATAAAAGTTAGCAATTAATACTCCCACATTGATCACCTATTTAGATGATTTGTATGATGCTCAATTGTTGCAGTTTGTAACTTCTAGGAAACATTTGCAAGGCACAGATTAATCTAAGGTCTAATGTATCACTACACTATATTACATACCTACTTACCATGTACTGCCTCAAGCCATATCATACAGTAATCCTGCAGGCATCACTAAACGAATAAAATTATATTAGACTACATACTAGTACTTTAAACTGTTCAACACTTACATCAGCCAAGTAATACATGCCTACACATATATAAAATACAAACAATGGAACATTAGGTTTATTCATAAGCAATAATAGTATTTGTAGATACAGCTACGATGGAGGTTTAACATCAGTAGCTTGATACAATGAATTAATAGCAATATCAGAAGATACAAACGCCATAGATTTCGCCAGAGTAGATAGAGATAACGAATCCATGATGACTCTGTTAGCCACATGATTCAAATTCGCCCCATGCGATTGTGCTGTGTATTTCAAAGCCAATTTGATGACGCGTTCACAGGCAAGTGATTTGGACGTCGCTATTTTAGCTTCTTTACCAGCTTGCTGAGCTGCTGTCTTCGCTAAATTCATCATCAAATCTTGATGGTTAGACATGCCATTCTTAGCATACCTCACAGACATTTGAACTTCAATGGAAGCAGTAAGCGCTCGCCTCAACGCGACTACACTGGCCGCTGTCAAATACGCTACGTCGCCTGCGTAAAGAATAGCTTTCTTTGCTTTCACTTCAAGCCTTTCAAGTTTTAACTTAGCTTTTTTCTCATTTGTTGCATTGTCGTCTCCCTCGATCTGATCAGTTTCCATCTCAGTAGCCACTTCTGAATTAAGAGCAGATTTAAAAGTGCTCTCTTTCTGATCGACCCAATCATCCATAAGACCTGGAGCATTATATTCTTGAGTATCTAAAGTTTGAGAATCTTGAGTCACGTAATGCGTGTTATTGATTGTTTTTTCGAGTAGTATACTGTCGGTCTCATTCGTGACAGGATCACGGTTCTCCATGTCTAATACGGTCTGATTTAGGAAACCTTTGGTTGGTGCCACTGCATGTTTAAGATTTAAGAAACTCATGATTTTCTTATCGCTTCCAGATAAAACAGTGTATGGTGTATTTTTGTGAATTCTAACTATATTTGTGGAGTTCGGTCTATGTGTTTCTGGAACTGATAATGACTTATTCAAAATTGCACTATATACAGTAGGTATGATAAGAGTAATAGGTGTCGGTGCTGTCGTTGTTGGAATATTCTCCAATGGACTTGTTGGTACAGATCTTTTCTTTCGAAGAGACAAATCCACTGATTGCTTTTTCGATAACGCTGTAGCATAAGTGATATCCTTCAGTGCTGATACAATGGATACTTCAGCTGCTATTTGAGCAAGTCCGTAAACTAAGCGGTGAAGTTCTGGCTCCGTTGATACCTTAGTAATGCTGAGCATGTGACCAGACAGAGTCCTCGAGATGTAATCCAAGATACGCCTCGTCTCTATCGCCGTAATTCCTTTATTTTTCCCTGGAGCTTCAAGAGCTTCCCTTGTTATTCTTGTAATTTTATCCTGGATTTCCAATTTAGACAAAATTGCTGTAACAAGATCTTTAGAGATTTGATAAAGAGTCTCCTCCATTTGATCACTTTGAGTCACATTGCTAGTCGCTCTGAGAATGGAATTATCTAGATGTTTTAGGACATTGTGTGGCGAATTCAAAAGAAACCTTTCACCAGATAATTTGGAATTTAATTTTTCTTTGAAATCGTGGACTGGTGATATTCCAGCAGTTGATAATGAGGTCTGAAACAAACCAGTAATTCACATATGAACAGGGGTAGATATATTTTATGATAAAACTATCGACCCGCTCCGGCTTCGCACAGGTTTCGCACCAGTAGAGAAGCATGTTTTATCTACTGGTGAAAACCGCATTAAGTGATTTTGATGCGGTAGGCAGTCAATCAGAAACTACTGGGCATCGGCCCAAGCCAATCCTATACAGACAGATATATATATATACTATATGCGTCGGGTGGGGGATATATTTTTATAACATGTATTGTTAAAAAAGTAGCTAATTGACAAATAAAGACATTGAGGTAAAAAAATAATTAAAGACATATTTCGTATCCCAAAATTAATAACAGTCAGTACTTACACAAAGAAACCCAAACAACAGCAATATATAAACCTTAAAATATTCCATTTTTTTGATTGTATCAACTTTACTACAGCCTTGCAAACAATAACTATCGTAGAGGCAGTCCTTTTGATACTTCTCACAAAATGTTCGCAATATAATTGGCAGTTAGGCATATTTTATGGACGTTTTCCTACAATTTAGCTAACAGTCAATAAAAAAAATACCTGTTATAATGTTTAGCCAGCAAAGGCGTTGTACATAGTAATTCTTCGTTTATGATGCTCAATTCTTCTGTAAACGAAAAGCGGTCGGTATACCATATCCTCAGCAGTTTCTATGATTTCTTTATTGTTTGATTCTCTTGGTTCTATCACAGCTTTATTATAATTTGTTTCCATCAATAAGTTGCTTTTATCTTCAGAACCATTTAATCCATCTTTTTTATCTAAACCATTTACTCTACTCATTTCTAAACTGTTCGTACAAATAAACAACGCAATAATTACAACTGACACCATGTTTGTCGAGTTAATGTTTTTGCGACGAGTTTTGAAATACACTGTTATTTATAAGTTGACATTTTAATTACTCGTTACTTGCTAATTAATGATAACAAGGCTTCTTCACACAACTTATTATCATGTTATCGGTAACTTTCAGTTAATCTTAGACACTATAATTTTTACAAAGGGGAAGTAATATTGAGTTGGACATTTTATTTACTACCCTTAACCCCACATATACACAACAGCAAAAAATATATTAGCAAATACATTATTCACTAGTGTCTTTTCCCAGTGTTTTCTGTTTAACGCCCGTAGGTACTAAACAACCCCAAGTCATGTTATTGTAAAATTTATAATTATTATCTAATGTCTAAATCAGAATTCCGTTGTCAATATTTATCTTAATATGTATCATCTTCCTAGCGTTATATGTCCCGTGCTTAGTCGGGGTCTGCTGAGACCATGATCCTGGATTTAGCGAGTATGGTAATAACATTGAAGCGACTGCTGATCCGACCTTCGTAACCCTAACTTATGAGAACCAGTCAATTTTTAGATCATGGTTACAAATCTAAAGTTGTTTGAATTTGCAGGTTTCATCAAGATCTATCTAAATATCTATTCTGTTTAATTGTAGAAAAACCCAACTCAATCCGATTTTTCGTTAAATGTGTTAAAAGAACCCGTTGCTCCTTCGACTCTACCTACCCCTTTGGGAAGTGTAGGCGTGATGATATGTATATATCTAATATTTGCAAAAAAAATTAAAATATAATTTTATGTATAGAGGGTTACGTATATATTTATATGTATAGCGCATCTATGTATATATTTATATGCTGCCATAACCTAGAGTATTTATATTCTATCTGTAATTACTGTAGTAATAATAAAGCATTGCCAGTTACAGCTAACAATATCTATGGTTAGATTTTTATGCTGTAGACTTTCCATAATAAAGTTCAACCTCTAAATTGCACCGGTTGAAAGCCAGGGCATCATCATCATCATCATCATCATGGCCGCTTAATGTGATACACTATATCCCTTAATTCATTTATTAAATACATATATCACTGGCCGTACGATGATGACAATGTTTAAGTTCAAAGCATCCTATTTATATATATACATATATATATATATGCACATGTTATATCTTATATTGCATTATTTATTGTCCCTATTTTCCATCTTTTAACATTCGATATTTCCCATGTATATCAAACTTGTACAAAAAGTATACATAAATAAATTTTGTTTCACTGACTACCATTTTACACAAAGTAAATAATGAATTAATTCTGATCCATTCATAGGGTCTATTCAAATAAAACAAATAAGTAACGTATACGTATAACTATAATAATATAACTATATTCTATTCATAAAACTTATATAACACATTTTTACAAAGCAAACTTTCACATCAAGTATATCGAGTTTTTCGTCAACATGTTGGAAGGGCGGTGGTTGTCGGATGGTTTAACCCAGGAAGGCGGGGAGGACGCGGATGCGGCCACGGCCCTCCAGCTGAGAGGTCTCACCGAAGGGAGAAGCGTCCACATCACCCTTGGAAGGCAGCAGGTCACTCTCCTCACCTACGCTTCTGCGGTCTCTGTCCTTGACGTCAGCAACACCAGAATCTTCTGCCGCAGCACCAGACTTCGCAGCATCGCTTCCTATAGCTGATGGTGTTTTTTCTTGTTTTGGGGCAATGTGCTCGATCACCTCCGACTCCGAGGGTGCGCACGCGCAGACGGCCAACAGCGCCAACGAGACGACGACGAGCGACATGGAATGCATTTTCAATACCTATGTTGTACTTCACACTTGGGAAACTGATCCAATTCGCCATTGTTGGACGCTTTTAACCAATTCCATGATTGCGCAATTTATTTTCAATCATTGGTATTGTAAACTATGTTGTTTGAAGAAGTATAATGCGATGTCCCAATAGGATCTAAAAACAGTGTTTTGATTGTATCCTCACGCGCTTCAATGTAGTGCTAAGTGGATGCCAAATGAGGATGATGGGATGATAAGATAATGGGGCAACAAAGCGAATTAACACCTGGTGGAGGCAATAATAATTCCTTGTTTGGGTTATTATTGAGCTCCACCACAATTCACTTAACAGAATGAAAAAACAAACACAGTTGCCAGGTTTCTGATTATGGGTGTCTAAGGAGACACGCTGAACATTTTATACGTTAATTTAATACATATGATATTTATTGACATGTGTGTATCATACGAAAAACCATTATCATACAATGCAATTGCTACAATAGGTATACGTAATAAAGATATATTTTCCTCCTGGGTAAACTCGCTACGAGTTCCCACTCTGCCCAGGAGAGCCAAGTTTTTATGAAGGATTTAACTCTTGCCAATAAAAGTATTTTTAAGAATACAGACACCTAAGAGGTTCTTATTATCTAATCCCAAAAAAATCACTATGCCATACTATTCATGAAGAGAATAAAATGCATTGTTTCCAAAGTCTACATATTTTCAAAGATTTTGGCCTTATTTAACCGACTTCAAAAAAAACGAAGAAGGCCGACTTCTAAAGAAAAGGAGGAGGTTCTCAATCCGACTGATTTTATTATTAGATCAGAATTTAGAACTTTTTAAGACTACAGTATCTATGCAAAACCGAGCAATAATAGTAGGTGACTGCTTGGTTAATAATAATGAGAAGAATTTTAATCCATTTGTATGTGTGTGGGTAATCTATAAATATATTAGTAATCGCTGTTCATGCAAATCAATATTATTGAAGGCCTTGTTATCTAAATTACTTTCAGTACCTAAAGTCTCAAGATGTTAGGCCCTTAAAATAATTTACTATATTTCTTACCTAGCTATTCGTGAAACGCGAATAGTAAAATGGCGTATAAAATTGTCCTTCGGGTAATAGGTTTGTGATTGTATAGGCGAATAACTATCACTTGTCATTACTTTTTACAGTTTTGTCTTTTCCCCTACTCAATTTTATTTTAAGCTAAAGCGATAAAATAATAGCTTGGTCCTCCTTGGATTGGAGCGTGAAAGCATACGAGTATATCGTCGTTCGGCAGTGAAAACCTCGGAAGTCGCATTAGATTATTTTTTTAAACTTGTTTTCTAAGTCACTTCAGACTTATTTAGCTACAAGATATTTGTATTCTTACGATTATGTACCATTGATTACAATCATTCTTAAAAAAATAACAATAAACAGTACTATTCCTATCCATATTTTTTTTTAGGATGCAATTTTTTATTTCTTCTGTAAAATTTTGACAAAAGCATTTACGAGGTTTTCACTGCCGAACGACGAATGTGCTAAAATATTGCCAAGAACTTTTTTATTTTATACAGGTACACCTATCAGGTGTACATAAATAAGTTAACTATCCATTTTGGTTGGTATCTTCGGAAAACTGGGAATAAATCTGTAATGTGCTATCGAGTACCTGGGTACAGCTGGTGATATTATGATTTATAGCACAGAATATTTATTTAAAACAGTTTTGAAACATGACCCGCGGTTCAGAATCTAATCGCAGAAATCGTATCTACTTGGAACTCTAAAAGGAAGCTGACATTTTTAAATTTCAGTATTATTAAGGGTTTAACCAGGATGGTAGGTACCTATGTGTTAGACTAGCCATTTTAAAATTAATGACAAAAAATATTTTACTACATAACATTGCGAAATAGATATAATCAGCGATCTTGTTTCATCGTAGATCCTATTGCGTTTCCCAGTAACCTGAACAAATAAACATCTTCGTCCTTAGTCATACATAATTATCAATAAGTTTTTATTTACATGAACTATGACTAACGTAAACTTTATTTCATTCTATTTCGAACACAATTTACAACAAACACATTCATGGCCATTATGTTATTGAAAGTATTTGATGAAAACGTTAGCACCAAAGAGAATGCGTCAATGCTACCATTTCAGGGTATATTTATTAGCACATCTGCATCAGACAAGCCATATAAAACAGGGACCGAGGGCCCATCTTGCATCACAATCGGAAAACAGAGTACAGTGAACAAGCATCTCAGTGCACTCCTCATTTAATAAAGCGGAGAAGTTTCTAGAAGCCCATCAAGACCATGGCTTCAAAGTTGTTCGTCCTTCTCTCGCTGGCGCTCGCCGCTGCAGTAATCGCGTCTCCTGTGCCAACGGCGACGGTGGAAGAAATTCCTTTGGTGGAGGTGATTGAAGTGGTCGACACGGTGCCTGCCCTAGCGGCATCCGTCGAGGCGACCACAGAAGCAGCGGCCAAAGAACACAGCATCGCGAAGAGGTCTGCCCTGCGCGGTGACAACCCCAGCAACGATCTGCTTGCCGATCTTGAGGGGTTGAAGTATGAAAACGGGCTGTCGAGTTTTGAAGGACGTAGGATTAAGTTCTTACCCACCTGGGCGGGTTAAGTTATCGGGTACTTTACTATAAATAAATGTTATAAGTTAGTCAGTCTACTTTCTTTGCACGGGTAGGTATGGTGCGTTTAGTTGAGTGTTGATGTTGCTTTTATTCTTTTTGTTTGTCAATCTACATAGATAGTGTTAATGTTTTCTCTGTTTCCTTACCCCACCCCATGGATTGTAAGTTTTATTTACTGATAACTTGTATTTTTTTATTATTAAAATAAAATTGACTGTATCCGAAAAACATGTTTTATTTAATTAATAGTAATGAAATAATATTACTTGTCAGAAATATCTATAGGCATTTAGTATTTAAGTAATATCGCATAGAAAACATTTAGGCATACATATCTGATACCTATGTACAACAAACCACAATAAGCAATTGACGAGCTTGTCTAAGTTAGTCTTAGAGCTGATTTTTAAACAGCCAGATTAAAGATAACAATCGAATAAATCACAATCCAGATGATTGTCAAATGTCATATGTTGCCTGTTTTATAAGTAAAATACCATAAAACATCCGCAAATCGGTGACTTTTATCAGCCGGTTAATTCATAACTGACCATTAAAAAATCGGCTTAATCTTATTAATTTTAAATTTTGACAAATTAATAGACCAATTAATGAGATGAGAATAAATGATTTAACTTGATTTTATAATAGGCACTTTTTAAACTTGGGCAAGTAATTAGTATTGAAACTCAAACTCAAACTCTAATTATCTTTACGTAGGCCTCAACAAAGCACTTATAAATCATTAACTAATACAAAATAGAACAATTTTTATCTACCACCGGTTCGGAATATCGCATAAATTTTGTGCAAAATAAAAATAAAAAATCTACCGACAAGAAAATTGGTAGTAAAAACAAAAATTATCGAAAGAATCAACAGACTTTTATTCACTCTATTTTCAACATTGTCCGCTATTATAGGTTCGCATATACAATCAGATATGTATATGTTACATAGTAAGTCTTAAAAAATCAAAAACGTCTTACTCATGTACCCTTGGATTTGCAAACCCTTAGCGATATCCACTAACTATTGTATATATTACCTATGTTGTATATAAGTAGTAAAATACTCGTAAAATATAATTAACGATAGCATATTTAGTAGTGACACCGTCCTTTGTACCAAGAGTTGTGGGTTCGATCCCCACCCAGGAAAACCATTTGTGTGGGGATTATTCTATAATACTTGTGTATGATTGTCCTGCCTACCCAGGCAGGACAATAATACCCATTAATATCAAATATTACATTACGATTTAATTCTGATAACCATGACGTAAGTACTTAACAAGAGTTGAGAACAAGAGAGATAAATAAGTACTATATTTCAAAAATATTTATTAGGGACCTCTTTATAGATATAATAATAAGTCATTAACTAGCCACTAGCCGATAACTAATTATTGTTTATTTCTTTCCGTATGAATATCTGTACAATAAATAGCGTAATTTTTAGTGATGATCATAATTTATAGAGGGTGAAGATGTGCAATTAGGATCGACTATAAAAAAGGCAATCAAAAGCAGACCTTTTGATTGCCCTTTTTTATAGTACGAACGAGTATGAACTAATAGTAGTATAAAAAAAAAGTATGTGCCAACTGTATTTCTTACCTAGCATGTCATAGAAGGCGATTAATGTTATATCGGGTTTTGGATACGTGATTGTGTAGGCGACGAGCTGGCCCCTTGTCACTACTTTTTCACAGTTTTTCATCTAACCCAGCCCCGTTTTATTTTTCGTCCGAACGTGGTTACGTAGGGCTAGCTGCCCTTTTGACTCTGCCCCTTCAGGGATGACGGGATGATTGATAGGATGTATGTAATAATGTTAATTAATATTTTTATACTATGTTTTATTTCTATACTGTTAAACATAAAATACCTACATAAATGTTGAAAACGCTAACAATATTGCTAAAAGGCTATCCATATTACTTATAATACCTTGTATTGTATTTTTTCCAAAAACGTAAGGCTTGTTGGAATCCACGCAATGATAATATTTAGTAGTAAATAAAACAAACAGATATTTCATTTTAATAGTAGTTTGCTTTTATTTAAAACAAATTCATTCATCATTCCAGCATTACAATGTAGACATAGATTATTCATCATCTTCTTTCAAATCTACAACAACCTCTAACTCCTTATTCGGGATGTCTATGACCACATATTTCTTGAGCCTGTGATGGTGTCCAGGGTTGTAATCCATATAATCGTTTCCTTCGACGATTTCCACTCCAGTTTTCAGCATCTCCGGATCTAAAAACAATCCGTCATACTGCCTGGACGATTTCAATACAAGCAGCAGTACAAATAAATAAAACAGTTTCTTCATTCTCGCCTCCCAAGTAGGGACTGCCATAAAATGGTGTGAAACAATGATTTTATAGTGGTCAGGCCACAAGCGCACAAATATCTATAAAGTGAGTGTCAATTGATATTGTAAACTTGACTGTTCCTAGTTCAGTTTCATTGAAAATAAGTCCTCTTATGAATACAATCAACAATAATGTAAAAAATAGCCGATAATAAGCGTAAATAGCAACTAGGATTGTGCAATCAATGAAAAAAAAAGAAATATTTTAGACATAAACGATAGCATAATCGAGCGATGCAAATTTATAACACCAAGGCAAGCCAGATATACCTAGATGGCGGCAAACGTGTAGAATTATAGTCATAGTTCGCATTCCATGGTGCAACAAAGCATATACTTATATCTATTTATCTATCCATGACGAAGACTCCGATACGGTACTACATATATTTTTGAAATTTATCTTCAAGTTTATTTTAGCTTCCATCTTGAAAGTAAACAAATTTCATCTTCAGCGCGCTTGTGTTTTAACAAAGAGTCGTGCAGAAACTTAAACTTAAATCATGATTAACAATATTGATGGGTATATTAGACTTTGCTCTGTATTTGTTTACATTCATAATGTATGAATATACAATACACATTCTATTTGATGACCTTCTTACTCTTACGGAAGTTAATCACTTCTATATTTTTCTTTTCTGAATATCAACAAAGTTGCTCTTAACATAAAGACACAATAATACGAAAATACTAAACGTTCTGTAACTGTTTGTAAATAACATAAAGAATCGCAAGCACATTCTATATATTTTAGGTAGAATAACATGTAAAGTTGTTTTTTTAAGATGGACTAGTTAACATATATTAACATATAGATGTATATATTAAGATTACTAATAATATTATAAAGAGGAAGGATTTTATTATTATTGTTTTTTTGCATTGAATAGGCTCATAAACTACCAGACGGATTTGAATAATTCTTTCACTAATGGAAAACTACTGTATCGGCGAGTAAAATATGCGATATATTATCCCCGTATTCCTATAGATTCGGGAACTTCGCGGGTGAAACCGCGGGGCGCTGCTACACCTAATATATAGGTATACCTAATGTATGGCAACTAGAAATACTTGCAAATAAAAATGTGTTTCAAATCGCAGGCCAAATCCTATATAGTAAATTATCGAAATAGGTACCTATCTGGAAATAAAAATTGCTTGAAAATATTTATCTATAGTAGTGTCTGAGATTAGTAAACCTTTAATCAAATTCCTATAATGAAGATTTATTAAAGTGACGAACGTAGATAGTGTACTCTACGTAAATAAACGGAGCAAAGCAAGGTTGACACCTTTTTATTTGGTTGATCAACACTTCACGTTACTCGAGTAAACTTTGATGGAATATTTTATCAGGTTTTTGGCCATTGTCCCTCTGACAAAAAGTTTGGGCGGTATGTAAATATACCAGTCGTTATAAGGAGGCGAAAATCTATGTGGATTTAATAAAACTAGTCTACGTGAAATACGTAGACGTCTCCGTTACCAAAATGGGAGTTAAAATAATTGTTTATACTTTGCTAGCCCTGTACTATTCCATCGGAATATGTGACGCATATACAGAAATTTTAAAACTAAACACAAATGTAAGCGGTGTCTACTGCGCACCACCTATTAAATCGATACGACAATCGCGACCTGTCATGTATTTTATTGCGGACAATGAATCTATCATATTCCTGCAAGAATGTTTGCTGAAAAAAAAAAGCGCTGGAACTTCTGTAACCCTGCTAAAATATGAAGATCTCTATGCGCAACGCGACGAGAATGATCGTTATTACAAATTACAGAACGGAGACATATATCCAGAATTCGCAATTTTCACACGCGAATTGTCAGATGATTTATTTAATAAACGCATTCACAAATTCTCGAGTTCTCCTTATCACGTTATTATTTATTTAATAATAACAACAAGAAATGTTTCATATGCTTGTAACTATAAAGGCGTGTTTAGGGAAGACATCTTCATGCATATAGAAGAATACCTCAATCGCCTCTGGCGTCAGTACGAGATGTTCCATCTTGTCGTGGAGTTTCCTTTTGTTTGTCCTGGTTACTACATTATTTTCCAAGGCAAGAAGCCATCTGGGTTAAGACTATATGATAGAACCATAATATCAATATCAGCAAGATACCCCAACAAAGTACTCAAAAAATTACTGAAAAGCAGAAAGCAGTTGCCGACAGGCTATCCAATCCGCGCGAATATATTCCAACGCTTTCCGACGGCCATTACTGACTGTAGCAACATTTACTATTATCTGAAGATTCAAAACGAGACACTAATGAACGGTTTTTGTGGTATGGACGTGCTTGTTATGCACGATATACTCCATCATTTCCAGTTCGACGTAAGTTTCCCTGATGTGGACAATTCGAATGAGTACGGTCACATAAACAGGACCACTGGTCATGCAACAGGTAGCTTGGGTTACTTGCTTGATAATGTTTTTGATATCTCATTTAACTCGAGATTCATGTTAAATTACCTAAACAATAACCACATCCAATTTATCAATTACATTTCTTCTGATTCTGTTTGTGCTGTCATGAGCAGACCATCTGAAATACCTCTATGGCAATATGCGTTTAATCTATTCAGAATACAAATTTGGGTATCTTTAATATTAACCCTTGGAGTTACTGGAATAGCGGCGAAAATATTAAGAACTATACGAAAGAAGACGATGCAAAAAGACACCCAGCCGTACACTGTGACCAATTATGTACTGCTAGCTATGTTCGGTTGTAGTTTTGACAATAAAGTACCTATTTCAATACTTGGAGGAACATGCCTTCTGACTTCGATAACAATACTGGCGTTATATCAAGTAAGTATGGTGGTTTTCGTTCTTTTTCCGCTGTCATCGGGATTCGTTAAGGGGTATATGGAATCATCAGTGGGTTAATCATCTATTTAGTCTTAGCTTTGGAGTTTGTCAGAAGCAAAGCTAAGAACTTTATTTGGACTTAGTTTTGCTTCAGACACTTTTTATTGATATCGCTTTAGTAATCAGATATTTGTTTTAATCCACTTCCAACTGGTCGTCTCGATTTCGTCATCACCATAGAAGTATTGCAAATGTGTGGAGTTAGAATGGCAATATGAGCGAAAAAAAATTTAATTGTAAAACTTAAGTAACGTAATGTTCCTTCAACAGAGTAACGTTAACTACATGTACACAAATCTTCTGAAATACGACCAACTGAAGACACTAGCTGAGCTAAACGAGTCAAAAACCCAAATCTACACGTCATCTTCTATGTTGGACATGCTGGGCGTGCAAAACACTACACCGTTCGTCGTAAAGCCATTGGACAGAAGTACGTAAATTTGAGGAAGATTCCAAAAATAAAGACAAATTACAAATCTCTTCCATCTTTTTGAAGTCAACCACAGTTGTGCACCAAGAGTGCTTATTGATCGTGGAAATTAAATGAAACGAACTTTATTGGGTATAAATTTAGGTGCATGCTAACTATGTAGGAGTTATTTTTTAGTTAGAAGTAGACCTAGTTGCTTTAAGTGAAAATCACAATCCTACCCGTGCAGGTAGGTATAGAAATAAGTAGATAGTGTGCTTGAATGATATTAGGTCTCCCACGATCCCAAACTATGGGCCCAATAAATGTAAAAGATAGAAATTAACATTAAAAAATAGGATGTACAAAGTCTTTTAGCTAGGCTCCAAAGAGTTATGCGACTCCAATTTAAAAGCCAGAGAGGAACTAGGAGACAAATGTCCTGCAATACGTGTCGCCAGCGACATCGGTAAATGGTGCGACGTTGCCGGACTTCGCATAACAGGTCTGGCAACATCGCGCGACACGTACCGCTAATGACACGTGCCGCAGGACATTTGCCCATATTAGGGTATCACTGGCTCAATGATGCTGATTCCTGCGAAACAGGGATTTCTTAATCGGTCTTTTTATTTCAACCAAGTCAAATATAACATAACGTACGATTTCCAACCTACACATAACTTTTAACGTAACTTTACAATAATTTCTACAGATACCTTATTGCACCACGGCAACATTGCAATTATACAGCGAAAAGCAGATATGATGCTGAGCATAATCTTGAACTACACGGGGGAGGACGGCCGTCCTTTGCTCTACATAGTCAAGGAATGTTATTCCAACTTCTTCTTGTCTTACATTGTCAGGAATGGTAGGTACATTAGCTTATAAGTGCACTCTCATTTAGGTTAATAGTATTCCACAAATTACTAGCGAGTGGTGACATAATAAGGACAATTACGGATTCACCGTTGTGGATACAATGGGCATGCCCAAAACCTTCACTTGATCCAAATAAATACAAGCAGCCCGTCATAACCATACAGGTCGTGACTGGACGAACGCTTAGCTGGAGCGTCATACATTTTATAAATGTATCCATGATAGTTTTGACTAGCTCGATGGCGCATTCGGTAGTGACCCTGCACCGTGCGCCAAGAATTGTGGGTTCGATCCTCACCCAGGACAAACATTCGTGTGATGAATACTTGTGTTTGTTCTGTGTCTGGTATATCCAATATTTAAGTATATTATATTTGCAATATGTACCTCTGTTGTTTCTGATATCCGTAACATAAGTGCATAAGCTACTTACCTCAATGTATAGATACCTTAGATCAATGTATGTGAAGTAGTCTGATATTTATTTTATTTAAGTATTTATAGTTAAAATATGGCACGTATATGAGGTAGTCTGATTTAAACTTGACTGATTTTCGGAGAGCTATACCCACACGTTTATTTGAAGGTTGGATCCGCGTTTGAAAAAAGAGCGGCAAAAGAGCAGAAGGTTCTCCCCACTAAGAACCATACTGTTGTAGGCACCTTAAGTTATTTTTTTCCGCGGATTCTCATTATCCAACAATGATAGCTTCTTTTTTTTCTAGATTTCCCGTTTATCGCCGAATTGAAGGTGTACATCATGCACCTCATCGAAGCAGGATTACCAGAAGCCTACTACCGTTTCACGCAGAACTCCTTGCGCTTAGGCGGCCCACCAGTCAAGCTGGCCAGGCGGAAGACGGATCCTCGGCCGTTCTACCCAACAAAGATGGAAGAACAGAGAGTGGCGTTCGCTATACTGCTGGTCGGGTATGGAGTGTCCACGTTTGCTCTTATTGTGGAAAGATGGTGGGCAAGGAGAACAAAACATTCCCGCCAACCTTAAACACTTTCTTCTTGTCTTTTGGAGAGCCCCTTGAGATGTTATTTTGCCTGGTGTTTTTTTTCTGAAACATTCGTGTGATGTGTTCTGGGTCTGGGTGTTAATATCCAATATTTAAGTATTTATTTGTAATACCACTGTTGATTCTGATATCCGTAACAAAAGTGCTTAAGCTAGTTACCTCGGAGTCAGGTCAATGTATGTGATGTAGTCTGATATTTATTTATTTATAAGTTCTTTGAATCAATTGCTAATGACAGAAGAAAAAACTAATTGTTGATGTTAATTATTTCATTTATTCCCATAATATTTCATACGATAACAATAGACGCCATAGGATCAATAAAAATCTCTCTACCACCTAACGGGAAACTTTCGTTGTACACAATATAAAATAATTAAAATACAAATTATAAAAAAACAATAACTGATTAACATTACAGTAAAAATAATTCAACATACTGGCGCTAGCAAAAAGATGTACATATGTACTCCGGTGATCGGAGAATGTCACAACTTTTACATAATAGGAAATATGCATGATTTTTACATAATCTTGCTAATATTATAAACGCGATAGCTTGTGTGGATGTGTGGGTGTTTGTTATTCTTTCACGAAAAAAGTACTGCATGGATGGAGTTATACATTAGAATAATACATAAGCTATGTTTCATCGATGTAACACGCGAGCAAAGCCGCAGGCAGAAGCTAGTAATCTATTCAATAATACTCTCCTTATTGCCTGGTCACAGAAATTGTATTACAAAATTTATAGTAATAAAAAAGTAGTAATTAGTTGTCTATTGTTAATAACATCATCGTATTTTTAGAGGAAAAAAATTTAGAAAGTATGTCTCTGATGTGTAATATTGTTTGGTTACCAAAAAGTTTATACATATATCTAAATATGATACAATAATGGAAAATCCGAGGACGGGGGCGGTACGATATTTGCCGGTTCAACTAGTGAAGAAACAAAAAAAATATATATATCTTTCATATGCCTAAATATATTTGCTCTTTTTTCATATTTATTTGAATTAATACCTAATAATCAATATATTCACCAGCAAAGAGATCAACTAAACATGTACAAACGTCCAAAGTGTCGCATAACCATGCATATTCCCAATTATACACATTATGTGTTGATTGTACAAACTACATACCTACTATCATACAATATACATTGAGCCAAAGGTAAAAAATCTTACTTACACTTAACTATGATATTAATTATATAAAATAATATTGTCATCTATATATTTTACCAATTATTACTATACAGTCTGGGCTTGATACAATTGTCGTGAGTTTATAGGCTATAATAGTTAAGCTAATGACACTTATTTCAATGATAAAACTATAATGATTTTTTATTAACGAGGAATTTGGACGAGCAGAAATTACATAGCATATAAAATATTGTGTAAGGGCATATAATAAAAAAAACGATAAATGTATAGTCCGCGCAAGACTTATGGCATTTTTATATGGAAAAGGTACTGATGTCAACATTCGAAACCTGCAGCGATTGATATGAACCAATTACGAAAACGGATTTTCCTGGGCAGTAAAAAGTAGATTATGCAAAGCCCGTCAGTTAGATTTATTAAAAAAAAAATAGGATACATAGGTACGTATTTTTTGCTTCATTTAAAGTTCTAAATTTGACAAAGATACAGACAGTGAATCAAAGTTAAATATTTAAGGGTTTAGTGACCTTAAGCGAAATTTACCGCGCTTTACCTAATTATCTTCGTTATCTGTGGTAAACAAAATAAAAAAAACGCATATATTTTTTTTAAATGTAACTGGCGGACAAAAAAGTTATATAGTAGCCAGTTCGAAACTCAAGCCCTATCCCAGCCGAAATTACCTCAGTCCAGAGTGTGTTATTCCAGTTGTCCCCCAGCCTTCCTAGCTACGACCCTTTTGCAAACATTGTATACCTACAGAGACGGCTCAAGTGTTAATATGCATAAATAAAAAATAATACAATTCCATCGCCTTAAACATACGTAATTAATATTTTTCACATTTCTCCTATACGGTCATTATTTTCAATAGGAAATGTATATTATTGGCTCGTTTATATACAGTTTTATGTACACGGCTCACAACATACTTTCAATATAATTTTCACACTACTATTAACTAAGAACATCTTCTCATCAATTATTTTTAAGCTACAGGCATCCCTCTTAAAGAGCCAAAATTATTTACAATGATTTCGGCGTAATTCAATTTCAGGCCCGTTCCAAACAAATTAGCTTTACTAGAACTTTCAAATGTTTGGGCAACTTCCAAAATGGAATGTTCATAAAAAAGATCATTCCTCTGGGTATAAATCGTTATGGAACGGGCCCGCTACATCTTCAACTGAGACAAGGCTTCCCTAAAACTACTCACAGCGTCCTCCCGGGCAGTACTTTCGTGTGATAAAGCGTATCGAACTTACACCTACTACGAAAACCTACCAATTTCTCTCACGACAGAGAACGTACTTGTTTTCAGTCAAGTCGGACAAAAATTATTACACAGTAAGCTTTTATAGTAACGGAACGAAATGTCTATATTAATCGCATTGTACGAGAAAACAATAACCCACATTGTATATCGTATTTCGTATGAGCTAAGTACGATATTTGAAATTGCAGTAAATAAAATATAAACTTAGTTAAAGTTAGGAGTCAAAGTTGGACTTTTGGACAATGTTGGGTATGTATACCTACTAATATTATAAAGAGGTAAAATTTTATTGTTTGTTTGTTTGCATTAAATAGGCTCCGAAACTAATCGACCGTATTGAATAATTCTTTCACCAATGGAAAGCTATTTTATCAGCGAGTAACATAGGTTACATTTTATCCCCGTATTCCTACGGGTATGGGACTACGCGGGTGAAACCGCGGGGCGCTTCTACATATATTCATATAATATAAGCGTAAACATGGTTATATGCTAAGACTTTTACGAGCCCATACATTTTAATCTAATACATGTCACATGTCTCAAAAAGCACGGAGCGTAACATCCATAATAAAAAAAAAAGCATAAATTACCCGCTATGTCTTTTTAGGCTACGTTTTTCAATCAAAGCGAGAAGTAAAACAACCGATTTACTACAACGGTGGTACTATGGGAACATAGAAAATAAGTAATGGATTTATATGTTTGTCCCAGTTAGGTATATAGTTATATCCGTTGTTCCTCTTCCCGCTGTCATAAAAGCCACGGCCTTACGTCTCAATGTTGAGTTGTCACACTAGTACGTCTCTGTCGCGAAACTTAGTTTAAAATCTACGATATAGGAATTTCACCCAACTTGCATCACCTTTAGCGCGTAAATAAGGCCTTTTGATATAGGTTAAGAATTTATTGAAGCTAAATGATTTTTGTTCGTTTGACGAACTTTTACCTACCGATTTTAAATTATTTATATTATATACACTAGTTCATTAAGGAGAGTTGACAATAACATTTTTCTTTAATCAGCCACATTTTCAAGTTGAGATTCAACTGTTACAAGAATTTATTATATAAATGGCCAAAATATAAGAGTCTGGTTGAATAAGACAAAGGAATAAATTAATGTATACGCGTCATAGATCCAGTGATGTAGCGCGGTGGGAGCAAGGGGGCGGTCGGCCCCGGGCGGCACTTGTTGGGGGCGGTAAACTTGAAATAACTAATGCTACGCTACTACATAGATCTAAGGCTTTTGTAACCTTTAAAGGAATCTAGTCCAAAGTATTGGTCAGCCATCCGAAACATTCAGGCAATCACATGTCCATATTTGACATGTTATACATTCGCCATACAAATTTATAATCTCTCCTCTATAACAGGCATGATATACTTATATTGCATTATTCACATGGATTTTTAAACATTCTAAATATCACAAGTCGTCTTTCCAATTTCCAGTCGCAGTCTTACTAACTTTGAGCTTTGAACTTAAAATGTAAGGGAAGATGAATAAATCGATAAAGACAACACAACAAAATCTAGTCAGCTACGAGTAGGTATTACTTATAAAGGGAATATGCATATTTTAATATTTAAGCCATAATGAAAACAACCAACATGGATAGAAGCACGGACGATATGTTGCGACTGCGAAACATAACACAATGTGCTTAGTTACGTAATAAGTCAGATTTAATCTAGATTTGAAGGTAACTATTTAAAATTAACATACAATATGGCTTAAATTACAACCGAGTAAATTATAATATATAATAACAGCTTAAAGCATGTCACATGCGGTAATATCGAAGTGAGGTATCAATAGGTATTCAAAATAACTATTTCAACACTCAAATTTTCAATGGCAGACTGACTTATAATCATTTAAAGGAAATTGTAAAACAATAGCCTATTTACAAATACAATACACACATGCAATTCGGACGTACAGTGGCAGATCCAGGGTTTGGGGAATGGAGTAGTTGAAAAAGATTTTAGCTACCTTGAGCACAATGAAAGAATATAATTGTTTTGGGAAACAATGCCCACCTCGCCCCACTCCCTGGATTCGCAAAGAGATTCAACACGAACTCTCTGACCAGGTCAAAAACAATAAAGGCTATGAACAATAGAAGAAAAAAAAAATTAAACATTGGAAGCCAGTGTCCCAAAAACGAATTGAGACTCAAACACGCTATCACAAACATAAGTATTTTAACTATTTTATTGGTCAAATTAATAATAGTAACATTACTAGATTTACAGGATTTAAAGTGTAATTGCTTATGTACAGGTAAATTCAGCATGCGTTCCGAATTTTGATCTTTGCGTTTGTATGTTCGTCTGCAAAGTACGTGATTTATTTCAAATTAAAGATATATTAGTTTAATTTTTAAAGATATACTTTTTTTTTTTAAATCGCGTCATTTAGATTACATTCGAAGCTAAACTTAGTAAAATATAATCACGAACTAGAAAATTATGGCATTGACTTCAATTGTTTTTGTTCATACGCAGGAAAATTTACTGATTAGCGTAGGTAATAATGTTCGTAGTTTCGTGGATGGACGAAACGTATATAAATAAAACTAAATATTTGCGTACATAACAGATCATATGGTCTTGGGTTCTTGTTACAAACAAATTTACAAACAAAACAAAAAGGGAAAAAGTTAATCCGTTTGTTTGAACGTGCCAATCTCGAACACTATCATATCAGTCAAATTTCTAAACATTATATACTTTTTAAAAAAAACGCTTTAAACATTATATTCATACAAACTGGGGGTGTCTGATAATCTTATATAACATACATATATACAGATAGCGCGCGAGTTCAATGCAGAACTCAGGTATGTCTCGTCTCAGGCCCCGACTGCATTCAATTCGCGCGCTATCTGTACATGCACATTACGTTAATGTCGAATCGTCATACAAACGCAAAGTCCGAATTAGCTGCGCGAGAGCAACAATACTTACAATAAAGATGTACTTGTTAATAAATAGATGAAAGCCGAGTATAGGTTTTAGGTCATGGATAAGGCATTTATGACACTTATTCTACTTTGAATATGTACACCATTGTAAAAATTCTACCGGCTACTTAACACAAATATTAATTTTGTGATATTTGATACCATTCACTATTTATATTGATAATTCTCTTTACATTCTTTATAAAAATTCAGCTAAACTAACGCTAAGAAATAAATTATTGCATAGAATCTAATTCATTTTCCATTTTTATAAAAACATCTCGTATAAAACTATAAATTACGGCTGCAGAAATTCTTGTAACATTTATAGACTTTTCAATTCACAAAATTCCGATACATTTTGAAATAGGCGGATATTCTTTATTGCACAAAGTATTCACAGATTGTTTATTAAGCAAATAACAACTATTTAAATTACACTTACGTTTATATTGGACATTGATTAATTTCTAGTTTAAGAAGACAGAGATAATGGTTTAAACTGTTAATATTATACCTCTTATCTGTTCTCAACCATCTCATAGATCCATAAAGGACAATCTAGATTGAGCGACGATATGTCTAAAACGGCAACACCAAAACGCTAAATTAATTAAACACAAGCGCGTGTCAAACCATATCAGATAGTGTAGTTAACATTACATTTCCATAAACATATCAACAAAACAGTTACAAGAATCTCCCCAACCGTCCACCACCAACTCGCAACAATAGTCCTAACCAATCCCACAGAGCAAAGCACCAACAGATTTACAAGGAAACGTCACCGCACAAGTAGGGGACGTTTTTTTTTTGTCGCGGGCAAATGCGTTATACAGCTTCACCCTACCCGGGGGGGCAGGATGGTGTGTGGGACTCCCGGGGGCCTCTGGAATTGGAGGCCCCTGCTCCAGCCAAGGATGGAAAATGGCCGGGGTATACCCACTAAAACCCCGCGGTACCTCATCGCTCGAGTGGAGGGACGTTGTGGGTATAGCTGAGCCTTTACATCCACGACGCCCTCCAGCAAGTAGGGGACGTTACGTAAACCTTTTTAACCTCTCCACCCCTCGTCAGCAAGTAATCAAAGGTCTAACTCCTTCTTCATGCGCAGGTTTTTTACTGTATTTATTATTATCTGTGGTCACCCCACTCGTAGTCCCACAAGGGCGCTTACCCTATATCCCTAAATAATCAAAGTCCAAGACGTTCCACGTACAGAGCCGCCACTCGCGCGCCCCGCATCAGCTGCACAGCGGCAGGCACGCGGCGGCGCCGGCGAGCGCGTATAATAGCCAGCGCTATTTAGCGCGTTGCGATACGCGCGGCCCAGTGTGCGCGTGCGCGTGCGCGTGCGCGTTCGCGTTCGTGTTCTCATGCGCGTGCGCGTACCAGCCGCACATGCGGCGCGCGGCCTCCTCCCAGCGCCGCACGCGCGGCTGGTACGCGCTCCGCCGGGACGCGCTCGCCGCGAACACGCGCCCCACCTTGCGGAGAGCTTTTAGATCCTCTTTTGATTTCCATATACCTGAAGAATACGATTTTAAGTACAATCTTCGTGAAGGAAAAAATCTATTTGACAAATGCATTCCAACGCAGTACATTATTTTATACCATATATGTATTAGTACACGTATGTATATTTAGTATAGGTATGTCACAGGCGCAACGTTATGTGACCTATATATTATGTTACATTACATTATGCTAAGTTTAAGTTGCGCTGCATAATATATTCTAAGATCACAACTCGCTTCACAATAAAAATAATTTCATAAATAAAAAATCTGTTTCATAAATATCACTTCTTCTTTCATTATTTATGGCCAGTATAAGGACTTGAGTAGGTAATCAAATGAATTATTCTATTATCGATTAAAGTTAATTCGCTCACCTAACTGCAGTCCTACGATATGTGCACACCCCAGTGAGGACATCTCGACGTTGCGGGGCCGCTCGACCTTCAACCCCGTCAGGTCGGCCACCAACTGCGCCACGAAGTCGTTGTTAGACACGCCTCCATCCAACCTGAAAATCACGTTGCAACATTTACAAATTCATCATCCTCTTCTCCTCCTCCCAGGTTATCTGGGGTCGGCGTAGTATGTTTTCTTCTTCCATACATCTCGGTCAGCCGTCATCAAGCTATCCACTCCCATTTCTTTCACTCATATCATCTTTCACACACTCCATCCATCTCTTATTTGGTCCTCTCTCTCTCAGTCCATTTACGTATGTTTTTTAGGATAAACCTGAAAATTTGTGGTAAGCTAAAGGTGATAGAAGATTCAAATGGATGGGGCTGAAAATGTAATCGGGTTTTGGGTATGTGATTGTGTAGCGACAAGCTAGCCACTTGTCACTACTTTTTCACAATTTTCCATCTAACCCAGCCCAGTTTTGTTTTTGGCTGAATGTGGTTAAAGTGGCCTGCTGCCCCATTGAGTCTGCCTACCCCTTCGGGGATTATGGGCGAGATGTTATGTTATATATGGAAATGTTAAGCTAGCTGTAACGTTAAGGTAAATCCTGCTGGTAGCAGGATTTAAGTAACTTTTATCTAGACACAAAAATTTTTAAAAAATCGTTTATACGGATACAAAAGGTTTAGTAGTTCCCAATAAGCCATGTTTAAATAATGTCCCCCCCGCTGGGGTCCTCGGTTTGTCCTACCGGGGGGGTTTGATAAGTTTATAGACATAACATTAATCCACTTAGTTATTTCTAAAGAATTATAAAATATTATGCGAAAGAATGGTCTAATTACATACCTAATACTATGAAACTCAAAATTGGTCTCTCCACGTATGCATTCGTAAAGCTGCGCGGTGCGGAAGGCCAGGGACTCCAGCACCGCCCGCACCAGGTGGGCTCTCGTTGTGGACGGCTTCATACCCACGAACCCTGACGCAGCCGTTCCGTCGTTGTATGGAGGCTGGAAGGAGTAAAATATAATCTATACTAAGTACATAAAGCTGAAGAGTTTGTTTGTTTGCTTGAA
Organism: Glyphodes perspectalis; assembly: GCA_951394215.1. Lineage (NCBI taxonomy): Eukaryota > Metazoa > Arthropoda > Insecta > Lepidoptera > Crambidae > Glyphodes > Glyphodes perspectalis. The sequence goes on from OX596217.1 coordinate 5,331,342, forward strand.
GGCGCTAATCTCAAATCAAACTACCTACTGGTCCGAATTGAAATTTTATTTCTGTGTTGTATAGTTAATTTATTGAGAAAGACTATAGGCTATATAACATTAACCATAAACGCGGGTGAAACCGCGGGCATAGCTAGTAAATAAATATAACTAACTAATTTCGCGCCTTTGCCCTTGGCGAGGTAGGTATAAATATATTTACTCTGCCTAATACCTTCAGTTCAGACCTGTGATACCCTAAGGGGATAGCAGAGTTGAAGCAGCGATGAGGTCCTACAACCACATTCAGTCAAAAATAAAATTCGGGTTAAATGGAAAATTGTGAAAAAGCAGTGACAAGGGGCTAAGGGGCCATCCATAAAGTACGTCACACGTATTTCATGATTTTTATTCCCCCCCGTCCTTGTCACAGCTGGTCACATTTGTGGGACTCCCCGCTCCCTAGTGTGACATCACATGTTTTGCAATTTTACATCCAGAAATTGCAAATTATTGTGATATATTAGATTTTAAACCGTGATGTCACGAAACTTAGGACCCCACCCACCCCTTGTCACACCATGTCACACATCGTAGACCATCGTAGTAGCGTGACGTACTTAATGGATGGCCCCTAACTGATCGACCACATAACCGCAAACCACTAGCACAGTGCACATCTAACGAACTATTAATCACTTTTTACAACATGCTAAGCGAGAAACACAGTTGGGGTCATTTCGAGTACTGAGGGTATTTTCGAGTCCCAAATTAAAATTGGACAAGATAGTCTGCTCGCAAGCACAGTGAAATTTATATTTTTAATTTATAATGTCACTAAATTAGATATATAAGTACAAGAACGTATTTAAAAAAAAAAAAAAAATCAGTCGAATTGAGAACCTCCTCCTTTTTTTTTTTTGAAGTCGGTTAAAAAGGCCATCTGTTGAGCTTCTTGCGGCACCTCTTCTCAGCAGGCCATTCACGTCGAGGTGCTGGTAGGGCAAAAAATGTTTGACGTGCAAAGGAATCTGTTATGAATCCACTTGCAGAATAATTTATTTCATTTAATTTCATTTCTGTGTTACTTATTACGTACGCATATACATAATAATAAATATACATACCTATATAGCCAACTATATCACTTTGACAGTTCAGTTTAGGTCATTCGATTGAAGGCCTTTTAAGAACCAGATAAAGAAAGGACGCCAAGAGATAACACAGCAGGAAGACCATTAAAAATATTTTTATTGTTGTTTCGTTTGGTGGCTATATTTACGTTTGTACCCTAGAACCCAGTCCCGTCCCGTTGGATGGTCACCAAAGAAAATCCAAACGCCCCACCTGTTTAGAAAACATTAAGGAACATTTGTGTAAACACTCTTGTACTCACTCCCAATCCGCTGAAAGCTGGAATGAAGTACACTCCATCGGTGTCAGAAACTGAAGTCGCGATGTCAGCAGTGTCCTCTGGGTTATGGAATAAACCTGTAATATTAAAATAAAATATTTAATACAAAGTCGGGTAAGTACACCACCTGTATTTCAAGAACAAGCAGATTTTTTATATCTAATGTGTTTGTTTACCCCAAAATAGCAGAATAACTATTAAAATATTATGAATATTCACGAAAAAAATATATATAAAAAAGCTATGTTCCATATATTTTGTATGAAAGCGAGAACGGAACGGTACGAAGTTTTGCGGGTGAACTATTAGTATGTAATAGTGTGAAATAAATGGTTTTCCCCGCTGGTTGGATATTATTGTAGTGTGTATAAAATTGTACAACTGAAATTATACAATATAATTACGTTAAGATATGTAAACTGTCACTGTGCTCTTAGATGAGTTAACAATGAGATAAAGGTTAAGTGTTAAGTTACTGTATTCTCAATAATGCTATTTTCTTATAAACTGTGTACCTACTTGGTAATAGAAGCTGTATCACTGTAGTCCCCTCAGCAGAATAAACCAGCTAATCTCACGAACCCACCACAGGCTACAGGGTCCGTCTTCATAACAAATTATTTCCACAGATAGTGTTGAACTAACCTAAATTCTGTGCCCACTTGATAATAGAAGCCGTATCACTATTAGCCCCCTCGGCGGAGTAGACCAGCTCTTTGCCTATCTGCCAGCCCACTACTGGATACAGGCCGGATACACTCGCGTGTGGCTGCCCTCCTGTGTTGATGTCGAAAAATGTGCCGGTGCCCATCGTCAGCTTCACGTCACCCACCTCGAAGCAGCATGAGCCCCACATTGACGCCGTCTGGTCTGCCATCTGGAGTAGCAACGTTAATAGTGTAAACTTAAACATTTGTATGAGAATTTTTACTCCAAGACTCACTCTTGAAACAGTAATTCGCATACTATGTTTGAAGTACGAAGTACAGAAGCGGACATTAACAAACGTATATTTCAATTCTCTGGTCTGCCATTTGGAAAATTCCTAAGTTTCCATGCGTGAAAATTAATAAATTTGGATATTGTTTAGATTTAAGCTTGAAACAGTCAGTCAGTCATGCGTGACATCTACGCTAAGACAACGCAAATTTATGCAAAATCGTACCTACCGTTTGACTATATCGTTTTCAGATCGTCCCGATGTCGATTGCATAGTAAGGTCGCTTAGCGATACGGTTTGTTAAAAGAATTGCATTCAAAATGTGACCTTTAGATAAATAAATAAAATAGATAGTTCAGACTACCATACCAATTACCTAGCCAGAAACGAAGCGTATACCTACAGTGTTAAAATCGTTTTTATAAACTTCGTTAACTTGAGTAAACATGTAAATTTTCATCATACAAACAAATACCCGTAAAGAAATCATGGCCTTTGGTTTCAGGGTCACCGTTCAAAGTCAAAGTCAAAGTCAAAATATTCTTTATTTATATGGGTTTCAAGGAAACACTTATAAATCGTCAAATACAGGTAAAGCCACAGCTATATGATTCTAGCACCGGTTCGGAACGTTGTATCTACCGAAAAGAATCCGGCAAGAAACTCGGTAGCTACTCTTTTCAATACAATTTTTACAAGGTGGACAATCATAATTAACTTTGAACCACATTTTAGTATGGACCTGTTATAGAGTATCAAAATAAAAATATATAAATTACAACCAAAAATTTGACCCGACCAGAGCAGACCAGTTCCCAAGGGCGGCACCTGTTCCCAAGCATGACGTATGTGTCAGCCATCGCTTCACTCAACCATATTTTAGGGAATGTAACGACCCGCCACATAGCGCCACCACCCCAGCGACATTTCTACACTAACCACAAAAAACAACAATATTTCAACTTACCGAACTTCTTATGGGTATCGCATGACCCCATATGGCAGGAGAAGTGGTGGCGAAATGGTCTCCGGCCGTGTCTACCACCGTGGGTAAGGCTTCGGAAGGCAGGTGGAACAGGGTCATAGCCCAGCCGGCCCACTGCATCGTGAAAGGGTCGTAGAAACCGGTCGCTGAGGCTGACGATACATCAGTCATGTGAATTTTGTTACCTGGTAACATAAACGAGGTTTTTCAACGTGGTCCTGTGTTGGTCTATATTTATAAGAATTACTAGAGGTACAGACGCGTATCCAAAATGCTAAAGAGGTTGTAGACACCGCTATCCGAAGATAAGACAAGTACAAGCAGACACATAACATTATGTACCTACTGAGGACAGATTTATAAAATGTATGACGCTCAAAATTGCCTATTAGTTTTTTGATAGTGTTGACGACGAGCTAGGCACTTGTAACAGTTGTGTCACAATTTTTCCATCTAACCAACTCACAATTTCTTTTTTAGCTGAAAGTGGTATAGGAGCCCTTGAGCTTGGGAGATAACGGGCGAGATAGTATGTATGTATGTATGTTATTTTACATGCTATAAATGGGCGGAGTCGCCATAAAAAAAGTTGTTTATCACTGATGCAATATTAAATATTTCCGAGCAACTTAAAATTATTATTACCATACACGTTAGTCAGCCTTTTTAGTATGAACATTGTATTAAAATCCGTATCGATCTAAACCTAACTGTAAGCAGTTTAAAGTAGATTTGTCCTGGAGCTACAGAGGCAATTGTATCCGAATTAAATCCTAAATTGGTCTAGAAAGGAGTCAGACCGTCACAGCAACTAGTCTATACATGGTCTGGGATCTAATAAAATGCGCATTTGTAGTCAGTTAGGTACGGATATTCACATGTTCGTGTGATTTTACGCTAATTTTATCTTTTTGTCTCGGTACGTTTATATTCTACTGATAATATTTGTTTCTTGAAACGCCAAACTAGAGAGTTCAAATAATAATCTACACTAATATTATAAAGAGAAAAGACTTGATTGTCTGTTTGCATTGAATAGGCTCCGAAACTACAGGACCGTTTTGAAAAATTGTTTCACCAATGGAAAGCTGCTTTAACAGCGTATAACACAACAGCGGGAACGAGAAAACCGCGGAGCGCCGCTATATTTTTTTCTTATTTGAGATTTGACTGACCATGATGAATCAGGATCGTAGCAAATGGAAGTACGTCATCTCTGCCTACCCTAATGGGAAAAAGGCGTGACGTTATGTATGTATGTATGTATGTATGTATGTATGTATGATCCTGGATTAACCGAGTCTGGTTACATTGTACATTATAGTAACTGGCGTACCGGAGGACCATAGTTGCATATCTATAGTTACTCTAAATATATAGATATACTATTTGAATCTTTTTTCTAACTCGGCTGAGGAGTACAGCCGAGTACCTAAGTGGTTTAAATGGATACGTATATTTAGAAAATGTAACACGTAGAGTGGGTTCGAACCTAAACTTCTTGCATATGAGGTGCATAATTTAACTTTTGAGCTATAATCGCTCGAAATATAGATTTTTGTATGTATGTATGGACATAAAAACAGTGTTTGTATATTGCAGTATAATGTGAAAAAAAGTAGTCAGACTCAAAGGGAGAGCAGGCCTCTTTGACCATTTCAGCCAAAAATAAAAATAGGCTGGGTTAGAAGAAAATTGTGAAAAAGTATTAAGAAGTGGCTAGCTCGTCGCCTACACAATCACATACCCAAAACTCCACATACCATTAGTCGCCTTTCACGACATGCTAGGTCAGAAACACAGTTGGTACACTCTTTTTAGTCCCAGACCAACAAGGGACATATCTATAAATAGATTTTATTTTTATTTAGACAGTTTAATCAAATTAAATACTGCGTTATAAATACAGGTACCAAAGTTCAATACATCGACATTAATTCCATACGTTATTTATCTACCAACATTTAATTATACAAGACGAGATATTGTTATCTTACGAAAGATAACGTGTTTATAATGATAAATGTCTCCACACAACAATTAGAAATAAACAACTGTATATGGAACAGGACACAATACTGTCTTTACCATAAGGGCACACGGGGCGCGAGCCCAGGGCCCTCATCTACAAGGGGCCCCGAAGGACCGACAATTGGTCTGTTTTCCAAACGTAGAAGGTTGCTACAAGAATATTCCTTTGCCTATTGGTAACCGATTTCAACAGCTTGAGAGAACAAAAACCGGCCAAGTGCGAGTCGGAATCGCGCACGAAGGGTTCCGTACCAAAATTGGACCAAAAAAACAGCATTTAAATCACGTTTGTTGTAAGGGAGCCCCCTTAAATATTTATTTTATTTTGTTTTTAGTTAGCTTTCACGGTTCATGAGATACAGCCTGGTGACGGACGGACGAACGGACGGACAGCGGAGTCTTAGTAATTGGGTCCCGATGATACCCTTTGGGTACGGAACCCTAAAAAAAATATTTGCGAACAACAATGCTTTCCTAAAGGGCCCCAGCATTCTGTAAGGCGGCCCTGAGGCAGGATTAATAGATGGTTATTTTAAAATGTATACCCATAGATAGTGCTTAAATGTTGAAAAGCGTTTTGTCAACCGCCAACTTTGACTTTCATTATTATAAATTATCATTTGCCCTCGGCTCCGTTCGCGTGGTACTTGGTCGAATACTGAGACTATCGTATATCCCGGATGTATCATTTTTACTTGAATGAAAAGCTTCATTGGTAATTAAATTGTTCATAATAGAACAATTTGGTGCTCTTTTACAAGCATATGCTTAGTTTAGAACGAGAGAATTGTCTCTAATTCGAAACTAAGCACATGCTATGGATATAAGACGACAGATTTAAGTTATTTTACAAATATCCATCACTCGAATATTCGCTAGTTTAATTTTGAAAACATAGATATGCCACTTTTAACTTCAGGCAGCAATTGGTCCCTAATGAGATTCTAAAACCTATGGTTTCGTGACCGGAGACTCCAACCACACAAATAATAATAAGCTAATTGCTAGAAATAATACTGACGGGACTAAACGCGATATACATTATAAATAAATAAATAATAAATAAATATTACACTACATCACATACATTAATCTGACTCCGAAGTAAGTAGCCCAGACACAGAACAAACACAAGTATTCATCACACGAATGTTTGTCCTGGGTGGGATCGAACCCACAACTCTTGGCGCATGGGGGCAGGGTCACTACCCAATGAGCCATCGAGCCATTATGTAGTATATGAGTACTTGCAGCAGAGTCCGCTTGTGACCACGGTCGTTGCAATACGGCCAAAACGCGCGTATCGCGTTTAGTCCCGTCAGTATTATTTCTAGTGATAATGCAACGCGAAAGTTTAAAATCATATAATAAGCTAATTGGTTATGTATGTATGTGTCCCAAATTCCGTGCAATAACCGAAGAATGCATTTCACTCAAAGTGGATCATCCACGCTTGATATCACAGCGAAACGAAAGGGAAAACTATTCGGATAGTTAATACATTTTCAACGTCCCACTTTACAGTGAATTAAAACGCATTTAGCAACCAGTGTACAATTAAATACTTTATTTGTATTTTAGGTACTGTATTTATTGTGTCTAAATTAATTAAAGTGTCTTGTTAGCTATTTGGAGTTAGTTATAAAAAAAATAGGAAATTTGCATAAAACGTATTTTAACAAAGGAAATAATAATATAAACTGCAAATATAAAATTATAGGAGGCTTATAGGAGTTTCTATAAATTTTATATTAAAAAAAATATATTTTTATCTAAATGTAGTTAAAGGGGCCTACTGCCCCTTTGACTCTGCCTACCCCTTTAGGGATTATGGGCATGATGTTATGCTATGTTTGTTATGTTTTTATATTTAAACATTTTCATTTATTTCTTTTAAGGACGGGAATCCAATCATGGGAATGAGAACCACTAAGCCACTGTGGCATGCATAAAGATATGTAAATATGTATGTCTGTATGTATATCTGTACAAGTACTACAGAGTATGTCAAATCTTTAGTAGTCTCATCTACCCTACTGTGACGTCTGTTATTTTCCACGCTGACGACGACCGCGGACTTTGATAAACATACAAAAAACAAAAAACAAGCACGTTTATACAAAGTAAACAAACAACAACTGAATACTTTTTTATAAATCCCCAATCGCGTCGTAGTACGGTGCCGTAGAATGGAATTAAACTATAACCTTTGATTTTTTAAACTTCTTTTTGCGGTATATACTATTACGCAGATTAATACCGTTCCGAAGAAATGCTACGGTATACGGGGCTCACCCGCTCCGATCCGCCGACGAAGCTCTGATCATCGCAAGGGCGGATGTGCTGTTGTGGGCACAATGAGCATGCCCATAACCCAACTCGACTCTAAGTACACACGAGGAGTTCGCGAGGACCTGTGTTCTGGACAAGCTCTTAGACGAAGTAACATACATTTTATGAATGTGTTCTTAGTAATTGGGATTGCAATCCAGCGGGATTTCCTGCTCGATCCAGCAGAGCTAAAATTGTGAACCCTGGATTGTAATCCCTATTACTAAGAACACATTTATAAAATGTATGAATGCTCCGTCTAAGAACTTGTCTAGTACACAGGTTCTGGCGGGCTGCTTGTGTGTACTTAGGGTCGAGTTGGGTTATGGGCAGCTCATTGTGCCCACAACAGTACATCCGCCCTTGCGATGGATATTCCTTGGATAAACACAAAACACGTACCTGTTAATTTGTATAAAAGCCAGCAATCCAAAGTTCCGAACATAGCGTCATTGTTTTCTATTGCGCTTTTTAAAGCAGTGACATTTTGCACAGCCCAATACAGTCTTAGCGTCGTCTGAAATAACAAATAAAATCATTAATCCAGAGATAGGTATATACTAAGTACTACAGACTATCTATGGCCGTTTTATAAAGTACGGAACCCTTAAAAAGAGAAAAGAGTAGAAGATCAACTACCTATATACTTAAGAAGAATTTATATCCAGTACAGAAAAAAAACATCGTTTCGTGAGGTAAAATAATTAAGATTTACATGCCGCATCACATTTTACCGAAATTTTTTATTTATAAAATCACAATATATCACTAGTATCTATGACCCCTCCGAAACAGAAAATAAAATTGACGGAAAAAACTTCATTGTAGTGCACCAAGCACGTTCGTGAAAATCATACGTAAATTTTTCATTAATTTATTGTCGAGTCATTAAATTTCTTTAACTATTCAAGATATTAAGAAGATGTGTTACGTAATACATATGTACTTTACGATGTTTATTATGTATATACTAGTGGGATGATGATGAAAGTAGTACTTGCCAGCAACCAGTTACCAGCAAGTACTACTTTCATCGTCATCCTCCCAGCGTTAATGCAGGGGTAATGAGAGGGCTATGAAGCAATGAGCTTCTTAAACTATGAATATCAAGCGGGATATATGAAACATTGTGAATACTTAGTTGCAACAAGTGGCTAATAGGCACTGACTACCTCATCGCCTACATAATCACAATACCCAATACACCATTAGTCACATTTTAAGACTTACTAGGAAAGGAACACAGTTGGCACATTATTTTCCAGTTCCAGACCAACATGGGTTATATGAGATAATACATTATATAACCTAGACTTAATATCCAAAAATGAATCTTCGTACTTTACTAGAAGTTAAGCCACATCCGCTAGTTGTGTAATAATCATAACAGGTCTCGAAACATCTATTAGAACATCTATTAGAGCTATCTACATCACTGTCATCATAAATTGATATTTTTATGCGCTTACAAACGTAATTCTTCATTAAATCTGTAACTACGTAATTAATTATTCCAGCAGAATACTCAATCGTAAATTTGTTTTTGTGAACATTTTAAATTGTGCTTAAGTATCGCTAACAACATTAAACTGTCTAGAACTCAGAACAAGATTGTACTTAAAAAATTTCGTTAAAAATATGTTTTTTTTTTTGGAGAACTATCAGTTGTTGGGCGAAGGCGGCCTTTACTACCTACCTACCGAACTGGCGGGGGAGCGGGAAGCTCTCGCCCCTATACAAAACGAAAGGTGTGCCAGGATTGTAGCAAATGGGAAGATGTGCCTTGCTTGTCCCCATTGATAAATGGCGTGACGTTACGTATGTGTGTTCCTTATTTCTTCTATAATATTTTTTATTGTTTTTAATTGGTACAACATTTTAATGACTTCGATGAATGAGAAATGTTATCTGCGACACATTTTTATGCTTCTGCGATTGCCACACATACGTTTATGTTCCAAGTAATTTTTCCTTTTTTTTATGTTCTGAATCTATTCATGTGTTAACGTACCTATTGCTTCAAAGCATGACCTATCGGTGTTTACTACATTGCGTCGTTTGCCTTGCGCCAAGAGGTCGCCATAAAACTCGTAATAAAAAAATTCAACACACAACCAGTTTGCGTAAACAGAATGCGCGACCAATCATGATACGCGTTCGAATATTGCTTGGTAAATTACATAGTATAAATCAAAGTCGTCGCTAGTCTGTTCGTTTAGATCTTTCAAACTAGAGATGAGCAACTAACTTCACGCCACTTCCCTAGCGGGGTAGGGAAGGATCGTGCCATATGGCGTTCGGTTCTCTATGCCTACCCCGCTAGAGATGAGAAGAGATGTTGATATGGTTACCAACAGAGTGATTCAAGAGTATGATTTATATGTAGGTTTCACATTGTTTTGAGCTCACCGAGCAAAGCCGTCCTACTAACACGTCGCTAGTTAACAACCAAAAATAACCTAATCAGAGTTTCGACTAGCATTTACCGACCTGAATTCAATGACTACTGGGGTTAGCTACCAAGTGCATTTTTCAGGGTAACAGGAATGTTCTTAACATATAATTTTTCAAACTTATTGTACGTAGGTATAGGCCTATACCTAATAAAAAATATTGTTAGGTAAGTTGTGTGTGATCCGTGGCAACCATTACTGATCTATAAAGACATTCTAACAGGGCCTTTGGCCTTTTTTTTTTGTTGACCCAGGGGAATGCGTTACGCACCGTCCCGCTAAAACCGGGGGGAATCAGCGAGGTGTGTCGGACTCCCGGGGCCCTCGAAATGATAGGAGGACCCTGCTCCGCCCAAGATGGTAGTGGGTAGCGGGGTATACCGACTAAACCCCTGGGATGTACCGTCTACGCCTTTATGTAAGGTGCCCACGGGATCGCGCAACGCTAAACCACCGTGAACACCGCAGCGTTGGCCCTGCCAGAGAGGGCCTTTGGCCTGGTAGAATATCTGGGTCTGTCAGCCAGGTTACCCCCTGGGCAGAACAATACTAAAGATGTCTCCAATAAGTACTATCAAAGAAAACCATTAAATATTAAAACAAAAAAAAAAATTGAGCAAAAACTCAACACGAGTTCTAATGCAATAAAATTTCTTTAGTAATAAAAGATAAAACTCCTAAACTATTTCTGTCGCCGACGTTGAACGATGTTGGGACCAGCATACTTCGCCGGTCCTAACTTCGTTCAACGTCGGCAAGATTGCGCAAGTCCTATTGGTAGATAAGCAAATACCCTTTACGCATATTTTTCTCGACACAACACAAAACAAACACCACAAAATTTTGACATGTTTGTTCTATTTAAATAAGTACCTACACAAATAGTATAAACTAGTCGCTTAAAACAAATTTGTTCATTCACTAACAGTTAAGCAATAGCAACCATCCTGTATTGACAATGGTTACATACATACATATAATCACGCTCGTAATTCCCGCGGGGATAGGCACGGATCACTGTTCCTTGGACCACTTTTAGCCAAAGAGTAAAATGTTGTTAGATCCACGAACTATTAAAGAAAATAAGGACTCCACGCTGTCATATTATAGCGTGAAGCCACGTTTATGCATATTTGAATGAGATACCTATTGATACCAGATATCGGATATCTGTTATTTGGAGCGCTGATTAAGTTATTGTGTGGCGTAAGTTGCGTGTCAAATTGAAGCACCAGAGGAGTTTCAATGTCTAGTTGGTAGCGCGGAATCCTTCTTTTTTTACTAGTCCGTGGTTGGACAGACGGAAAATTAATTAAAAGAGTGAAATGGCTTGTCGCCTCGCATCACCAATGTAGGTACAATACCTGACACACCATTAGTCCCACTTTAAGACATGACAGACAAGAACACCGCTAGTATGTAGGTATATTCTTTTCATTCCGATATTAGTACTCGAGTCATAATTTAGTCGATCGGTAACGAAACAAATATTTTTGTTTCGTGGCTATGATCTCTAACTACTGAAAAAACCGGCTTGCCGAAGCGTCCAATCCTTCTTGGACATTATTTTCTATACATACAAATATTTTTTTAACACAGCCCAGTTTAATTTTTTGGGCAAATGTGGAGGAGAGTGCTAGCTGCCCCTTTGACTCTGCCAGCCCTTAGGAGATCAAGGGCGGGTGATATGTATGTATCTTTAATATCTTAAAATTTAAATCAAAACTTTTTACTAAATGCAGATTTAAGTATGTACTTGTAACAAAAAATAACATTTAAAAACTTTAGTCTATCCATGCACTTGTTCCGTGTTACTAGAAAACAGACTCTCACAGGCAAAAAACTTATTTTACGAGAAAAAACTTAAGCTTCTCTTATTAGAGCATATAAATTAGGGTTCCACACAAAAAAAAAAAAAGTTTTTTAGTTATTCTATGCAGACAAAGCTGCAGGCAGCAATTAGTTACCAAATGTAAAACTTACCTGTGAATTCATAAACTTAAGGGCACTACCAGCGCGAAATCTTTTACTTCTTGTCAAAAGGAAAAGTGCATAAGCCCCCGCTTTGATGAGCTGAAAGAGAAAAAAATCTTGACAAACAATTATACAAAATAAATATTTAAATTTACACTTAAATAAATAAATAAATTCTCTAGACTGACACACTAATTCCCTAGTTCCAAACTAAGCTTATGCTTGTACTATGGGTACTAGGTGAACATATAGACATTCTTAAATACGTTTATAAACATCCATGACTCGAGTACCAATACCTATGCACATCACACAAAACATTTGCCCCTAGCAGGATTCGAACCCGCGACCCTTGGTTTCGTGGCCATGGTCTCTGACCACTCGACCAACGGGCCAGTCAAAACACTTTTAGAATAATATTAGAATAATATTTACAACCTGTTTGTGTACTATTCTAATATTACAGTAAAATAATAATTAAATCTATACCATTAAAAGAATATGCCCATGCAGAATACTTTTCTAATAGCTATGAAAAAACAATCATTTGTAAGCAATTTATTAGACAACTTAATCTTAAGGTCCAATTCATTAAGGGTACAAAATACATCAAGGTTAAAATATCAACTATTGATCTATGGCGGTTTCATAAAGTACATTGAGTTTTGTATATGCTAAAATAGGTCTAATATTAAAGAGCGAAAAGGCGTTAAATTCTTAAACCTCTACAAATAGAGAACCATAAATTCCTTCTACATACTTTTGCTATGTACTTATGCTTTGAGGATGCCACAAGTCTACTCAAGGGGTTAAAAACTAAATTCGTAAAACTAACAATCTTACCTTCCAGGTATACGAATCATTCCATTGTTTTACCAACTTGTCAGCTCTTAAGTCCTTCCATGTGATGAACCTGTGGAATGGCTTGCTTGTCTTTCGGGACCATGTTATAAAAGTGCTTCGCTGTGTGGATATACCCATTGCTGATATCTGACCGGCGGACAGACTGGCATCTATTGATATGAAACAAAGTAGCTGTTTGTTTACATCATTTTATTTTTAGAACCGCATGGCTAAATTTATTGCCAAATATTTGATTCCTATCATACTTAATCAACAAACAAAGTAGGAGTGAGAAAGTTTTCTATAATAGATTATAGTTTTTAAAAGTTACTATGTAATGAGTCTAGGATTATAACTTAAAAAAAATTAAAAGTTTTATTCGAAAACATTAGAGTACAATTCATACATGAAAATCGAAATATTGGATAGACGAAAACTGCATTATCTTACCATTTTTTTTTTAAGTAAAACCACAATTACACAAATAAAATAAATATTTTATTGTTTGGTCCTATGATTTTATTCATAATAAATTACCTTGAAGGGACTTTCGTACTACACTCACAACTGTCTCCCATAATTCATCCGGGTCGATTTCCACAAAACCAGGATGAGGATAGTGAAGTATTACCTAAAATCAAAATAAGTTTAGAAAAAAAAAACTTATGTAGCTACAAATTTGTAAAAACTTGTTATAGATTTACTTAAATATAATATATATTAAATAAGATATTACCTATATCCAAACCCATATGAATTATGTATGTAATTCAAGTTTATATCAATAAAATTTAATAAAAAAATAATATTTTGTTAACATATGTTTCAGTATTATTTAAATTACTTATCTCTACAGATCTAATAAGTGGATTAAATACACCAGTATCAAAATTAGCCTTAAAATGATAACAATAAATACCTGGTCAATTGCTTTACCGACAGTCTCAGCTCTAGAATTATAAATAAAAGAGCGAATTGTAGTTGTTCCGATATCCAAAGTTAAAATATATCTTTCTTCCATGACTGACTAATGCAACTATGTTTATTACACTGTTCATAAAATGAGTTTCATATAAGTTTTTATACTTTGTGTTATTAAATGAATGAATGTTATTATTTTGTTTTTGAATTTTATCGACACGACCTATTCCGTTCTTAGAATTGACAGTTGTGTGTGATTTTTTGTCAACCGGATTGTAAATGACATTTAAAGATGACAGCAGCACTGACAGTCTATGCATGGTTACCTCTGAGTACTGAAACCTATGGAGACGACATAATGTTCTATACGAACAATCTGCTATACAAATATGATAAATATCGATATTGTATTCATAAACCTCTATCTACCTCTTTTTAACAAGTCTACAATACTGCACGTAAAAAGAGACAACAATATATTTGACTTAACTATTTTCGGTAACATCATCAAGTGACGTCATAGAAATACCTAAGTGAAGCCGGCTTACCATTTTGGTTCCTCGCTTTAAGTTGTCAATGTCAGTGGAATTTGCAATGTATTGTGCCATTATTGATAAAAATTGTAATTATAACATGATCTAACTTGTAACATTCAAAAACATCGTCATAAATAAATTGTTCAGAGACTTAAAGTATGTAAATAAGAAAAGTGGAATGACATTACACAAAGGCGCCATATTTGTTTCTCACTCAAATTGGGCTTCACTTTTTCGTAGTTATGCCATCTCCATTAGTTTCAGTACCTACTCAAAGATGGAAACCGATGACAAACGATCATACCAAAAATGAATAGTGATGGGATAGGAAAAAAATGACTCGACTTAGCTCAAACTCGATTTACGTGCACGAGTTAAACTAAGTCAATATATATTTTTTGTTTTTATTAATTTCTCAGCTTTGTAGCAATACTAAGATTTTTTTTAAATGATTCGTACCGCTTAAGTGCCCTAGGCGCGATTGTAAATCACCCGCGCAGTGGCCGTCTGTATTTATGGTTGGCGGCCCGGCGCCACCGCGCGGCTCGGTTCTGATAAAATCGTTCATTGTGACTCAACTTGATATTGTGAGGCTGTCAAGTGCTTTGTTTTTTAAGTTAACTAGGAATGAAGATATAGAATGCAGTCTTTTGTTTTTCAAAATGCGACTCTGGTGTAGAATTACGATGCGATAAATATTGAGATAGTATTTAAAAATAAATCCTTGTTGATTAAAGCGGTGACCTAGGGTTTTTAACTTTAAATTACGTTAATTAGATATTAGACGATAAGGTTATAAATAAAAATATACACTTATCTATACAAAAATATTTATTTACAACACTTTGATTATGTACATTAATCTGGCGCCGTCCAGGCCTAATTTTTTTTAAACTTAAGAGTGTCTAAGATTGACAAATACCAGTTCTAGGTCTAAAATAAAAGTGATACAATACAACTAGTCTAATATTCTTACAAAGAAAACTTAAATCTTGGCAATAGCATCCACCAATAACTAGAAATATGAAATTTAGTGCAACAGTTCCTATTTACATAATGAAATCACTTTGGCCAGATGTTGGGCGTAAAGGCTGGGTACACACTGTATGTGTGATCCGGAAATTACTTTTCTGTCGTGGTCACAATTACGGCCGAGCCGGTGACTTAAAAACTATTCTTTATATTTTGAGGTGACTCTATAATTTTAGACCAGACTAGATAAAATATTTCAGCAAAGATTTTTTACCAAAAATATGCCATACGTTTACATTTCAATGGAAAAATATGTGCGGACCAGCCGCTAACCATCACTTTTTTTACCGCAGAGTAATAATATACTACGTACAACTATTACAATTATAATATCATCTGGGTAAATAAGGCGATTTAATTCGCATTATTGAGATTAACTCAAAAACAACTATTAAAATCTTAATCAAATGGGATCACATGGGAAGCACTAGTTTCCATACAAAAAATAATGATAAAATAGGGTATTTTACTAAGTATAGCACTTTATACCTGAAGAATTTTATTAAATAGGTTCAACTTAATATTAAAATACCAAAATCATGCTTCAAAATCCGACTTCAAAAATGAACCTAATAAAAGTAAAAAATTAATTTACTTAGGCCAAAGTAATATGTATTTTAATACTTATAAATTTGAAGTCGGTGCCAAGTTAATGCTTAAATTGGTATAGGTACAATTATCACTCAACAGATACATTTTCGGTGATAATTACCTACTAATATTAGCTTCAATTGTACCAAGTCATACTTGGCTTAGTACCGCCTTCAAAATTATAAGTACCTATTACAATACGTATTACTTTGGCCTAAGTAAATTAATTTTTTACTTTTTTAGGTTCGTTTTTGATGTCGGTTTTTTTTTGTTAAATATTATTTTATTTTACGATTTTAAGTGATGGGTAGACCTAATCTGTACGAACTGAACATTTTGGCATATTTAACCGTATGATGTAAGCCCAACAAAAGGGAACTGCTGTAAATCTTTGAGGAATTCCCTCGACTGTCTATGGTCTCCATCATCAGACTTGTAATTAGTGATGGGCCAACTCGGTATAAACGTGACTCGAGTTAACTCGAGTTGAGATTTACGCAACTCGAGTCGAACTCGAGTTAGAGTCCGTCCGTTAATCACGTGATGATTTTTAGCAAATGACTAATAGTTTTTATCAAGTTTTAAATTTTGTAGTAATAGGCTAGTAGATTCTTTTTCAAGTACATTCTTACAGGACTACGAAAGTCCGTGGTTAATGTAATTGAAATGGAACAATGTAAACTGTCTGTCACCAAATCATCGCTTGTTCCGTTCATTTATCTCGTTAATCCAAACTCGAGTCACAAAGAACTCACCTCGAGTTGACTCGAGTTAAGCTTAACTCGAGTTAACTCGAGTTGGCAACTCGAGTTGACCATCACTACTTGTAATGGCACTTATGATCTATATAGGTGCAAAGTTCTCATCAATATAAATGAATTATTAAGTCCAAACACTAAGTAGCTACTGTAAACCGTTAAGGAGTTCCCTTAACTGTTCTTCGTCTTTATTATCAGACCCTAAATGACAGTCGCACGCCATCTTGATAAATTTGTATACATAAAGTCCTTATGTATACAAATTTATCAATCCCAAACGCAAGGTAACTGCTGTAAATCGTTGAGGAATCCCCTTGACTATCTTTTGGCTCTATCATCAGATCGACAGACCTTTATCAAATTGTAGTGCTTTAAAATACTTAACTAACTAACTACACTTCACGCCACTTCCCTAGCGGGGTAGGCAGAGAGAACCGAACGCCATATGGCACGATCCTTACACACCTCACCCGCCTTTTCAACATTCATAATCCTTTTCATACAAGCTCTACGGTTTTTATGACTCCTACATCACCTTCTGTTAATACACGACCAATCTGGTCGTGGTAGGTGAGCCTGGGCCTTCCGCGGCTCCTACATCCTTCCACTTTCGCATTGTATATCTGTTTAGTCAATCTTTCGTCATCCATTCTTTCCACATGTCCGAACCACCGGAGCATGCCTCTTCTTACCTTGACTCCGACGCTGTCCTTCAGACCGACTCTCTTTCTTACATCATCATTCCGAACGCAGTCTGTAAGCGATACACCGCAGATTTTCCGCAGCGCACGCATCTTGACTGCGTTTATTCTTCTTTCATGCTCTTTCTGCCATACCCAACTCTCGCTTCCTTAAGTTAGCGTAGGAATCAGCACCGTATTGTGTATAGCGAGCTGGGCCTTCTGGCTTAAGACTTTACTGCCTAGAAGTTTTCCTAACGCTCCATTCACCCTATTCCCTGTATTAAAATACTTAATGAAAAAAATTACAAACGCACTACGATTTTTGAAGGTTTCTATCGATTACTCAGGGATGCCATCATCAGATCCTGGCTTCGTTATCATGGGATATCTCCTTTCCAACAAAAAAAAAACATCATAATCGAAATAGATTAAGCGAACACACATAAAAAAAATATACATAGGTATGTGGTCGAATTGATAACCTCATCCTTATTTTTAAAGTCGGTTGAAAATGAATTTGATAAAATTACCTATCTGTATTAAATACGTTTTAAAAAATTAGATATATTGCGTAATCATTACGTAGCTAGCAATGCCGTTTACATCCTAATGTTTGCTAGTCGACATTATTTCCAGCAGTCTAGCAACAAGTTTATCATTAGGTCCAAAATTATATCTTACGTTTGACATAATGTGAGTCTTATCGAACCAATCCCAAATAAACGTCATTATGCCACCATAAAAGTCTATGCAAACTGAAACGTCAACTCGTAGCGTTTAAATATGGGGGAAAATTGTTTTAAAAAAAAATTACCTTAGATCTTTAAATTAAACTATTTTGCATACGGAAAAACTTTATTGTGTTAACTAGCTGTGCCAGCGGTGTCACCCGCGTTTATGGTTAATATTATAAAGACTATTTCCGTCATACATGATTTCTATGTAACTTTAACCATTAAGGCTGCACACGCGACGGAAGCTTAAAAAATGGAGTAACTTCTCCCGTTTTCCCAACATTTATTTCCCTTCACTACTCTGCTCCTATTGATTGTAGCGTGATGAAAAGTATACTATAACCTGCACAGGAGTATGAAGAATAATTGTACCAAGTTTCGTTAAAATCCGTCGAGTAGTTTTTGTTTCTATAAGGAACATACAGACAGACAGACAGACAGACAGACAGACAGACAGACAGACAAAAATTTTACTGATTGCATTTTTGGCATCAGTATCGATCACTAATCACCCCCTGATAGTTATTTTGAAAATATATTTCATGTACAGAATTGACCTCTCTACAGATTTATTATAAGTATAGATTTTGTGGTTTAAAAAAATTGTTTAATACCCTCGGAGAAACATAGTTGACCGTGAAACTGGATTTAACATTTTGTTATATTACAAATCTGTTTATGATGACATCACCTTCATAACCCTTAGTTATGGGAACCAGAATGATGGTATCATATTATTTAAACAAATAACTATTGGTTTCACATTTTTCCATCTAACCCGGCTGGGTTAGATTGTCCCATGTTGGTCTGGGACTTTAAAAGAATGTGCCATCTGTGTTTCTTGCCTAGCATGTCTCAAAAGGCGACTAATGGTATATGGGGTTTTGGCCGGACCGTGAGTTTAGGCGGCCCTGGGTTAATACTACTTAGGGGCCCATCTAATTACTCAAAGTATAAGACGTAGACTTGAATTAGGTAAATTAATTGAATAGGTTTGATTAATCGCAGGATTCACAGGGCTGCAATCCGTACGATCTGTTTAATTTAATAAAATTATGGATTTTTTCCCAGCTAAGTCAAGTCAAAGTCAAAAATAGACGATCTATTTTTGACTTTGACTTGACTTAGCTGGGACCCCTTGAATCCACGGGGCCCTGGGCTGAAGCTCAAAAAGCCATATGGTAGATCCGGCCCTGGGTTTTGGGTATGTGATTATGTAGGCGACGAGCTAGCCACTTGTCACTACTTTTTCGCAATTTTCCATCTAACCCAGCCCATTGTCCCATATTGGTCTGAGACTTAAAAAGAATGTGCCATCTGTGGTTCTTGCCTAGCACATCGTAGAAGACGACTAATGGTGTATCGGGTTTTGGGTATGTGATTGTGTGGGCGATAGGCTAGCCACTTGTCATCACTTTTTCACAATTTTCCATCTAACCCAGCCCAGTTTTGTTTCTAGCTGAATTTAGTTAAAGAAGCTTGCTGCCTCTTTGACTCTGCCTACCCCTTCGGGAAGGCGAGTCACCATCTGCCAACTTAAAATATTTGTAAGAAATTTTCGAGGCAGATGTCCGGTATCTCATTCCATAGCCCAATTTCCTGTCCATAACCCCGGTTTTTAGTTTCCCTTTTTCGCCATAGTCCTGCATCAGCCGGATGTCGCCTTTGAGTGTATGTGTTTAACTGCAATTAAGGGCAACAACTGGCCATTGTTCAGATCTTACAATATTTGACAAGTACAGCACTAAGCAAACTGCTTGATTCGCAGTAGCTGTTGAATATTCCCATGTTAGTCTAGGACCTAAAATGTTGAATATTCCCATGTTAGTACCTACTAGTACTTGAATTCATTGTCATGATTAATGACTTGCCTTAAGTTATCAGAAATTCAAACTGCCTGCTGTTTGCTGATGACTTAAAAATATTATCATCAATCAAGTATTATCTATCGCAGATTACGTGGCGTTTCAAAGAGATATAGACCAGGTAGTTTCATGGAGTAAAGAAATTATGACGTTATCTTTTAATACCTCGAAATGCGTTACCATTACTTTCACTCGAGCGCATAATGCCGTCCGCAATGATTACGAAGTTGACACATTAAAATTGTAATGAGTAGCCAAGGTAAAAGATTTAGGGGTAACATTTTCTTCCGACCTTAATTTTAGAGATCACATTGTTAGTGTTTGTAAGAAGGCGTATAGAAAGTTAGGATTTATACTTCGTCAGTCCTCGGGATTTACAAACACTGGAACGATTATCGCCTTGTACCTACAATGCATTGGACCGAAACAACCTCGAATGCAATGTAATCATTTGGGCTCCCCATGAGGCTAAATATAGTCTCATGTCGGAGGGAATACAAAATAAATTTGCTAGGTATGTATTTATGAGAAAGTATGAGGTATATCCTTTTTACCCATTATTGTACCCTAGCCGATTTTTTCTTGGTATGGTTGGTTATCACGAGTTGCGTGTGCGGAGGGAACTGTTTATGGCAATATATATATTCAAGATAATTAGAGGTAAAGTAGAGCCAAGTTCTAAACGTGGTAAGCCTATGTGCTCCGGACCTGTACGTGTGGCGCCGCTGTGGGCGCCGCCGCCGGCCACCGCTGCTGGCCGCGCCCCGCAGCCGCACCAATCTGCTGGGCAAGGCGCCGCTGACGCGCGCGCTTCAAACCCTCAAGAGGCAGAGAATGTTGATTTGTTTAACTGTTCAAATTCATTCAGAGAATTTACAAAGACTGCTCTATTAGTCAGAAGCTATCATAATTTAATAAGTAGTTAGTTACTCTAAGTTTACCATTAAATAGATAAGTAAGTTAGGTACTCTATGGTATAAGGTTAAGTAGAGCCTGTAAAGATAGCAGTACTTAGGTAAGTGTAGAATAAATAAATAAACTCTATGGTATAAGGTTAAGACCTGTAAAGATAGCAGTAGGTAAGTGTAGAATAAATAAATAAGTAAAAAATAAAAATAGCATCATAATAGGTACCAACTTGCTTTTTTCTTCCCGTCTGATTCTTTAAATGGAAGTATGTGACCCGTGTTTCGGTTTTCGTATAGGCTAAAAATAACATTGTATATGAATATGTAAAAGCTTGTAAGTATATCAAAAACCTCACGATGATCAGATCTAGGTTGATTCCAAGTGGTTTTGCATGGGCTGAACATCTTGTGTCAGCCAGATTTGATTATTTGAATACAAGGGTGTTATTTCCCATTTAATAAATGAAATCTAAGTTTTATAAAAGAGTTTGATGTTTATCTTAATTGGGCATTCATCGCGACCTTGAATGACATTTTATTAGGCATTTTTTTTTACATAGTACATAAAGGTAGATTTTTTCATTGCGTCATATATTTTAAATTGTATCTATTCTTGGCTTAGATTAAATATGTATAGGTCACTATATGATTTGATCGATAAGAAAAGTCAAGTCATACGAATCTCATTAATCTTATTAATCAGGTTATAATTATTTTACAGGTTACACACTTACCGTTCTAAAAAAAATACAAAGAGATTCGGAATGACTGCAGCAGTAGTTAATATCACTACCTAATCAACCCTTTTTTAAATTTAAGCGTATCACCAGTGTTTGGGTCGATTGAAATAAAGAAACCAATTCCAACTTATTAATTTTATTTCAAGAAATACTTAGTCCAACAATCACAGATTAGTCACTTATTCACAATAAACGGTTTAACACTTTACTTTCCGAAGCCACCGAGTCCGCCAACTCCGCCGCCCAGGCCACCGCCCACGCCACCGCCAAGGCCACCGCCGAATCCACTGGCTTCGAATCCACTGGCTTCGAATCCACCACCACCCAAGCCACCTAATCCTCCCAGGCCACCAAAGCCGCCTGCTCTGAATCCGCTTGCCTGGAATCCTCCTCCGCCCAGACCGCCCAGGCCACCGCCGAATGCGCCTCCTCCTAAGCCGCCACCTCCGAGTAACTGAGGGCTTCTCTCCTCTCTTAAATGTACTTCTTCTTGAGCGGGTTGAGGACGAGCTAGCGCCACGCCCAGGCACATGAGAACGGAAAAGCAGGTTATCTAGAAAGTACGAAATTATTTTAGAGGCGATTAATGGTGTTGTATTTGTTATTTTGTAGGCGGCGGGGCGATCCCCTTGCCTCAATTTATTTATGGTTTTTCCGTATAACTCAACTCTACTATTTAATTTTTGTCTATAAATCGTTAGATTATTCGCTTAGGCTCTATGTACTTTTTCGGAGATCACTGACTTAATGATATGTTTATCGAAAATTATGTTTAAGACCAGCTACACAACTCCGTTAGCGTAGCAATAATGCAATGCTGAAATTATTTGGGAGACAAATTTTGTTATAATTGTTCGATACAGATTTGTCCCATGTTGGCCTTGGACTCGAAAATAATATAGGTCAACTAAGTATGTTCCTTGCATAGCAAGTCGTGAAAGGTGACTAATAGTGTATTGGGTGTTAAGCTCGTGTTTATGTTTATGTTTATTTTCACTATTTAACATCTTAACCAAACTCGGTTTTTTTGGCTAAATATGGTGTAATGTACGGTGGTAGCTCAATGGTAAGCACACGCGCCTCTTAACCCAGGAGTGCGGGTTCAAGCCCGGCACGTACCTCTGGATTTTTCAAATCTATGTACGTATTTATACCACTAGCTCGGCGGTGAGGGAAAACATCGTGATGAAACCTGCAAATTCAAACAACTTTGGATTTGTAACCATGATCCAAAAATTGTCTGATTCCCCTATCTTAGGGTTGCGAAGGTCAGATCGGCAGTCGCTTCAATGTAATTACCAGACTCGCTAAATCCTGGATCATGGCTAAGCGGACCCCGTCTAAACACGGGACATAACGCTAGGAAGATGATGATGGTGTAATGTACTAATTGCTCCTTGAACTGGCTTGATGATATATTCCTATGTATGTATTCAATACAGGTGATGATGACGCTATTATTTAGATCTTTCTAATCTAATTAATTTTAGTAAGCATATAAATCATTAGTTCGTTAACTATGCATATGATATATATTTTTATTTAAAACACTATTTTGTTGCCTTTAGAAAAACCATATCAGACAATAAATAAATAAATAAATATCCGACTACATCACATACATTGATCTGACTCCGAGGTAAGTAGCTTAAGCACTTGTGTTACGGATATCAGAATCAACAGTGGAATTACAAATATATACTTAAATATTGGATATTAACACCCAGACACAGAACAAACACAAGTATTCATCATACGAATGTTTGTCCTGGGTGGGAATCGAACAGGGTCACTACCGAATGCGCCATCGAGACAAACTTGATGTGAATTTAAATTTCAATGAAGTTGAGTTCTAAATTATCAAAATACTTCGCAACCATATTTTAACAATGGGGTTAAAACTTCTCGCAATAAAATTTACCCAAAACTAGATATTATTTTTGTCGGCGTACAAAACACTGACCAGTCACGGACAAAATACCTCGTCCAGATTTTTTTTTTGAGTTCCGTACCCAAAGGTTAAAAACGGGACCCTATTACTAAAACTCTGTCTGTGTCTGTCCGTCCGTCCGTCTGTAAGTCTGTCCGTCTGGTAATTTGACACCAGGCTGTATCTCATGAACCAAGATAGAAGTTGAGTTCTAAATTATCAAAATACTTCGCAACCATATTTTAACAATGGGGTTAAAACTTCTCGCAATAAAATTTGAAACAACCCCTACTAAGGTAAAGTAACTGCATAGTTCAATTTTCTAGTTGTCCGACTAGCAATCATTTGAGCCATACATTTTCAAGCAATAATTGCTTACTTACTGTCATAAAGAGCATTAATCAAGCAATACCTTGAAATAGCCCTGTTTAGCCCTTTATCAAATACCTACTAGGTTGGCATTAAACACCGAAAAATCTTTACAATTTTTAGCAAAGGTACAATCTTATCAGGTATAATTAATATGCATATTATTAAATTAGCAAGTGTTCGCCCACTAGTCGAAGTTTGACCATAATTCTTTTTTTTTTTATGAAGTGGTCCGATGTTGGTCTGGGACTTAAAAAATAATGTGCCAACTGTGTTTCTTGCCTAGCATGTCGTAAAAGGACTAATGTTAAATGAGTTTTTGGGTATGCGATTGTGTAGGCGACGAACTAGCCACTTGTCAATACTTTTTCACAATTTTCCATCTAACTTAGCCCAGTTTTGCTTTTGGCTGAATGTGGTTAAAGGGGCCTGCTACCCCTTTGACTCTGCCTACCCCTTCGGGGATTATAGGCGTGATGTTATGTATGTATGTAATTTCTAACGCAATATTTATTAAAATATTTGCTATCGGCACTCCTTCTTCATATAAACTTCAACTGTGCCAAATCGCATACTCCTCCGTCCGAGGAATGTTCGCAAATAGGGGTACACAGATGATGCTTAACGTATTAATAAGTATATGGATTATACTGATAATTAAAAGAATTTAGAGAAAAGCACTGATTGAGTGTAATAACAGCGAAGAATTCAAATTTAATCCTACTTACACAACTATCATCATCTTCCTAGCGTTATGTCCCGTGTTTAGACGGGGTCCATTTAGACCATGATCCAGGATTTAGCGAGCCTGGTAATTACATTGAAGCGACTGCCGATCTGCCCTTCGTAACCCTAAGAAGGGGAACCAGACAATTTTTGGATCATGGTTACAAATCCAAAGTTGTTTGAATTTGCAGGTTTCATCACGATGTTTTCCTTCACCGTCGAGCTAGTGGTATAAATACGTACATAGACTTGAAAAATCCAGAGGTACGTGCCCGGGTTTGAACCCGCATTCCTCGGTTAAGAGGCGCGTGTCCTTACCATTGAGCTACCACCGCTCCTGCGCTACTTACACAACTAAAATTATTCAATAATACCTATTCATATATTGCAAATTGATTCGTAAGATACAAGATATAAAATATATTTAATGTGGCTTTGAATATTTATAAATAAAAGGATCGTCTACTTACAGTGTTCATTGTCTCGATCTTGGCTGAGGTCTGTTGGTGAAGAAACCCGCCGAAGTGGTATTTATACATGTTCAAGCAACCCAAAACTAGATATTATTTTTGTCGGCGTACAAAACACTGACCAGTCACGGACAAAATACCTTGTCCAGATTTTTTTTTTGAGTTCCGTACCCAAAGGTTAAAAACGGGACCCTATTACTAAAACTCTGTCTGTGTCTGTCCGTCCGTCCGTCTGTAAGTCTGTCCGTCTGGTAATTTGACACCAGGCTGTATCTCATGAACCAAGATAGCTAGACAGTTAAAATTTTCACAAATGTTGTCTGAAAAAAAAAACACGATAAAATATATATTTAAAGAATATAGTGTCTAATAATATTAAATAATATAGTGTCTAATGTTGTATAGATACGGAACCCTTCGTGCGCGAGTCCGATTCGCACTTGGCCGGTTTTTTTATGTAAGTAAGGAAGGCTTCACACTTTAGATTTGCCGAACAATTTTAATATTTCATTTGTCGAAATTATTATTAAAAAAAAAGGTCAAATGCGAGCGGACTAGGATTTCAGAAATCGTAAGAACTCAGAATTTCAGACAAAATACGATTTGAGTGGAGGGTAAGTGAACAAAAAGGTCGAGCTTGTTTAGCGAAAGGATATTAAAATTTAATATGGATGTTATTGTTTTCGTTAATAGAGTCCATGCATTAAGATATACCTACATATCATCTTTGTACTATTATATCCAGGGTTTAATCGGGGTCGGTTAAGACCATGATATAAGAATTTGCGAGTTCAGTAATTATATTGAAGCGAGTACGTATCTGAATAAGAGCAAACATCCCACGTGCTCGGGTCTGAGCCAACGCCCCTCAGGTCTGAGGCACGTGTCCTTACGATTGACCTTCCAACGCTCTTGCAAAAATCTTGTGGCGGAAAGCTTGTAACAATAAAAAGTTCAACTTTTGTTTGAGACATACCTTTAGTTACATTTTACATCAAATGTAAAGCGAAGTCGTAGCGTGGACAATTGTTACCTTCGCTTTGACCATTAAGCTTTTCGCTACAGAAAAAACAGCCAGTTCGTAGTAAGGTCCGTCTTGATCACGATCGTAGATTTATCTTAATCGGATATATAAATATAACGATACTAAGAAAATTGCAAAAACATATGTACTAGCTCGTCGCTAATGTAGTCACAAATCTAGAACTCCATACACCTTTTGCGACATGCTAGGCAACAAACACAGTTAGTACAATTTTTCTCTTTCTGAGTCCTAGACCACCATACTTAGTACCTACTACTTTCTCTAAGGTTTTGTAAA
Organism: Glyphodes perspectalis; assembly: GCA_951394215.1. Classification (NCBI taxonomy): domain Eukaryota; kingdom Metazoa; phylum Arthropoda; class Insecta; order Lepidoptera; family Crambidae; genus Glyphodes; species Glyphodes perspectalis. The sequence continues at coordinate 5,357,876 of OX596217.1, forward strand.
TATTATTTGGTCAAAATATAACATGGTAAGTATTAAAAATATATTGCAATCGAATCTGTCCTTACAATTTTGAGATTGCGTATATACTAAAAATAAGGTTGTATAGTTTCTTAGATCACAAAACCAAACTTCTTTATTTAAAGATATGTAGGTACATATACAAATTATAATATATTATGTCTAAAAACAGCATTAAATTGCAAATTTTGATTCAAAGTATCCTTTTTTGTAATACGTGTTTTTTATAAAACTGGTTTTCAACAGAGGCTATAAATCTATAAAAATGTTTTAATAATAAAACCCAATAAAGTTTGTAACCAATATAATAAGCGGTCATATGAGTGACTCTTAGTGATAAGAGTCCATTGAAATGTTACATTATAAGTTAGTAGAGGGTGCCTATCATGCCCTGATGCATGGCTCAAAAGTAATTGTTATCAACGGAGCAGGGTCCTCTTACCATTATGGGTCTCAGAGTCCGACGCACCCCGCTGATCCCCCCCGGTTTCAGCTGGACGGTGGGCGTTACACACCCTGGGTCTACCAAAAAAGTGACGTACGTCACTAACGATTACGAGTACGAGTAGGTTAACAAACAGAAAATGATAGCATTAAAGATAAAAATGATCTAAGCAGAGGCACTTCCTTATTTTAAAAATACAGATTTTTATTTATCAAAATGAAAATACAAATGTATAATTTATACTATTCATAGATCAAGCGGTTGGAATAGTAAAATGGTATCCACTATGTAAATCACATTTGCGGGTTTGTCCTGTTTTTTTTAAACTGTTTGATTATAGAATTACAATTTACAAGCAATGTTGTTATTTGGTGATCAAGTTCAAATTTAACTTTTTAAGGAATGTGTTACGCACCGGGATGTTATTTGGGGAGAAATGTACGAAAATGAGTAGCTCTCAAAAGCCGCTTAAACCTTTACAGCATTGAAGTATCTCCACTAAATTCCTTGATCCCCCTATATCGCCGGAATAAAAATCCGAAAAGACCCAAGACTTTCGTAAGTAAGTCAATACTTACCTGAAGCTTTCCTGGAGTCATAGTTATTACGCCGTTATTTAACCATCTAGCCTAGCCTAGATCTCATAAAAATAACCAGTTATCAACAGGTATTTAATTTAATCTAGGATAAAGCTCCTTCAAGAGTCGTAAGATTTAATCTAATAATTAACACTTACATATTTGTCTAATATACTGTGTATATGTTGTTGGTGATATAAAATCTTTATTTTATTGGTTTTCTGACAATCCAATAGACTAGTTTACTTTAAAAAGCTATAGTTCATTATTGAGATTACAAAAAAAAAAAAAATCAGTCGAATTGAGAACCTCCTCCTATTTTTGAAGTCGGTTAAAAAAAAATTGCTTGCGTAGTTTTTCTTTTGTTCAGCCAAAACACAGCCTGTTATAATACCGCGTGACATCACTAGGTCTTTTACCATCCAAGTGACCTAAAATAGCTAAAAATATTCAATATTTTTTGATAATCTAACCTAACAATATTTTTTTGTGTAAACTAGCCTATTCTAATCTTCTTTTGTAAGTGAACATCACTATGTATTCATGTGGATATGAATCAGAAGTCTTTGTTTATGTTGTCATTTTATACTAAAAATTTTGTATCTAAGTACATACTGAGTAATGTTTCTTCTCTTTTTTTTGTATTTTGATTATTTTGAGTGCTGTCTTGAAGCATATATAAACAAAGATATTTTGAATTTGAATTTGAAATATACGAACAATCAAAAACTGATATACGTAATATAACGATACAGACTGACCCGTTGGTCGATTGGTCAGAGACCCTGGCCACAGTGGCGGATTTACCCTAAGGCCCAGTAGGCCCGGGCCTAGGGCGGCCAGATATTAGAGGCGGCCGATCGTGATAAAAATTAAGTGATGACGCGTTAGTATTGAGAATTATGGCCTGGGGCCTAGGGCGGCCAACACTGTAAATCCGCCACTGCCTGGCCACAAAACCAAGGGTCGCGGGTTCGAATCCTGCTAGGGGCAAATGTATCATGTAATGAACATGGACATTTGTACTCGAGTCATGGATGTTTATTAACGTATTTAAGTATTTCTATCCGTTCCCCTGGTATCCATAGTACAAGCATAAGCTTAGTTTGGAACTAGGAAATTGGTGTGTCAGTCTGGAGAATTAATTTATTTATTTATATATTATCAAAAGTTTTTTTAAATAAACCCCCATGGTAGCCTGTGCTGATAGTCCCGGGATTCTCAATAAACAGAACTCGGCCAGTTGGCCTTAGGCCCACAAAATGCATAGGTTGTGGGTGGGATCCTGTTTACAGCACAGAACGTTAAAACTTATGCATTAAATACACTTTACTAAAAAATATTTACCACTTAAAATTTGGGCTTTAACATAATCATTAAAATTCATCTATCATGATATCTAAACGACATGTATAACCATTACAAAAAAAAACATTAGCACTTTGATGTTCATTAGATGTTTTTGTGCTATTTACGCCACCTGTTAGAAAATTTAAGAATTAAAAGATCGGTGCAAACAGAGTGTTTTTAGATATCTTAATTCTTTAGTTTCAACAAATAAGTATAAAAAATAAATAGTGGGTATTAAGTCGAAATATAAAAATTAAATTAACTTCATATTGGGCACATCTGCATCCAAGTCCAGTGAGCATAGTAATACAATGAATTACACAGGTCAACAGTGTTTTTGGTGCAGAATCAACTTACTGCTTTTTTGATAAATCAGTAACAGTTGACCCAGATACAATTATCCAAATTTGCCTATCACGTCACATTTTTGAGATATTTGATAACAAAGTTATGAAATCAGGCTATCAGGCCTGGATTTAGTATTGATAAATTAATTCATTAATACTAAATATCTAATACTTGTCATCTTTTATAGAAAGTAATAATCCCAATGTTTTTTATTAATAGTATAAATTATATTGCTATGTTGATGCCTGACCAAATATACGCATTAGAATGCTATTAAGAATTCGTCCATACTACGGGTACAGCTCACAATGTATGAAAAAAAATAGGAAATCTTATCTAGCCATATCTTTGCTAAGAACAATAATACAATTTTAATTTAAAAGCATTAAAATGTTAAATATTTTTACTATTAAAGAGATTTATTAATTTTAAACATCAATAATTATTTATAAAATAGCTTATTTTTTAAAGTTTATAGTCAAATTACAAAAAAATCTAACGTGATGAAAAAATGCAGAATTGTATTAGGCTGGTACTGATCAGTTAAAAAAAATATGAATGATTTCGGCACCAAACAAAAAGTGTTATTTTGTTGGTCTGTGTTATACAAGAAATATACTAAATTTTATATTTATTGTACGTATGTTTTATGTATATTTAGTTAAATACCATTTTTTTTAAATAACAAGCATTATAATCTAATCGAAAATAAAACGTTAATTTAATTTTGTATTATTTTTATTCGATTATAGATTTAGAGTTAATTGGTACCACCCTATTTTTTTTTTAAATGGCAACTTTGCACCTGCCTGACAGCAAGCGCGTTTAGGTTGATAGGTTCCGAGCGCTGAAAATTGTGATGTAAAACGAGAAAAATAAATGTTTACTGGCCATCATGGCGAATCCAAGGAAATTCAGTGAAAAAATCGCCCTCCACAACCAAAAGCAGGCTGAGGAGACGGCCGCTTTTGAAAAAATTATGCGCGAAGTTTCCGACGCAACCAATAAGGTATGTCGCCTCTCGCCTATTTACTCAGCGATCGCTTCCTGGCCGTCAAATGTGCGAGCCGACGTAAACAATAATCGTTACAGAATACCTATTGCGCCTTATTGATAAACTCAATAGTTACTCCTGTCTAAATACAAACAACGCATACTTAGGGAACAATCTTTTCCGCGTACTGTGTTGTAGTTATTTGTCATTGTTGAAATGGTTCTAGCATACATTACTTTCATGAGCAACATAATAGTGAGTTACTGAGATTGAATATTATTATCGCGATATAGTATCGAAGACTGCCTTTAGACTGGTTGAAACAATGACAATTGCAAAGCCCTGATATCCCATTACACATATAAACACTAAGATGTAAACAATCCAATAAGCATTCATTCATAGCTGCAATGTATGATAAGAACACACTACTTAACTCTACAAGAAAGTATGTACCTACTGTATTGTTTGTTAATGAAACTAGTTTATCAGTGACAAATATAAACAAGAAGTGGTTTCGAAAATTTAACAATTTATTCGTCTGAAATTGTCGGAGCACCCTTTCAGGTTAATTCTAGTAGCAGGCGTGCAAGAGTGAAAGCACCACCTGAGCCTGTAGAGAGTGTTGAATCAACGCTGCGGCCTGCAGTACAGCAGGGCCTGGGCACATTCCGCAGCGGCTCCCTGCCAAATGTGGCTGCACCACAAGCCACCAGCACGGAGCCAAATGAAATTAAGGTTCCTATTGTTTGGAAACCATGTATGATTCTGACATTATGTAGAATCGCTATTATTTATTTTATGGTAGTGGTGCAGTTGTAGATGGCTGTAAATTTGAAAATTTTATACGTTGAAGTCTTTTATGAATGTTTTGTTTTATTCCAATTACCAATTGTCTTCCATACCACCTTGAGATATTAGTTAAATGGCAGTCTGTACATGTTACAGTGTTAAAGCAAATCTTCATTTCGAACCTCTTATTAGGGTTGCCAACTATACTGTTTTTAAACAGTATTATACTGTTTTTCACTAAATTATAATTTTTACTGTTGAACAATAATAAAGTATACAAAATACTGTTTTCAGCATCAAAATGCAAAACATTATTATGTGTTATACTTAGTGCGAGAAGCTCTAAAAAATATGTATTTAAAACAATAAATAAATAATATACTGTTCATTTTTCTAAAATACTGTTTTATATTCTTCATAGACCTGAAATACTTTATTTCTTATAAAAAAAGTTGGCAACCCTACCTCTTATGTTGATGAAAGTTTGAATTTCAATTAGCTTCATGTAATCTTCATTTGTGTGCTACTGTGTATGAGAATAGGATTGATACAATAATTGTATGACACAGGTGTGGTTTTATTGTGACAGAAAAATAAATAACAATTGACAACTTTAACCTGTGTCCACAGTGTGACTCGAGTTAGAGCACAATGATATTCTGTACACAAAATTGTGACAATTGAGTTATCACATAATATCTACAAAATGTTACTAAACAAAATCCAATGCCTGTCATAACATCACATTCATTTTGGTAATAATTCATGTATGTAACAGAACAGTTTAGAAACTGATAAATGTATTTACATTACAACATGTGTTAATATCTTCCGATGAGCATCATCTGTACAATCGTGTCAGTTTAAAAAGAGTAAATTAGATTGGTTTGTTAGATGTTGCTTTTAAACTATATTTTATGTGATGTCTATAGAGAATGTGTAATATAGTTTTTGTAGTGGCCTTGAACAATTGAATTACAGAATTGTGTATTCATTTGTCATATGATTATGTTAACTAATGGTCAATCATCTTACATTGGTGTTATAAATTACATTAATTAAGTCTCTCAGGTTACATTAAAAAAAATTTATAAAGACTATAGTTGTTATGTTATCTGGCTATGATAGAATGAATGAGAATGTCTTTGTTAGTCTTTGATTATTATTTGTCGATCTGAGTGTTTCGAAACCATAAATTAAGTGTTAAGACACAATTGTTCAAGGCCAAAAATTTAAATAGCATGTGGCCTTGCATTTGGGTTATTTTTATTGCTAAAATTAGTCATTAGGTATATTGTTTGAACAAGTGAATTGTAATTTTAGAATTGCATCATAGCCATTTTTTGTTTTATAGTCTGGCATTTTAAGTCCTACATAAAGTACATGTGCATATGTTTAGCTTAGCCTTAAGAATTGAGTCTTTCTAATTATCTTATGTTTCTAGTAAGACTGAACTACTACAGACTAGAATGACTGGCCCGTTGGTCGAGTGGTCAGTGGCCCTGGTCACGAAACCAAGGTTTGTGGGCTCGAATCCCTCTAGGGGCAAATGTTTCGTGTGATGAACATGGACATCACTAGTTGAGTCATGGATGTTTTTATAAGTATTTAAGTATGTCTATCTGTTCACCTAGTATCTATAGTACAAGCATAAGCTTACTTTGGAACTAGGGAATCTGTGTGTCAGTCAGGAGAATTTATTATTTATTATTAAGTAAGTATTGAGGAACATATCCCGATTCCAGGATTTTATTATTGCGACTTGGTATTTGATTTCTGATCGAGTCTGTTTTTACAAATTTAACTTAACCAGTGCATATTGGGGTAATTTACACTCCATTAGTCGTCATCTGGTAATAGCATAGAGCATATAGCTTAGAGTGGTAATTTGATTAAGTTTGATATTTAATATTTTTAATAATGGCTGTTTGATTAGTTGTCTAGGTTTATAGCAAGAATCTAATTGGTCGAGGATTGTTTAGTTTTATTATTAAAAATTGCTGATGTGTTTTGTTCATTGTATTACGACTCTATAAGTTAAGTACTCTTTGGATACAAGAAACACTAATATTTAAAATCAGATGATGATATATGATACTGAATATTTTTTATCTGTTCTCCACAAAATCAAATGTCTTTAGTGATTGTATTGAAATATGTATATTTATCTAGCACCTGTAACATTACACATACATATTTATTAATATTGAACCAATTTTAAAACCAATATTGTAGAATGTTGTACAGGAAATTTAATGTATCAATTTAAAATCAAAATAAGTATCTTATAGCTTTTTTACGTACATTTATCTCATTCAAAAACAAATTTAAAGTCTCAATAAACGACAAATTAACCCATGTTCGTAATATCACGAGTATTAAAACCCTTTAAATTATTAAAACCTTACGTATTTTTTACTAGCAGCGCCCCGCGGTTTCACTCGTAGTTCCTGTTCCCGTGGGAATAGGGCAATAAAGTATGGCCTATGTTATTCGCTGATAAAGTAGATTTCCATTGGTGTAAGAATTTTTCAAATCAGCCTACTAGTTTCGGAGCCTAATCAATTCAAGCAAACAGACAATCAAATCTTTCCTCTTAATAATATTAGTATGATAACGTTTCAAAAACGAGTGATTATTACATACTTCCGATTGGATTCGTATAGAATAAAATTATATGACTTCAAGGTTATTTATATTGGCTTGTAAATCTATGGTGGTAATAAATGGGTTAAACTTGACTAATTGAAGGCGATCAAGTGGGTGTAATAAAGACGATAGCCGCTACCGCGGATCTATGTTGTGCTTTACTATGTGAAGTAACTTTTAAGTAAAATAAACGGCTATTATCTGTAATTTCAATAAATTCCTTTCAATTTGATTTATCGGTTTAAGTATAATGAAAGAAGATTGACGAAAGATATATAAGGCAAGTGTAAATGAAGCCGTCGGGAGAGGTAGCCCTAGACGGACTTTCCATGACCAGATTGGTAAAGTGTTAACAAAAGGTCAGGTAAAGAGCACCCTTAACCGACGAACGTGTATGAGAAGACTTATGAATGAAGAAGCGAAAGGTGCATGTCAGGATTGTAGCAAATGGAAGTACGTGTTCTCTGCCTACCCCCATGGGAAAAAGGCGTGACATTATGTATGTATAAGTGTAATGTGTCTCGTTTTACCGGTGTGGTTACCAAATTTTTCCTCTTATAATAGCCCTCAGTCTGCGTTTAGAGTTTAAGAACAAATTTACAAATAGTGGAAAAAAAATAATTGAATCGATTTGCGATCAAACTCCCCCGAGTCCTTTCTTTTTAATATCTTCAATTTACAGATTTTGTTTTCTAAATTGTTGCGTAAAGCATAACACTAAAATAAATAAAATAATATTTATTTATTTCGGACCTGGTCCATAGTGTTAGTAATAATACTTCTTGCTGGCGTTACGAGTATGTCCTGTTTATTCGGGGTACGCTTCGACCATGACCAGATATTTAATTCATATTGTCCAATTATACATTTAATCACGCTCGCAATCCCCGAAGGGGTAGGCAGTTCAGCAAGCTCCTCTGACCACTTTAAACCAAAAATGTTATTACATTTATAAATTAAATAGAATGTCCAAGTGCTGTAGGTTACTTACCGTTTTATACAAAAGAAAGAAAAACATATATTACAATCTTTTTTGTTTTTTAATTGACGGTTGATTATTTTCTTAGAAAACTAGCCAATCGTAATCTATATCTCGTTATTTTGTCGCCACAGTACGGGCTCGGCGGTACGGCGGCGTCGGGCTTCTAACCACTTTATGCCAAAATTTTTATACATTCCCACAAATTCTCTAATGTCCAAATGCCAGAGCTTCATTTAGCGTCAGCATCTGTATCAGTAACTGTAACATGTGTCTCGTCCTCTTGTCTCTAGCCGGAATACATTGCCGTAAGGATTGACGGGAAATACCTACATATTTGTTGCAATGTACTCCGTATTTTAATTTTCATTTAAGCCACGTATCTAAATATATACGTCCCTTAAATTATGTAATGCTCTTGTAATTTAGTTTGTCTGACTGGGCGGCGTCGGGTGTCTGACCACTTTATGCCAAACATTTTATTACATTCTTACAAATCCACTAATTCCCATATTTTATAATATTGAATGTCATAGGTTCAATTTTGTAATGTGTGTTGCATTCTCTTGTCTGTAGCCGGAAGAAGCGACGCTAGCGACACAGTACGGGCTGGGCGGCGGTGGGCACAGCGGCGGTACGTCACCGTCGCGCGCGCCGGTCCAGCGCGGCCGCGCCTCCTCCTCCGTGGGGCCTATGCGCCGCCCGGCGGACCGCAAGCACGACACAAGCCCCTACGGCAGCACTGTTTATTTGAGGTGAGTAAAGGATACCCTATTAATTACAACTACGTGAGGCTCAAGAGAGACCGAGCCGACAGCCATACACCCCTTGGGTGCTGCTTAGTATCATATAATTTTCCTATTTTATACTAGCAGAAAACAGCGGGATAATTGGATTATTCTTTTCGGAACGTGTTTAATAATTCGCCTTTTGAATAGTCCTATGTGAGAGGTGGATAGATAAAAAAACTTCAGGATCGCCTCGTGCAATTAGTAGACGCCCTCTAATATGAACGTGGTGGTGTCACGCTGAAGGTGCATTGGTTATGGCATAGTCGGGCCGGTTCGACCATGGTTGGGTCATTTCTCTTGAAGAACACCGGAAGGCTGTCTGTTCACCGGAGAGGAGCGAGGTAGCGGTGCGGTGAGCTAATTAAAAAAAATACACTAATAGAATTGCATAAAATCCTTGCACCTTGCAGTGGATATTTTCTATTGGCCGATTTTTAACTCGCTCACCGCTATGCTACCCCGCTCTGCTCCGGCGGACAGGCAGCCTAAAGTACCGGTTCTTTTGCAGCCACATTTCGTTCAGAGTCTGAGAGAGCTTTTCGCACTCTTGTCATGTATGCCGTCGACACTGTGAATCTTCAACAAAACTTAAATGGCTCTTGTGAGGTAGCCCTTGCGTTGCAAGCACCTTTCGGCTACAGTGACCGCTCACCATCATACCAGCCTTACGCTTATTTGATACATTTGAAACAAATATTCAGATCTTGTAAACTTGTTTCGAATAAATACATCACGCCCATATCCCCCATTTAACCACATTTAGCCAAAAACTAAAATTCGGCTGGCTCAGGTGGAAAATTGTGAAAAGTTCGAAAAGCGATCGACAGTCGCCTGCGCTCGGCCACGCTCGGCGCTAACTCGTTTGCGAAATGTAGAAAGTCTAATAAAAGCCGGACAAGCCGCCACCACTTGTTTTGGCCGGACACGCAATCAAAAAGCTATTACTACTATGTCCGGCTTTATCCTGACGCCTGGCTGGACACTAGTTGCCGCACAAAAGTCGAAAAAGTAAAATAAAATTCTCGAGACATAGGGACCGCGCACACGAGGATGAATAATGCGAACCTTACGACTTAATACAATTTTAACGATACATTACTCACATTTTTACCCCAGCACAAGAACGCATACTTGGAAGTCCTAATTATGCAAAAACTTGTAGCGGCATGAAAGAATAACATTTTAATGGGGGTTTCCATTGTTATTTAGCGGCCTTGATTATGTAATTTTGTAGTATTATTTATTCAAAATTTGAACAAGTAGGCGTATTTATTGGGGTTCCGTATGCAAAAGTTTATAACGGAACCCTTTCATTTAGGCTCCGATATCCATCTGTCATCGAGCTATATATTTTTAATCGTAAGGTAGATTTAAAATTTTCGTATGTACTACGATAGCCGATATAATCCTGACTAATATTATAAATGCGAATGTTTATATGCGAGTGTTGCCATTGGTGAAAAAAAAAATGTCAAACATTTTTTTTTTCACCAATGGCAACATTATCAGCGATTAACATGGGCTATATTTTATTCCCGTATTCCCACGAAAACGTAAGTATCAAATAGAAACTAAAGAAGTTCCGCTTACAATAAACGTGTATTTTCAGCGTTAATGTAAAATTTTTTTATGTTACGGATCCGTTCTAGTACGAAACAATCCGCGCTTGTTGGCTTTTTATACCAATATTTAACAGTATTATAAGTATATTTGAATGCGGTTTTCTTTGTTCTTCGCAAGTTCTTCGCAGTGATACGCGAAGTAATAAGAGTTGTAATTTAACGCTTCCTGATTGGTTAGGCGATTAAAGTCTCGTTTTTTTTTCACTGTCTTGATTTATCATTATCAACATACGCACCTACTTTGTCAGACACATATCCTGCATGCTGATTTGTGATATACCTTTTGCCCGCGGCTTCCCTCGAGTTATTATATCTTTTTAAATACTGGTTTTCTGTCCTTCGGGAATAGTTCTCTATTCTGATCTATCCCTTTTCTGTACCATATGTTAAAAAAGTGTAACAATCAATACATTGTAGTGTTTCATCAATCAATTTTGTCTAGTCAATTCATAATTGCCATCAAGAACTTCCTCATTTAATATGTATTTCGTGAAGTAAGGTTACTAATTGACTGTCATTTTAAAAACTATACTTCACGCCACTTCCCTAGCGGGGTAGTCAGAGAGAACTGAACGCCATATTGCACGATCCTTACACACCTCACTTGCTTCTTTAACATTCATGATCCTTTTCATACAAGCTCTACGGTTTTTATGGCTCCTAACATCACTTTCTGTTATCATCACACGACCAATCTGATAGTAGTAGGTGAGCCAGGGCCTTCCGCGGCTCCTACATCCTTTTACTTTCGCATTGTATATCTGTTGAGTCAATCTTTCGGCATTCATTCTTTCCACATGTCCGAACCACCGGAGCATGCCTCTTCTTACCTTGACTCCGACGCTGTCTTTTTCATTTTAATAAAAATCCTTAGAAAATTCCCTCACTGTCTTGGAGTTAAGTTAGTCAAACACACCATTCATTGTATCCCTGTAATAATAGAGAGTGAAGGTGCGTAGGAGTATTCAATATACATATTTAAGTAAAGAAGGCATCATTCTTCAGATGCGTGATACTGAGTTCAAAGAACCAAACATAACATAGAGCAATAGGTTGCCTAACAAAGGCTAATAGGCAATGATTTATCTAGTAAGCACTGTTATTACAATCAAGATGAAACAAATTGTTGGTGTTTCTCTTTTTCACAGTGATTTTTTTATCTGTACTAATCATATAAAGCTGAAGAGTTTGTTTGCTTGCTTTAACGCGCTAATCTCAGGAACTACTGGTCCGATTTAAATTATTTTAGTGTTACATAGCCCATTTATGGATCAAGTCTGCTATAAAACATTAATTATAAACGCGGGTGAAACCGCGGGCAAAACTAGTTGTAGAATAATATTTTAGTAAACCGACTTCAAAAAAAGGAGGAGATTCTCAATTCGACTGTTTTTTTTTTTCAACCGACTTCAAAAACAGAGGAGGTTCTTAATTCGATTTTTTTTTATGTCTGTTCGCGCATAATCTTACCATCAAGCCTGATATCTCTGAAGGAATATGCAGAGTGCTAGAAACAACAAGTTCTTATACCACATTCAGACAACGAAACCAAAGGTCGCGGGTTCGAATCTCCCTAGGGGCTAATGTTTCGTGTGTTGAACATGGTCATTTTTACTAGAGTCATTGATGTTTATAAACGTATTTAAGTATGTCTATCCGTTCACCTAGTACCCATAGTACAAGCATGAGCTTAGTTCGGAACTAGGGAATTGGTGTGTCAGTCTGGAGAATTTATTTATTTATAATATCCTGGCAATCTGAAGTATCTGTCACTCCTCTCCTTGTTACACATTAAAAACACTGCTATGTTTTACTTAAAACGAACACCTAATGTAAGGAAAATTATGATTAATTACAATACGAGCATTAAAAACAATAAATGTTCTGTCATAATACAATACAAGCTGAGCTGATGAAAAATAGGTATTATGTGTGGTTCGCTACAGCCAATGAATGGATGCATGAATGAATCCAGAGGTCCGTGTTCCGGTTTAAACCCGCACCCCTCGGTTATGAGGGGCGTGTTCTTACCGTCGTTATATAGGAATAAGATATATAGCCTATGACATTTACAAATAATGTGACTTTCTGTTGGTAAAAGAATTTTCA